>NC_051169.1:18789690-19307190 GCF_013339725.1 Rhipicephalus microplus | reverse complement strand
AGAGGTGACTAGATAGATAGATAAATATATACAGAAAAAACGCTGCAGTTTGATAGAAGTGCCTGCAGTTCACTAAAAAAATGCTTCGTACTTAAAAGCATACGCTGGCGAGGGCACAGTACGGTTACAGGCATATATATGCTTCACACCACCCCTTAGTGTGCTTGATGTGTTGAACAGGTATTCGTGGAGTTCAAGTAATTTTAATATCAGCAAAAACTATGAGCTGGACGGTAAATAACAACAACAACAAAAAAAAACTGACAAAGAAAAAACGTTTTTCAGATTTCAAGACTGGTTCATTTTGATGGGGAATAATGGGCACAAAAAACAGGAATTCAAGAAAAACACAGATAGATAGACGAAGGGCAAACCAACAACTCATAGGTGAGAAATGTGACCGTATTTATACCATCGTATAACACTAATTGCATATGATGCAGCGAAGTATAGACAAACTGTCATTAGTTTGCGCTTCATTAGTTTGCGTCATTAGTTTGCGCTTCAAGCTGTACACATTCTGTGGTAATGGTCGCCACGCGCATTTTTAATTTTCTCTTTCTCTTACCATAGTCAACCTGTTCATTTTAACTCGACATCACTCACTGTCTTTTTGTTTGCATGTACCGTTTAATTTTTAAGCTGCGCCGCGAATTCATTGCATTTTTTGCCCGGCGAAACTTTCACTTGCTTTATGAGGCAATACGTGTTAATTAGCACACTTGCTGGATCATCTAGAAGCTTCGAATGCTTAAAACTGGAACACCAGCAGATCACATTTATGTGATTTGACTTGTGAGCTGTCAGATTCTTTTTGCTTTTTTTGTTTTTTTTTATAATGGCGCAACGCTAAACTGAATGTGGGACTCTTCTCGTTTTTAACCCATCAGTGTTATTTGGTGACGTTTAATCATCTCCTAACTTCTTGCGCAAGTGAAAGTGTTTGAAGCTGTTATAAACATGGCAAAGCTTGGTCAGATTACACATGTTAGTGCCTTCAATTTCGCCTCCACCAGAAGTAATAAGATACCTTCCGATTGCAGGTTTCTACTGAGTTAGATCCGAACGAGAAGTATGAAGTCGAAAACAATTTATTCTATAACTCTTGAGAAACGTGTAAGAAAGCGTAAAGACTTCATGATAAAACATTATGAGATGTTTCGATGTACTTATGCATAAAGTTCAATAAAAGTTACTCGTATTTTATTGGTTGTCATAGCTGCCGCTGCCATCATGTTTCCCGAGATTTTTGCATTATCTGCGGTTTACGAGTGATGTCATTTTGAGGCTCCACTCTCCTTCTGCACATCTCCTAGCCTTTTAAAAGATTGTCCTGCATTTAGTCGGAGGAGCGATGAAGTGGTCAGTTAGAAAGGGGCACAATCAGGCACGTGTGCCACGATGTAGTATCATTCGAAACACTTAAAAAGTTAGCGCAAGCGCAGGCTTCATCAAGCTTGATTAGTTGATTGTAGCAGAAACTTTGAGCTGTTATTAGTGAGTCTTTGAAGTCGCTGATGTTCCCACCTTAATTACATCGAGACATCACGCCGAGACGGGGATCGTGCAAGAAAAGCAGGTAACCGCATCAAATGGCATGACAAGGAAAGCGAGCTTTCAGTATAACACAGGCGCACCCAAAGGCCTTCGAGAAAACGTCTAAGCTTGGATAAACCTGGAACAAAGACGAGCCCTTCTGGGCCTCATTAGAAGGTATTTACGGACCAGAACACCCACAATGGCAGACAACATTCATCGCTAATGAGTCTTGTCGCTGTGTCTTAGACGCGTGAGACTGAGAATGATGCCTTTTTGTTGGAGGAAATATCAGGAAAAAAAGAATTCTAGAGTGCTCTTTAGTTGAGCACATCCAAGAGAGAGAATAAGGCAACCACCTCAAGATGAGACTGGTGCCATTTATGTGATCCAGCTTATTTTCTAATGAAGAACAATGATCGTGGAATAATCTGTTTCCTAAGCAGTAGCTTCGATAAAAGAATGCATCCTAAAGGATTCTTGCTCCTTAATTGGGCATGGCAGCCACCAGCCTAAAATGGACGCTTAAAGAAGGACTGCCGTCTTTGTCTTTTTCCTATATAATAATCGCACCAAGGCTCTGAATTTAGGGTCCTAGTATCGACACACTATCACTAATAATGATTGCGCTTGTCCGGACCAACACCACAACACCTTATTTTCAATCTTGTTTATTGCTGTCCTTAATTTTTCAACGCTGTTTCCTATCATTTGTTTCGTACCACAATGGAATAATTTTTTTTCTGAACCCTTCATCTTCAGTCTACAGCTTAAGCTATTTGTTAATATGTTTTTGCGTTTCCCCGCAGTATACATAGAAGGAGTAACGTATTCGCGAATCCACTATCACTTGCATAACACCACTGTGTTGTTATCTAGAATCGCGGCAGTGACGTGGATTTGTAGAGTGGCTATATGAATGCCGAGAGAGTTAATACTATGAATGAACTCGAGGTGGTTAAAGGTGGGAAGTAGATACGAAGCGCAAGCCGTAAGAAAGTAAAAGCCGAATTATCCTGTCTCTCATTTCCCATTAGCAGCCATTGCCATGTACATTGAGCACTATGTGACAGGAAAATGTTGCTACGTTATACTCGCTGGGCATAACATCCTTGGTTTTAGAAAGGTTTAGCGAGCGTTCGGCCGCAGTGCCGTGAATACAGTGAACTAGTATATACCATGAACTCGAGGTGGTTAAAGGTGGGAAGTGGACCCGAAGCGCAAGCCGTAAGAAAGTGTGCGTGTGCCACCTCTCGTTTAGTCCTTGGAATGCCCGCTGGATGGCGGTGCTTCTATATGGGAAATATATGATGAAAAGATGCGAGATGGTGGTATTTGGAGTGTTGAATAGATGGACGAACGGACACACAGACAGATGCATGGATGGACGCATGAACAGACGCAGGGGCGGATGCATGGACGAACGCAGGGACGGATGCACGAACAGACGCACGCACGGATGGGTGGATGGATGCATGGACGGTCACACAGACGGACGCATGGACGAACGGAAGCAAGAACGAATGAACGGACGAATGCTTCGCCCCACTCTCCATCATTCACTCCGTGGATATGATGCCAATTTTTTTCACGAGATTTCGGCATTATCTATGGTTTACGAGTGATGTCGTTTTGCGGCTCCACTCTTTCTGCACATCTCCCAGCCTCTTAAAAATGTGTCCTGCATTTAGTCAGATGAGAGATGGAGTGGTCAGTTAGAGGGGGGCACAATCAGGCACGTGTGCCACGATGTAGTATCATTCGAAACACCTAAAAAGTTAGCGCACGCGCAGGCTTCATCAAGCTTGATTAGTTGATTGTAGCAGGAACTTTGAGCCCTTATTAGTGAGTCTTTGAAGTCGCTGATGTTCCCACCTTAATTACATCGAGACATCGCGCCGAGACGGGGATGGTGCAAGAAAAGCAGGTAACCGCATCAAATGGAATGACAAGGAAAGCGAGCTTTCAGTATAACACAGGCGCACCCAAAGGCCTTCGAGAAAACGTCTAAGCTAGGATAAACCTGGAACAAAGACGAGCCTCTCTGGGCCTCATTACACGGTATTTACGGACCAGAACACCCGCAATGGCAGACAACATTCATCGCTAATGAGTCTTGTCGTTGTGTCTTACACGCGTGAGACTGAGATTGATGCCTTTTTGTTGGAGGAAATATCAGGAAAAAAAGAATTCTAGAGTGCTCTTTAGTTGAGCACATCGAAGACAGAGAATAAGGCAACCACCTCAAGATGAGACTGGTGCCATTTATGTGATCCAGCTTATTTTCTAATGAAGAACAATGATCGTTGAATAATACGTTTCCTAAACAGTAGCTTCGATAAAAGAATGCACGCTTAAAGGACTCTTGCTCCCTAATTGGGCATGGCAGCCACCAGCCTAAAATGGACGCTTAAACAAGGACTGCCGTCTTTGGCTTTTTCCTATATAATAATTGCGCGAAGGCTCTCAATTTAGGATCCTAATATCGACACGCATTCACTAATAATGATTGCGGTTGTCCGGACCAACACCACAACACCCTATCTTCAATCTTGTTTATTGCTGTCCTTAATTTTTCAACGCTGTTTCCTATCATTTGTTTCCTACCACGATGAAATATTTTTTTTTCCTGAACACTTCATCTTCAGTCTCCAGCTTAAGCTATTTGTTAATATGTTTTAGCGTTTCCTCGCAGTATACATAGGAGTAACGTATTCGCGACTCCACTGTTACTTGCGACGCGTAACATCGCTGTTATCTAGAATCGCACCAGTGACGTTGATTTCAAGAGTGGCTATATGAATGCCCAAGAGAGTTCCTCAAAAGACAATCTTTCATTAGACTTTGTTAACAATGAGAATTGGAAGCTTCACGGAAGGGATATCAGCGCATACTAGTCGAAGCTTACTAGCATTTTCCGCAAACGCATCTTGGTCTCAGTACTGAATGGCTCTTGCTGATGCGCCATTCCACGTTTCTGCGGTATGCTGTACCGTTGTTTTAAAATAACAAATTCGCACCAACTTGCCGCATGGTCACATTTACTTACTGATATACCATCTTTCACCGAACATACCACAAACAATGAGATGAGGTGGGCATAGTTCCTGATGAGTCTGATGAAAAAAAAAATCGTGATAACGTGATTATTTAACGTGAAAGGATAACGTGAATATTTTATCTCAGTTCCTTCCATTTTTACACTTTGTCTGTAGTCGGAATAACGCCCTACTTACGTCATCCTTTAGCTCTTGGTGGTCATCAACAGTGGGAGATAGGAATAAGACAGAACTAAGCGAAAAGGATTGATCAATTATGTCAGTCCATATTGAGGTAAATTTCACAGTTGTGGCTTCATATTTGTGCCGAGCGCATTACTTATGGTTACCAGAGTAGACAAATTCGTGCTGACAAGAGTGTTTAGTATGAAAGTGTTACAGCCAAATCTGATTTTCGAGTTTTTGGTGTCATTGTCACATTTGGTAGTTATTTTTTTTATCAGAAAACCCAAAAACTAGGGCCAAAGGCACAAGGAAGGCCTAAGTAAATTGTGACTTCTGTCTGAAATTACAGCGAAAGACGCAGTATGTAGCACTGTTTCGGAGATGAAATGCATGTGATATATTTATCATTACCATTTTTTGTTGAATGAAAACACGACATCGACCTGCTGTAACATGATATACGCGCGTGTTCATGGCGAAATGCAGGCTGGTGGTTTCTGTCCTCTGCAGGTCATTTTTCAGAAGGCCGAAAAGTGGAAAAGTGGGATGGTGGTGATGGTAGTGGTTAGAAGATGAGAAAAGGCACCTAATTTCTGCAACCCGGTCGAGAGCAAGGCGCAGTGCCTGATGGCCAGGTGGCAATGTGCATCGCTCGCGTTGAGAAGAAAGGTGCCTGCATTGTGGGAGGCCATTGCCTGCTCTCTTGTGTGCAATCGGGGTGGCCCGCCCGCCACTGGGGCTGCTGTCTTTGGCAGACTCGTGCATGTCCTGCTCAAATAATTGCGCGCTGTCGGTTTCTTTCTCCCTTTTATCTGTTTACTGCTATATGAATTCTTCCACCTAAACTGACAAACAAACAAAGAAAGCTAGAACACAGTTTTATTTTCTGGATAGCACAGTGCCAACGTCTCCCTGTCGATGGCTCATCGAGCGTGAAAATTAACAGCCAGTGATGACACTGCCGTGGCATGAACATCAGTGATGGAAGAAATCATGTGATGAAGCCACCATATGACGTTACAGATAGAAGATATCAGTGATGTGACTATGGTACTATGACGTCACATATCTTAACATCGCATGAAATCTGGTCTTGGTCAAAGATGGGCTGTTCTCATAGGCAGTGTGAAATCGCTAAAGGTGTAGAAGAGGGCTGGAGAGGATCAATATATCGACTGAGAAGAAAAATGAATGGGCTTTCACCTTCGGGTCGACTGAGACGAATGCAAAAGAGGCCCCGTGAGTATTTTTGACCGACTATGATATCCTAAACTGCGAAACATTTTCAGGCTGAGACGTTTGGCTGATGTTTATTTACTCGTAATTGTTTTTACTAACTATACTAGTTCTAAGAGCTAAAAAGAAGCATTACCAGAATCTTTGGTGTCGGCAGTTGATCGCACTAGTTTGAACGTGGTTTCATGGTTGGTTTTCAGTAAGTGCATTGGTCACCTTACTCTAGGCTAATGCAATTTATCCTCGTAACATATATGGTACAGATTGCGGAAAAGAAATGACGAAATATATTATGGGTTCTTTCAATTTATGTGCTTGCCGAAGAAAAAATGTAGTTTTTTTAATGGCTTTGACACTTCTCCTAAAACAGTGTGGTAATCCAGAAATATCGTAGTTTTATTTTTTAGTTCCAGTGTTTTTCTTGTCAGAAGTTGCATTACGGAACAGAACTAATGTTACACTTAACGTAAAGCAAGTGTTGTGTGTATGAGGGCATAAAAGTGAAGCTACCAAATGCACGGCAGAAAGTGCAAAGGACGATCGTCAAGAACCATATCTAAGCTTTCACAAATATGATACTCGCATCATAATTTAAGCACAAGTTAGAATCACACACCCTACGAATCAATACAGTGATGAGTATTTTGTACGGGCTCAGTTAATTGCTGGGCGCAATACGCAATGAATAACGTGATTACCTTTCATCTTATGCATTTTTCCAGACACACGAGAAGTACGCTGTGTACTTATTTTGCTGCAAGAAAATTTGGGCAAGAAATTTGCTCTTCGTAAGCCGCTTATAGTGGGGACTAGCTTTACCATTTTCTCGGTTTATTATGACGGGAAGAATTATCGCAAGGAAATAAGTGAGCTGATTCTAGCTAAGTAAAGCACGGTGGTTTGGCAATACCGCTGAAAGACATAAAAAGTACAAAGAAATCCTCAAATGCTTCTCCAAAATACAGCCTGAAATGACAGTCCCACAATGAAAAATATTTCCAAGGCATTTTGCACAATCTCTCAAGAATCAAAACCACATAACCTGATAAATCAATGTACTGCTACAACCACGCAATCTTTTTTCTTGACTGAGCCAGCTTTTCTATGAGTTTCATTACACAAGGCAGCGTTCAGCCACAAGGGTCAAGGAAAAAAAAAAGCATTCGAAATGGCGTTTGCCCGCCACAGAATCAGTCTAGACAAGCGAGCGAATCAGAGAGGAGAATAAACATGACGAGTCAGCACTGCGTCATCTTTCTTGCCCGGCAGGAACATCTGAAGCATAACCGCATTATTGCTTCAGCGACAGACAAATGCAAAACTAAACGTAAGCGTAAACTCAGGCTTTCCGAAAACCGAAATGAATTGTTTGGAAACTGTGAGAGAGATCGCGCGACAGTGCAGAAATTCGTGCCATGACTGTGGCTAGAGCCAAGAAAAAGAAACGTGTGTTTTCCATGGGTACAGTTGAAATATAAAATCTGATCTTTACGAACAACAAGTTTAAAGTAAACAAAAGAACGTGTACCCTAAGAACTATGTGTGACGAGATTTCCTTTCCAATCCTGAACGAAAATTCGAAGCACGGCAGGAGGGGCAAAACGACGCATTTTGCAAAGTTGAAGAAATGAGAGAGGGGCAGAGTCTTTCCGTATAAGCATCGTTCGGCACCGTAGGAAGCCGCGTTGTTTTGCAGCAATGTTTCTAAGCCTGCTGCTATTCGCGTATGTAGAACACGTATGTAGGCGGTAGCAAACGGAGGCTTTTTGTCTCCTACCCTCACCGTCACTTGTGTTGGCTCCTTTTATAAATTTGGAAGGTTGCACATTGGCTCTAGTCCAGTTCTAACGGGCTAGCGTTAAAGGGGCGCTTAAACACTTTTTCAAGTAACAAAGAAATGGATTCACTAGAAGAAGTTATTTCTTCAATTTTAAGAATCCATCCAGTATACGAGCGGAATTACAAAAAAATGTCGTACGATGCAATCGCATTCTCTCTTCTCTCGTCCCTGCGAAGTGCTGAAGGCTAAGCAGGAAAGAATGGGGCAAGGGCAAAGAAAAAACGTCACGCACGCCTTGTGACCTTGAGCACTTTTTCTTAGTATACACAACTTTTTCTGTGTGATCGCACGCGCAAGCGTGGACAAGTCGTGGCCTTCCGCAGCGATAGCTGTAACGACCGAGCGCGTCATGTTGAAATCAGTCAATGGCTGATAGATGGCCTTCTACGCGTGATTTTCGAGTGTCTTCCGTGATTTCTAGTGAGAAGAGAGAGCAATCTTTAGCTGACTTTGATAATTTATTTTGAATTCCAGACCGCGTGCTGTGGTATAATATTTGGCTCGCGTCTTCTCGGGAGCCTCTACTACCAAATGGCAGCGTTTTGGGAACATGCTCATCAAGTGTTTCAGGGCCCCTTTAACAAGCTCGTTTCACAGAAATTTTGGCACCAACCTCGGCCTCGGTATCAGTGGTTGTGTGCGAAAAATCATCACCTTAAGCGTGACTGAATAAATGGAGAACAATGCAAATAAAAGTAAATAAATGATAAAAATCCTAGAGCAGAGTGGAAACCGAACCAGGGTTATTTGGGTCTAAATGGGGATCGAACACTGGTCGTTTACCTGGCAAGCGGATGTTCTACTACACGGCCTCGCCTCTGCTTGTGAAAACAGCGAAAAGAACTTTCCCTGCTCGGAAATGCAGAGAAATTAGCTTTCATGGTTCAAAAGCACAGGCGTTCCGTATACATGCTTCACGATTCAAGATGAATTACTGCAGTAATATTGCGTGGTTAGGCGTCCGTTTTCAACAGGTGTCAAAATATGTGATTATCACAATAGCTCTGCGGTTAAAAGTTGGTACTCCACTACAAAAGGCACAAACGCTACTTAGCCTATTCCCTTAAGGTCACGTACTGGGTTCATAGGAAAGTCGAAAAGGTTTCATGCACTAATCGTTTGAAGAACGCACTAGGAACAGGATGTCTCTCTCACGTTAAGCTCCTTAAAGGGGTCGTGAAACGGTCGCTTTACAACGACAATGCGGCACCATCGGCCGCTACACGCGCTAACTATATCATCAGCCCGAGTGGACCGGCATAGATGATTTGCCTATCGAGGAACGTGGAACTCTAAGGTATATCGAGCGCGCGCAAGGGGCGCTCATCGGCGTCTGCCATACGCAATCCCCGTCCCACAACAACGCTGCTTAAGATGACGTCACGAGCACTGATTACGTATGGCAAAGACGCTGATGGGAATCCTGATTGCACGCACTCGTATGTACCGAAGAGTTTCGCGTTCCTCGATAGGCAAAGCATTACTTACGATCGCGTCACCAAGTTAGTTCTTGTGGACGCCGGTTATTTCGCATTGTCCTTTTAAAGCCAACGTTTCACGACCCTTTTAAAGAAGGTCTCGTACTGGCAGACTTGGTGTAATTAGGTTGTGTACGAGGGACTATTGATCAGCTGCCCGCTCGTAATAAGTTCACGTGCTACGTGACGCCAAACATGCGCATAAAAGAGTGTTTCACACTCGTCGCTTGGCTTATAGATGGCGCTGACTGACACTCCTACTTCTAAATTCACATATAAACTAAAAAAAAGTGGATGGAGAGAAGGCCGCTGTGATAACTCAGTGGTCAGAGCATCGAACGCGTTATTCGAAGGTCGTAGGGTCGATTCCTGCTCACGGCTGGTTATTTTTTCACCCACTTTTCTTTCTTCTTATTAACATTCTATTGGTTCTAATAACTTCCCCTATACATTCCTTGGCATTACTGTCTGTTAGATCTCATTAATATTGTGTCAAATCACGGAAAAACGAGCCCTTAGGTACACACTTCTTTTCCTTATATATATATATATATATATATATATATATATATATATATATATTTAGAGAAAGAGAGAGATGCGGAGGGACAGTGAGCGACGACGGAAGCAAACAGAAGATAGGATAGATTAAACACGGTCACATGATTCCTAGGACGGGGCACCACTTTCGAGATCTCTTGTCGGCGTCAGGAGATGGCGTAGGGCTAATCCAGTAGGCCAGAGCTACGCTGTCGTCGGAGATCGCGAGGTCACAACTGGTCGGCACAGAATCCAGTGAGCGAGTGACCAAAACACGTACCCGAGTGTGCAGTTCATGAAGAAAGGTGCATTCGTCGGTGTAACCATGCGTAAAAAGAAATAAAATGTTTGTTATGCGAGCTTTTTTTATATTCCTCGGTGAAACGTCGCTTGCATAGACGCCGTATATAGCCGGGTCAATAAAACGGGAAAATGACTTATCGTGATCGGGTCCTAACATTATTTCAGGAAAAGACCTCTTCAAGCTTTCCGTTGCTCCCGGTAGTGGGAACAGTAATGATCATATTATTAACCAGTACGGCCTTCCATCTCCTACTTCACTCCCACAATAGGAGCACCGATCTGTGTGGCATCTAATACAGCTGCGATGGGTGAGTCTGTTACCTGACTAAAGATCACGCAACAGCTAGTCACGGTAGGCAAGTCACGTTATGCCACGTAACAATCTGTCACGCGGCTGCAACTTGCATTATATGACGTAGTAAATTACGTTAAATTCATCTACAGCTAGACACATCCCTAAAAATCCCACCCCATCACTCACGTGATTGAAAACTACGCATCATGACGTAACTATTCACCTAACTACTCGCGTGACTAAAGATCAAGATATTACGCAAGATCTAGCCACGTGACTGAAAATCACGTGGCATTTATTCGTGTCACTAAAATAGGACGACAAAGCGTGATGATTAGTAACGTGGCACGTCCCTGCCTAAAACCGCGTGACAGCTAGTCATGCGACTACAATCACAAGATCACGTAAAATGTAGTCACGTGACATGTCTATCCAACTCTACCCATTAATAGCATACAAGTAGCGAAACTAACCATCTCTAGCAAAAGCTTGGCATTACTAGCAGAAGTAAGCTAGGTCACACAGAGTGCCACTCACGGTTCTAGCCTTGCGCCAGAGCAAGCTGCGTACTGTCTTAAAAGCGAAGCTCTGTAAGCTGCCTTTATGACCTGCGCGTAACACTAAAAATATGGTTTTACCCGCTCAATGAGATACGGCCATGGGACGCGCAAAGCATTTACAGACAACCACAAAAGCTTATGAACCTTGCGAGCGCGTGCCAAAGTGCGTGGACGTGTCACCTACTGGTGCACCTTCTGCCGTCGATCGAAGTACTATGCCAAAAAACGAATCTGCTTGTTCACCCCTGCTATGTATATAGTATACTGTTAATCCATTGTTTTCTTGCAAAACGCTTATACGTATGAGCGTCACGCACATACTTTATCAGCAGAATCAAAGTTATCGCAGCTTGCTTGTAACGGTGTGCCATTTGGTAGATATCACTGTAAGTATTGTGACGGATAACAGTTATGCTGATAGACTGCTTTCAAGATGGAAAATGTAGCCACGGCTTCTGAAGAGCGCCGCGTTAAAAAGTGGATGTTGCGAAATATAGGGAGCACACGCTGAAGTTTGCGCAGTGCCGTTCACCGCCCTAGCGGAAAGAGAACAATGCCCCGCCACGGTGGTCTAGTGGATAAGGTACGCGGCTGCTGACCCGCAGGTCATGGGTTCAGATCCCGGCTGCGGCGGCTGCATTTCCGATGGAGGCGAAAATGTTGTAGGCCCGTGTGCTCAGATTTGGGTGCACGTTAAAGAACCCCTGGTAGTCGAAATTTCCGGAGCCCTCCACTACGGCGTCTCTCATAATCATATGGTGGTTTTGGGACGTTAACCCCACATATCAATCAATCAAAGAGAACAAAGATCCGGTCGCTCGAACGGGCCGCACATGCTGGGTTTCCCCAGTGCGCGCACGGAAAACGTGTTCCTTGGAGCGCTTATCTCGCATTTCGTACGCCATAGGCAGTGCTACTTCGTCATTCTGGAAAGCAGGCGCGCACTACTGCGGCATTGTGAGCTGCTACAAGAGGTTAAACATCACGAAGATGTGAAAACTGCCCGTCAATACCAACCGTTTCTAGTGCAAGCAGTGCGAGAAGCAAAGGCGTCAAGAGTGGATTAGGCCAGTTAGCCCATACTCTACGGTCTCGTTACTTCGAAAATTTTTTTGTCGTGCGCAGTACTACAAACTATTAATTAACTGAAAGAAACGCGATGACCTGACTCATATTAAAATAAAGTGTGTTTGTAAACTAAAACTACAGCAAATAGACAACCGCAGTACATTTCGCGATTGGACACTGGCTTTCCAAGACAACCATCGGTAGTGTGAAAGCGGTGGAGCTTGCGAGCATAATACACTTAAAATGCGGTACTGTGACCCCTGCAAGTGTTTTATTCAGCTGATGGCTGTAGATTTCTCGTCACCGATCAGTGTAAATAGACTTGTGCTGCGGGTTCGCGCTGAGCGTTTATACGTACAGGTCCTGCAAACAAGACCCACCGATAAGTTAGCATGATGAGGTGTTGTGATGCTAGGATTGAAGTCATGAGTTCGATTTCCGCATACGTCAGCTGCATTTCCACGGGAGTGAAACGCAGTAACTGTGCGCTCAGATTTTGGTGCAAGAATGATAGACAGGGCGTGTTGGTGTTGCATATTACAAGCGTACGGTGGTATGGCGCCCAATAGACATAGAAGTGACACTTTGTGTGTGTGCACCCTCTGTCTGTTGTCGTTGTGCCGTATACACTTCAAATAGATTCAGGTGCACGTTAAAAAAAAAAAGAAGACCTCACGTGGCCGGAATCAATGTGGAGTCTCAATCCACGGCGTGCCTTCTAACGATATGATGATTTTGCTACGTAAAAGTTTATGCCATTGCATACGCCGGAGCTGCGGGTGACGAACAACTGCCGCTATGAAAACGAGATGAAAAAGAACTACGGCAGATGTAAAAGTTTTGATGGTTTCGCGAAATTTGACGCGGCAATGTGTGATATGACGACGACCAAGTGAGCTGCCAAACAACTTAATCAACATTTAGATAGATAGATATGTGGGGTTTAACGTCCTAAAACTAGGTAGTGGGATCGAATCCCGGCTGCGGCGGCTGCATTTCCGATGGAGGCGGAAATATTGTAGACCCGTGTGCTGAGATTTGGGTGCACGTCAAAAAACCCCGAAATTTCCGGAGCCCTTCACTACGGCGTCTCTCATAATCATATGGTGGTTTTGGGACGTTAAATCCCACATATCAGCCAATCAACGTCCCAAAAGCACCATAATAATATGAGAGACGCCGTAGTGGAGGGCTCCGGAAATTTCGACCACGTGGGGTTGTTTAACGTGCACCCAGATCTGAGCACAAGGGCCTACAACATTTCCGCCTCCATAGGAAATGCAGCCGCCGCAGCCGGCATTCGATCTCGTGACTAGCGGGTCAGCAGCCGAGTACCTTATCCACTAGACCACCATGACTAACATGCTCTGGCATTGGTATTCTCCGAAATGAAATATGCCCTGCAAGAAACAAGCATGGTCCAAGTGAACATAAAATACTTTTTTGTGCGCATCATTATACTTACAAAGGAGCTGCAAAAAAAAAATCTAAGGTATCATTGAAATTACTATACAACCTTGGTAATATCCGATGAAAACTTCGGCATAAGTGAAACTCCTATGAAACTGAACACACCGCATTTAAATCGTGCCAGGGACTCAACAGGGCTGATTTAAGTTTAGTCTTTTCACTTGGACCTCATACTAAATTGAAAGCCGCATGACAATCTTGACATTCAAACAATGGAAATCCGAACGCTATATACAAATGCACCGTGGTGGTAGTTTGCCGACAGTTCCGAGAAGACATGAATGACGCAGCGATTGAGCGTTTTTACCAGTAACATGCATATAAAATTTGCACCGTCACCTCACTTTTAATGTCATAGAAAGGTAGCTGTTCCCGATCGATATTCACACAGCACTCACTCAAAGACTTCGTGTTTGACTTGCTTGGCTCCCCAAAGGTTGCCAATGAATCGCTCTCGGTTTCGATAAGATTCTCACCGCGAAAGCGTTTTTATAATGTTTTTAAACCTGCGGGGCAAGTCACAGGTGACGCTGCGTGTAGGGCGCACCAGCCTGTCACGCTTAATGTTCTGAAATCAGCAGAAGGTGGGGACTAACGAGTGACCGGGCACCTGATAAACATGCCATCCTTTGCATATAGGCAGACGTCTCGAGCTTCGCATCTCATCACCCACGACGGCTGTCGGACAAGAAACAAGCGACGTGACTCACTATTGGAAATTTTGTGGTCAACTTACCCTCTCGGAAAAAAACAGACGGCACGTGAATCGTGAGGCTTGTCCACCTCGAAGGGGCAACACAATCACCAAACACCCAATAATTACGTGTAACGATGCCTCGCCCATAAAACAACACCCTTACCGCATTTCGGCAAAGGAACGTGACGTTATAAAGGATCAAGTCAAAGAGATGTTGCAAGATGACATTATCCAACTTTCGAAAAGTGCCTGGTCATCTCCGGTCGTGCTCGTGAAGAAAAAGATGGATCACTGCGCTTCTGCGTGGACTACAGGAAACTTAACAGCGTGACTAAAAAAAGACGTCTATCCGCTGCCTCGCATCGACGATTCCCTCGACAGACTGCAGTGGGCCAAGTATTTTTCATCGATAGACTTGAAAAGTGGCTACTGGCAGATCGAAGTTGATGAACGAGATCGTGAAAAAATCGCCTTCGTTACACCGGATGGCCTATATGAATTCAAAGTGCTTCCCTTCGGCCTCTGTTCTGCAACTGCGACATTCCAGAGAATGATGGACACTGTTCTTACCGGTCTAAAGTGGCACACGTGCTTAGTTTACCTCTATTATGTTGTAGTGTTTTCTGCCACCTTTTAGGAGCACCTGAAGCGTCTGCAGAATGTGCTGGAAGCGCTCCGCTCTGCTAACCTGACACTGAAGCCAGAAAAATGCCATTTCGGTTACTAGAAACTTAGTTTTCTCGGCCATGTTGTCAGTGCGGATGGTAATCGACCAGACCCTGACAAAAGCACCGCCGTGGCCTCGTTTCCTGTTCCACGTGATAAGAAGGCAGTGCGTCGCTTTCTAGGGCTCTGCGCGTACTATCGCCGCTTTATAGCCAATTTTTCTAGGATTGCTGAACCGCTCACTCGACTCACTCGTGAAGATGTTCTATTCGTCTGGGAGGAAGAACCGGACGCAGCTTTCTCTGAACTACGGGAGCATTTGCAGACACTACCAGTACTCGCTCACTTTGACCAAGACGCTGATACTAAAATTCATACTGACGCCAGCAACGTGGGTCTTGGTGCTGTCCTCGTACAACAACAAGAGGGCACAGAGCGAGTGATAGCGTACGCTAGCCACACTCTTTCCCGCGCCGAGGTCAACTACTCCGCGTCAGAGAAAGAGTGCCTCACTGTTGTATGGGCCACAATGAAATTTAGGCCTTACCTTTAAGGACGCCACTTCAAGGTGGTGACCGACCATCATTCGTTGTGCTGGTTAGTCAACCTACGGGACCCATGTGGGTGACTGGCACGATGAAGTCTTCGTCTGCAGGAATACGATTTCACGATGACTTACAGATCGGGCCGCAAGCACGAAGATGCTGGTTTATATCCCGTGCTCCTGTCGAAGTTTGTGGCCACGACACCGAGGATGACGATGGTTTCCTTGGGGCCCTTACTACAACAGATCTGATTATGCGACAGCGTGCGGACGATGAAATTCGCGCAGTTATCGAAAACCTCAAAGGATGCAACTCGTCCATACCTCGATGTATTTCTCGAAGTCTGTCGTCGTTCTGTCTGCGAGATGGGGTCCTGTATAAGAAAAAATCCAACGGCAATGAGAGAACCCATCTTCTAGTCGTGCGAACTGACATGCGTGACGACATTCTTCTTGCCTGCCACGATGAGCCCACATCTGGTCACTTAGGTTCCTCTCGAACTCTCGCTCGAGTTCGACAAGCCTACTACTGGCCTAAGCTTTCTGCACCAGTTAAACGATACATGAAACGCTGCCGGGAATGTCAACGCCGAAAATCCCCGCCACTAAAGCCCGCGGGGCTTCTTCAACCAATAGAACCACGCAGAGCGCCATTTGATCAAACAGGAATGGATTTACTGGGACTCTTCCCGCTATCATCTGCCGGCAACAAGTGGTTCGTAGTAGCCACCGAATATTTGACGTAGTACGCCGAAACAAAGGCACTACAACGCGCTACTGCTTCCGACGTCGCCTAATTCTTTATATACCAGGTCGTTCTTCGACATGGTGCCCCGTCGTGCGTAATCACAGACAGAGGAACAGAATTCCCTGCCCAGCTCATTCATGACGTATTCAAGCTGAGCTACACGAGCCATCGCAAGACCACGGCATATCATCTGCAGAGTAACGGCATGACAGAGCGACTCAACAAGACTATCGCTGACATGTTATCTATGTACGTAGATGTCCAGCATAGGACCTGGGACCAGGTGCTATCGTACGTCACATTCGCGTACAATACTGCCGTCCAGGAAACTACGCGATTCACGCCTTTCCGTCTTGTCTATGGACATGAGGTCCAGACCATGCTGAATGCGATGCTTCCACACAATTGCGATGCTTTGATCACTCCTGATGCTATGCAGCTTACCCAGTACGCCGAAGAAGCACGCCAGTTAGCACGCCTACACTTTACGCACCAGCAGAGTACACACGCATGCCGCTAAAATGCTCGCCATCGACAAGTTGAATACCATCCAGGCGATCAAGTTTGGGTGTGGACTCCAGTCCGATGCCAGGGATTATCAGGAAAGCTGCTCAGTCGCTACTTCGAACCATACAAAGTCTTGCGACGCGTGAGCGATGTGAACTACGAGGTAGTCCCTGACGGCGCCTTCTCGCCACGACGGCGAAGGCACTCCTCAGAGATTGTCCACGTGGTGCGCCTGGAGCCGTACTTCACACGGTAGTGCGACTGCGCATGAAGCATATCGCTGTTTTTTGTGAATGTGCGTATTTTCTGTTGGTTCGCCCCGACTTTGCCTTTGTACTTTCCGAGCATCTAAGTGATGCCTTTTTTTTCTCAAAGGGGGAATAATGCCACTTGGCCACTAGTTACGGTGAGCGCAAGCCATGGCTGCCCGCGAGAATGGAAGACGATTTTCTGGGGCAGCGCGTGCTCTGGCTAGTTGTTTATTATTGAAGCAGCCATCTTGCCAGTTTTCGGTGTGTCTCCCCACCGGCTCAGTTCTTCCTAGTTGAAGACCTTTTGTAGCACGTGAAAATATGAATTAGGAGGGAAGTGCATATAGTGGAACTTCATATCTTGTAAAGCATCGCAGCCGACAAGACAAGAAGAAGACACTATGAATGCTTACTCGTGATTACAGGTTTATGAGAAGAAGCATAAAAATGAAAACAGGAAAAGAAACGACCCGAACAAACTGCGCAATCGTCGCCATTTGAGAATCTTGCCAACGTGCACATATTCGAGAAAAAGCACAAAAAGAAAAAAAATAATACTTTTAATTTCATATCACAAATAGCCAGCAAGTACGAAGAACAACAATAACAAAAAAGAAAACGCAGAAGCCGGAGAGCATCCACCTACCCCACCTCCAAAACATTCATTTCTGTTCGCAATAACACCACTGAAGAAAAGCTGACACAACTCTCTCGATCGATATTAAGGAAAAGTGCTTCCATAACTTCATGCGCCCCGTCAGCATTGGGCCTGAAAATAACATTGGTTTTATGAACAAAAGGCATGCACTTGCAAACATTACTGTGGGCAGCTAAATGTGACCCATATTTGGCACTCAGATCATTTTTATACTCTCTAAGGCGGAAGTTTAGGCAGCGGGCCGTCTGTGCAACGTAATGAAGCCTGCATGTCACTGGGGTATTGTTGAAAACATAATGGTAATATTTCGCGTTTTATGTCCAAAAACCACGACATCTCTATGAGAGATGCCGTAGCGGAGGGCTCCGGAAATTTCGACCATATCGTGTTCTTTGAGATTCACCGAGATGGCACAGTACATGAGCTTCTAGAGTTTTGCCTCCGTCGAAGTGCGACAACCGCGGCCGTGATCGCACCCGCTACCATCGGGTCAGCAGCCGAGCATCGCTACCACCGATGCACCGAGGCGGACCATTGTACACAACAACGCAAGCGCATGGCTTTACACAATAAGAAAACACACCAGCTAGCTCCACTGTCGACCTTGGTAGTGGAATTTGTTGGTTATACGGGTACAACAGCAGAGCGCAACAAACCATTTCCCACAAAATATTTATTTCCTTGGATGTGGGTTTGTAATTCGTAACGATAATGAAATAGGACAATGAGTGGAATACTTAGTTCTAAATAAAAGGTAACTCTTAACTACGGCTGTAAATTCGTACCGTAATGAAAAACACAGATGTTTACTTTTGCGATGAGCAGCATTAAGAACTTTTGGCGAACGTTACACCCACCCTCCCTCCGTCCACCTTTGAAAAACACCACGCGAATGATTCTTTGTTTACAATTGTCTCACGAGGTTTTCCGTGCGCATCCCTTTTCTCCTAAATTCGGTCAGTCGGCGTCCACGAATCTGCTCAGTATATATTTGTACCGAAAGCTGACTTGCACAGGCATTGTCAGTGTGAAAAGAGAGCGAAAGAGAAAGAGAGAGATAGGAACTTAACGAACGCTCAATTAGGTAAGTGCGACATACCGAGTGAAGGAAAAGGAGGAGAAGATGGGGGGGAGGAAGAAGCTTATATGCGTCGACTAAAAGACGCGTTCACTAATCTGGCGAAGTGTGTGACCTCAACCCCTAATTTCCGTTGAATGGCATCGTTCTTTTAACATGCAGCCTCGACCCTCTATTCAGACATGGTACAGTAGAGCAGCGTGCGTGGAGACCGCAGAGGGAGGGAGAGTAGGAGCCATTAGAATCATCCCAGTCTTCCGAGACACCTCCTCCTTTTCTTCTCTAACGCACACCAACCGAGCCTGTCTCTCAAACTGAGAAGCGTGAAAGGAAGGTCATTTTTGAGGCTGCCGAAGTTAAAGAGCTCCTCGCTTCTCCACGATAGCATGGGGGTGTTTAGTTTGAGTTCTAAAGGCATAAAAGGGGGAAAAAGTGCGGGTGTGGTCGCAACGGAAGCATAGCCCTTCTTTGCGCTTCGGCTCTCAAGCGAGAGGCGGCCGCAGTGCTTTCGGGAAAGCCACCCCCCCCCCTCCTGTTCACGTTCGAAGGTCCATTCAACTGCGCTGCCAAGTGGGCCTAGTATGTAGGGACCTCAGCCCTGTCGTGATCACCCTGGCGAGACAATTTTGATGCTGTATGCGCGGATGCCGATGGAATCCCCTCTTCTAAATGAAGTTTTAGGGTCTGTGTTTCGAATCTAAAAATGCCTTTTGCATGAAGGCTTCTCACGAGCTGTGAAGCGCGTTGAATTGGAGATAATGGTAATTTACCTGAACAAATTTTGGAGCCTAATGGGATAGATTATGAAAGAAGGAGCGATCCGGAGAGAGAAGAAAGGCAGAGAAGTTACCCATGTCTACAAATGCTTGTATGCAACCTTACATGGGGGAAACGAATAGAAAAGTTTGAAAGTTAGAAGTAGTCAGAAAAAGAAAGAGGGAAAGGGGAACCACGCACACATAAACAGACATTTTTGACAGTGACAACAGGGCTATCGGTCTATAACTGCTGGTGCGTGTGTGTTGTCTTCAAGCATTAGAGACGTCGGGATACCCTAGTGGCAAGCATGCTACCTATTAATTGCTTCGATGACGTCATTGTATGAATCAAGCTGGCATACTTTTCAAAGTGAAAACTGAATCATACGCTGCCACTTAAGAGTGTGAAGGAAATGACGTTCAAAATTGATATAGCGTTTCTTTTCTAAATTTTCCTGATGCTGCAGCTCTAACAGGTTTCCCATGTCCGTTTTAGATTCTGCAACTCATTTTCGCTCCACGGGTTGGTGTCATGTTGCCTAGGAAGTTGTCATGCAGGGCTTCATAAAAGTTTATGTTTATAAACTTACTGAATGACAATCAAATTTCATTAGATGGAGTGCGTTTTCACGCGTTTCATAATGTGAGCGCGAAGATTTAAGGGGCGCATGAAGGCTTCCATGCCTTCGAGCAATTCTTATGGCTGGGGGTTCTCGATGTTTTTGTTACGTCTGTACAGCCGCTTGTGACTGTAGACGATTTATTAAAGGACAGGAAACGTGAACAAGTTCAAAAGCGTAGCCCAGGCGTTGGAGTCACTCCTGGCCAGCGTTCGACGCCAGGCTCGCGCTCGTGCCACAGCGCCAGTGCCCCGCGCGCACTTCGTTAATGTCGTCTTCTAAGGCGACATGTCACTCTTCCTCCCTTAGACGAAGTCTCCATAGCGGTCTGGAGGTCGCCTAACCTCTGGTGGTCGCAGTTGCCGAGTGGCCACTGCCTGTGACGTCGACGGTTGCGAGGGAGTGTGATCTTGCATCTCGGGCGATTCAGGCGGTTGAGCAGCTGAGCTCGATGGCGTCTCTTCTGGCGTTGCGTCCAAGAGATCGTCAGCTGCGCTCCAATCTGTCCGCGATTGGGTTGTTTGTCTGGTCTGACTCGTTTTCCTCATGTGATTGAGGTGACGCCGAACCTTTCCTTGGTCGCTTTTTACAAGCCAGGATCGTGGTCCGACGCGGCGCAGTATTTCGCCTTCAATCCAATCTGGCTTTTTCAAAAACTGCCGGATAAGCACTCTATCCCCTATAGCGAAGCGGCGTGATTTTTGCAATGCCTCCTGGCTCTCAGGACTTCGCTTATCCGTCTCCCGCTTAAGAAGATCGAGAGGGCAGAGCAATTCTCGTCCGAACATCGCTCTCGCCGGTGTCATACCTGTGGTAGTGTGTATTGTCGTGTGCTGCCGATACAGAAATCTTGCAAGTCGGCACTGTATGGACTTGTCTGCATCTTTCAACAGCGCTCTTTTCAGCTCCGCCACATAGCGTTCTGCCTGGCCGTTTGTTGCCGGATGATATGCTGGTGAGGTTGCAGCCTGTATGCCGTTCGACGCATAGAACTGCTTGATCTCGTTGGAGATGAATGCTTTTCCGTTGTCGGAGATGACCTTTCGGGGAATGCCGAACGTTGCAAAGAGGCTTCGGAGCACGTCGATTACAGCCGCGGATGTTGCTTGTGTCACGTGCCGGACTTCCACCCACTTTGTGTATGCGTCCACAACAACTAAGTAGGTGCGTCCGAGTAGTGGCCCCGCGAAGTCAACGTGCACCGTGTTCCATGCTGTCTGGGGACGGTCCCACGTAGGAATAGGAGCTTTGGGTGGGCTCTTTTGCGTTGCTTGGCATTCACGGCACTGTCGCACCGTTTCCTCGATCACCTTGTCCATTCCGGGCCACCATACGTAGCTCCTTGCGCACTTCTTCATGGCTACCATGCCTCTGTGACCCGCATGCAGAAGTGCCAGAACACGGGATCGTGCTGAGCTCGGTATGATCACTCGGGATCCAAGTGTGATGCACTCGCGCTGTAGTGCTAGTGCGGTCGCTCGTCGTCGGTAAGGAGCAAACTCATCTCCAGTGAGTTTCTCCACTGTACCATCCTGCACTGCCTTGTACAACCTCTGCATGATGCTGTCTTGTTGTGTCAGGCGTGCTATCTCGGCAGCAGTCAACGGAGGTCTCGATAACGCTTCGAACAATAGTACGTCACCTGGAGGCCAGGGTTCATCGAGACGTTCTTGTAATGGCAAACGGCTCAACGCATCCGCGTTTTGATGGTTCTTGCCACGCCTGTAGATTATGCTGTAGTCATACGCCGATAACTTGATGCACCATCTGGTCATCCGTGGAGAAAGGACTTGAGCCGTTGGCTTTTGTGGACCCAGTATGCCGAGCAGTGGTTGGTGGTCAGTGACGAAAGTCACCTTTCTTCCCGCAATATACTTGTGGAACTTGTGGGCTGCAAACACCACAGCAAGGCCTTCTCTGTCCAATTGAGCATATTTGCGTTCTGCCGGCCCTAGCGTCCGAGATGCAAAAGCGATTGGCGCCTCTCTATTCTGGTCATCACGTTGAGACAGAACAGCTCCTATGCCATATGGTGAAGCATCACAAGAGACAAGAAGCTCCTTCTGTTCGTCGTAGTGTGCCAGTACGGTCTGACTGAGCAGCAATGCCTTAAGCTTGTCAAAGGCTTCTTGATGCTTTGTCTCCCATCTCCACGTGGCGTCCTTCTGAAGAAGCTGGTATAGGCAGCTGGCAACTGTTGCCCTGTTCTTCAAGAATCTGTCGTAGAAAGCCAGCATTCCGAGAAATGATTGAAGCGCTTGTTTGCAGTTTGGTGCTGGAGCGTCCGTTATGGCTCGAACTTTCTCTTCGTTTGTGTGGACGCCTGTCTCGTCGATTCGGTGTCCCAGAAAGAAAACTTGTCGCACCGCAAAGCAGCACTTGTTTTTTCCGAGGCGCAGATTGTAGTTTCGTAGCCTCTTCAGCACTTCTTCCAGTCTCTCGGCGTGTTCCGTGGCGTCTTTCCCACTGATGATCACGTCATCTAGGTATGCGCACACGCCTGTGATGCCTGACAGCATTGTCTCCATAAAACGTTGAAAAATGGCTGGGGCTGCAGAAATTCCGAAAGGCAATCTCTTGACCCTGTATAGTCCCTTCAGCGTGTTCAGGGTCAATATCTCTGCTGTCTCTGGCGTCACGTGAAGTTGCTGGTACGCTTGTGCTAAATCCAGGGTGCTGAAGACCTTGCCTCCCCTCAAGTGGCTGAGCACTTCATCAGTTGAGGGAAGTGGGTAGTCTGCCTTCTTTGATACCTGGTTCACTGTGCAACGGTAGTCGCCGCATATTCGCAACGAGCCATTCTTCTTTCGAACCAGTACGAGAGGCGTTGCCCAATCCGAATGCTGTGCTGGCTCGATTATGCCTTGACTTTGCAGTCGATCCAATTCTGCTTCTACAGCTGACCGGAGCGCGAAAGGAACCGGCCGTGCTTTTAGGAACTTTGGTTTCGCTCCTTCCACGAGGTCTAGTTGTACCGCTGGACCGATGTGTCCTGATATGTCCTCGTCGAATACAGATTGGTACTTGTCGAGAAGCTTCGAAACAAGTTCATCGCCGGATACATCATTGATGCCCGTGATCTGTATACCCAGGTGAGGAAACCAGTTTCGTCCAAGGAGGTTACAACCTGCTCCCTTGATGACAACAAGTGGTAGTGTCATGGTTTTGTTTCCGTGCGTAACAATCACCGTTGCACATCCGAGAACTCGAAGAGACTGTCCTGACCATGTGCGTAGGAGCATGTTGTCGGTCTGAAGCCGTGGTCGATCATCTGTCCACGTAGCTTTGAACGTGACCTCACTGATGAGTGTGCAGGCTGCACCCGAGTCGACTTCAAAATCCAAGAACTTGCCATGTACGCGTAGCCGAGTCATGACCTTCTGTGTGCTGAACGCGTTGGTTACGGTGTTGAGCTCGTAAAGGGCCACGTCTGATGAGTCCTGCTGAGTCGACACTGGTGCTGAGGCAGCTGTCGAAGTTCCTTGTTGGGGATATTCGATGCTGTTGCTCGTTTTTGCTTCTTTCCGCTTTTTCAGACAGGCTTTTTCAATGTGTCCGCGTTTCTTGCAGTAGTTGCAGGAGACTGTCTGGAACTTGCAAGTGTCCGGATTATGTAGCGCGTTACAACGCCAACAGCGTTGTTTCTTCTTTTGGGCAGAGGCACTAGAGTGACCTTGGTTGTCTATCTTGCATGTGCTTATGCAGGATTCGTGAAACTCTTTAAATTCGGTTTTCACGCGTTTCTGGTCTTCGATGGCGTTTTCAGCTCGCAGTGCAAGGTCGAAAGCTTTCTTGAACGTCAAGTCCTTTTCTGCGAAGAGCCGTTGCTGGACCTGCTCGTTCCGAAGACCGCAAACGAAACGATCACGCAGCATGACGTCCATAGGCAGCATTGTCGGATTCGCTGCAGTGTCTGCGCTTGTCCCGAAATTGCAATCTGCTGCTAGCTTCTTGAGCGCCGTGACGTAATCACTGACCGTTTCGTCGTGCTTTTGGTCACGTCGCTGGAATCGTGCCCTGCAGAAGACCTCAGACGGTTGTGGATCGAAGTGAGCCTTGAGCATCTTGACTATGTCCTCGTAGCTCACTTGGTTGGGCTGCTTGGGTTGAACGAGGGCGCAGACGATGTCATAAGTCTGTTCCCCGCACAGCGTTAGCAGATGAGCACGTTTCTTCGATGCGTCCGTAATCTCGTTAGCCTCGAAGAAGAACTGTAGCCTCCCATACCAGGATCTCCAGGAGCTGGGGCTGCCGCTGAATTCGGGTAGCCGACCGAAGTCGGGCGTCGCCATGTTATTTCCTTGACGTCGGTGGAGTGCCGATGAGTCGATCCAGTCTTCCTCGTCGCCAACTGTTACGTCTGTACAGCCGCTTGTGACTGTAGACGATTTATTAAAGGACAGGAAACGTGAACAAGTTCAAAAGCGTAGCCCAGGCGTTGGAGTCACTCCTGGCCAGCGTTCGACGCCAGGCTCGCGCTCGTGCCACAGCGCCAGTGCCCCGCGCGCACTTCGTTAATGTCGTCTTCTAAGGCGACATGTCAGTTTTAGTCTAGACCACTCTCAGTATGCGGCGTTGTTAATCTGTCATAGTTTTTCGTATTCATAAATGACTTGGCAACACTAAACAGCTGCAAAAAATAGTTAAACTCTATTTAGTTTTCTGATTGATGCTTGCATGAAAGCCAATTATAGAATCTAAACGAATATAGCCCGAAAGACGCTTCCCGGCATTTAGTAATGCGAAGAAAGCGTGATGTTCTCCTCTGTTACAACAGCTACAAATTTCTAGTGCAGTGACATGAAGTATGAAACTTGAATTTTTGTGTGTGTGTGTCGCAAGGCTGAATGAACATGACATCTAGTGATTTTCATAGCTGTGTATGATCAACTTTGGCATATCTCTGTAGCACCTTTCCCACAGGGCTACTCGCTCGCTCTGAACGGGCCTACAATATTACGAAAAATTAGGCGGCTCAGCTTTGAAACTTCTCGTAACAGCACAAGCAGAGTGCAAGAGTGCACGTAAACTACTTTAAAGCGAAGAGAATGGAACACGATTGCATTACGCTTTAAAGTGTATTTTTGAAACAATATTCCTTCTAAGTTTTCTTGTTTAGAAATGTGTTTACGTCCACTTGACCAACCATTACGAAGTTAAACGATCCGTGTTACAAGGATGGGGGCGAAGGGCGCAATCGTTTGTGTAGCATTGTTTTTTTCTTGTTCTTGCGAATAATGCCCAATGCCACCCGTGGTAAAAGAAACTCATGAAAGAAGCGAAAGACGTTGGCGGTGTATAGCTTCCACCGTCAATTGCACAAGAAGACAAGCAGTAGGGGGGGACAGGGTGGAGGCGACGCTAACAAATCAACGGCGTCTTGGTGAACAATCGCCTCCCTTGGGTATGCAAGCACCATCCATCGAGTCGGCTAGCTCCGAAGTGATCGAAGAGCTAGCTCGTGTCACGGTTTCCTGTTTGCAAGACCTGTTTCTCATCGTCGGTGAGTTGTAGAAAGAACAGACGCGTTCCCGTTGTCGCAGCATCTCCATTTTTCTCGTTGCCCCAAAACGCTAACATTTCAAAACACTCTATTGCTGAGCTGCTTACTCCTTATTGCTTTTGATGCTTAGATCATCAAATAGAATACCTGCGCTTCGCCAACCATGAGACCTTTTTGAATAGCCCTTCATATATCTTGATGTTTCGCTTTCCTATAAGAGTTGAAACTACAGAGATCAATCTCGCGTCCCCCCCTCTCCCCTTCCTTATTTGCTTCCTTAGACTCTTCCACTTCCCAACTCGTTCGTTTCTTTTACTTCGCCTCATCATCTGCCTCCGCACATCCACAGTCGCCCGTCTTGCCAACTTTTATCCACGTTCCCTTCTTCCCAAACGTGGTTACATTTGTGCACAGCCAACCAGCCCCGGGTCAAAGTTCAGCACGCTTTCGTGACGAATCTATGTAGCATGATCCATAAATCTATCTCACCGCGCGGTGGTGCTGATGACGCATCCAGCGTATTGTTGAGGCATAATGAAAGGGTATACTACGGGCATACTCGCATCTTTCCCTCACCTCTCGGCGAAGCCTATAGCATCATCTACAGCAATTGGTTTCCATAAATTCGGGTGGTCTTTTTTTTTGCAAAGTGCTAAAGTTGATAATGCTGAACCGCATGAGCCCTACGCACTGCACCAAAAACGGCCCATGGCGCTCACTTCCTTGCTCGTTTTCTTTGGATTTCTTTTCGCTGCAGTGTTTCTTGATATTCTTCGCAAGAGAGAACTTGGATGAGGTTGAAAAGAGGATGACTGCGTAGTGGAGGAACTCCTTTGTAGGAAATCTGCTAAAAGAGCCGGGTGGTTCTGTTTGGCGTATGGCGCCTAAGAAACACGTCTTCTGTCCCTGACGTTGATGCATGACCGTCGAGAGAGAGTGGGTCAGGCTCATCGGGAATTCCGTGAGCCTGTTGATTGGCAAGTTGCGCGAAGCACCTTTTATGTTTGCGACACTTACTGACGCACTGAGCCTTGTCTGGTGAGATGAAAAAGAGTTGACTATTTTTGCTATGTTCTTTTGCAGAAGCAGTGCGTGCTGAAAAGTTGAAACACAAGTTTAGGTAAATGTAAACGCCTGTGTGTGGTTTCCGAAAAGGGAGTGGTCGTGTCAATGTTTTATTTCAATTCACTGTGGATTTAGATTCACTTTCTCCTCTCTCTCTCTCTCTTCATAAACGCACAACGCGCAGAGACAGCAAACTTTGCTCGCTTGAAAAGCTTATTCGGAAACGTTGTACTATGAACACTTTTCATTTCACGTGGATTGAAGCCCTTGAATATCTGCTCACGTCGAGCATCACGGGAGAAAGTGCGCCGTGCCTCGAACTTAACACA
The DNA here is from genome assembly GCF_013339725.1 of Rhipicephalus microplus. Lineage (NCBI taxonomy): Eukaryota > Metazoa > Arthropoda > Arachnida > Ixodida > Ixodidae > Rhipicephalus > Rhipicephalus microplus. The sequence continues at coordinate 19,280,216 of NC_051169.1, read as the reverse complement.
GTGCTTCAGATTTTGAACCAGGTTCTATGCGCTAAGGCAAGGAGAGTTACTTTTCTATGGTTTTTGTTCAATCGATTATTCCATTTTTTGCTATCACTTTCGTAATCCCATTATACAAAAAAAGGAAACGTATGGAGAATGTGGAGAGTATAAAGTAGCTTACTACATCTCACACGAACACGTTTTTAGCAGTTAAAATAAATAGTAAGCTACTCTCAGCAAGGACAATTTACTTCGGTAGTTTGCCTACACATGAAGGCAGCTATTTATGCAAACTGTACTTTCTTGCATATAAGCTACCTCAGCATATAACCCAAGCCCATAAATTTAACTCTGCAAAAGAAAAGGTAAAGGAAAAATTGCATATAACCCTTGTATATAAGCCACATCTCCATTTTAAGCACATTCTCCCATTTTGTTAACGAAGGCTTGCACGGACTCTTAAGACAGTCAAAGTCGATCCGATCTGTGACTGCTCGCAATTTTATGACCTTCTGGGCGTGCGCGGCATGCGCGTTGCTGTGCGTGCTATAGATGAAGAACTTGTGCTCTTTTTCCTTATCTTCCTATTTATTATTTTTTTCTCCCAGTTTGTCCTTCCCCCGTGTAGAGTAGCAAACTGGCTGCAACCTGGTTAACCTCCCTGCCTTTCGTATGCCTTTCTTTCTTCCTCTTCCCGTTTTTTTTGGATAGGTTATATGCTCAGAAATGCAACATATGAAAATTAGTTTATAGCAGAGAGGGGGCGGGGGGGAATCAGCCAGAATTCAAAGATACGGTTTGCTACCCTAAATTAGCGGGATGAGAAAAGGAAAGTGAAAAGAGGAGTTGAGAGAATAGCAGGCGTGCTGAAACAAACATGCAAACAAAAACAGAAGAAAAGAAAGGTGAGAGGAAAGAGAACTATAGCGCGCCCAATTTGTCACTATCTCAGAAAAAGTCCAATAAGGCCTTAATATATTTTCAGTGCCACGAAAGTCCGGATTGACATTCGAATACGGTATACAACAAAGCCCGGGCCTGTAGTCAAGCCGGGAGGAAACAGCCAGCGGCAGTCTGTTGCTAATTAAAATAAAAAATGGTGAAAGGTGCACCAAGCCACAGTCGGCAAAACATTGGTGTCTAGGAAGAGAGTCCAGAAAACCTTCTAGTGTACAATGTAAGATCTCACTTCCTTGCATCCTTAATTAGGGTGTAGACCAAGAAACATAGTCACTATGCAGTCAAGACAAATTGATTTATTATGCAGCCCAAGAATGTCGAGTAAAAAAAAAAACGTGACAAAGCGTGTAATTTATGAACGGAATGCCGTCAGCTTGCCAGGTTAATACATATGCGGTTTTACGTTCCACAACTGTGATTTCATTATCAAGCACACCCTAGAGCAAGCCTATGAAAATTTTGACCATCTGTTGTTATTTCACGTGCAGTGACATCGTAAAGTATACGAGCCTACAGCTTTTCACCTCCATCGAAATGCGATTTGAGCCGCAGTTTTCGTATTAGTCGAGCGCAATGCCTGAGGTTATGAATTGAGAAATATTGTCAGGATAGTTCATATTTTTCACGAATACTTCATTTTCTGAAATTTTCTCGTATTGACTTGCCATAATTAGGGTCATGTGCTTCTAGTTCATTATAAAGGAGCCATGATACACAATTTATTTATTTATTTATTTATTTATTAGAATACCCTCAGGGCCCGTAGGGCATTACAGAGGGGGTGGGTACAACATATATAACACACAAGAAAAAAAGACAAAATAAAGAAACAAGTATCAGATGCGCAAATCAGGAAGGCAACATAAGTCAACTAAAAATGTATAAGGATTCAAGCACATACAAGACAAAGATAGATAATGGAAACTGCGTATAGTTACAAGCATTGCTGAGAAATTGCAGTCTTGAATAACAAAGGGTCTGTTATTGATACAACGGAAGAGGGAAGGTGGTTCCAATCGGCGGCTGTTTTCAGTAAGAAGGCTGCTGAAAAGAATTTGGTGCGGCAAAACGGAATGGCAACCTTATGCTGATGATCAATGCGCGATGAGTGGTATGACGGTTGTGAAATGAGGTCTCGCTTCATTGATGGATTGTGAAAAAATATCTTATGAAAAAAATGCAGTCGCGCCAGTTTCCTCCGGACAGCTAAATTTGGTAGGTCAAGGTTAGATTTCATTTCTGATATGCTAGCAGTACGGGAATAATTAGAACAATTGAACCGAACTGAGCGGTTCTGAACAGATTCTAACGCGTTAATTAAATTTTGCTGCACGGGATCCCATATAGCGGACGCGTACTCAAGCTTTGGGCGAATTAGTGATCGGTATAATAGAATTTTGAGGGACAGCGGAGCGCGAGAAAAGTTGCGGCGTAAGTATCCTAGCGTTCGGTTAGCGTTATTACAGATGTAGGTAACATGCGTATGCCAAGATAGATTGTTGGTAATGTAAACGCCGAGGTACTTATATGAAGAGACATGCTGGAGGGGAACGGCGTTAATTCTGTAGGTACAAGGGGGAGAAATAGATCGCCGGGATTTTTGCCATAATTTTTGGGCATAATATGCGTTATGTTTATTAATTATTGGCTGTTCACGAACAGCCTGGCTAAGTTTCACGCATTTGGTCATGCACCTGATATATAAGGAGAGAGAGAGAGAGAAGGAATGTAGGAAAGGTAGGGAGGTTAACTAGACTATGCGTCCAGTTTGCTACCCTACACATGGGGAGGGGGAGAGGGGAGTAAAAGAGAGAGATAAGGATAGACACATGTCACATCACACACACAATGCCGAGTTTCACAGGCGGTCCCTCAATGAAGTTGTTGACAAGTATCTCAAAAGGGCTCGTGTGGCTTTCTGTGCTGATGTGCTGCGCGACCAGGCTCCTAAGATCTTTGCTTCATTAAATGGCCGGTCATCGAGTCTATTCAAGGCACACTGGAGAGTCCGGCGTTCTTCATCAAATTGGGCACAGTGGCACAAGAGATGTTCAATAGTCTCTATACAGTTGCAACTTTCACACATAGATGAATCCGCCATGCCAATGCGATGGCTGAATGACTTAGTAAACGCTACCCCAGTCCATAGCCGGCACAGCATTGTAGCGTCACGGTGAGAAATCTTGGATGGCAGTTGTTTCTGAAGTAATGACTTCAGATTCTTAGGGCGTTTATTGGAGTTAGGTGGAGAATTCCAGTGCGCAAGCGTGGCATTATGCGCGATGTGACGAAGATCTCTAGCTGCGTCTACTCTTGACAAGGGTATTAACAGTGTGGGCGCTCCATCGTGGGCACATCGGGCAGCGTCGTCGACGAGGTGGTTACCACTGATGCCACAGTGGCCCGGCAACCATTGTAAAAAAAATGTCGTGTCCTTGATCAGCAGCGCGATGACAAATTTCATTAATACGATACACCATCTGGTGGTAGTTTCCACGTCGTAGGCTTCGCATGCATTGAAGGGCTGCCTTGGAGTCACAGAAAATGGCCCATCTACTAGGGCATTCTTGCGTAACAAACTCCACGGCAGCTCGAAGAGCAGCGAGCTCGGATCCCGTAGATGTCGTGACGTGTGATGTCTTGAATTTGACGGTGATTGATCGAGATGGTATGACAAAGGCACCTGTCGAAGTTCCCGAGACCGAACCGTCCGTGTAAACATGAATTCGGTTAGCATATGGCAATTGCAAAAGGTCCAATGAGATCTGCTTGAGGGCTGCAGATGACAGGCTTGCCTTTTTAGATATCCCCGGCACTTCAAGGTGCACAGTCGGTCTTTTCATGCACCACTCTGGAGATAGTGGTGTGGTTGCGGGCGAGAATCTCCACGAGATGGAATTCTGGTTAGCCGCAACAACTTTGGAAAACGCTGCCTTTGGTCTTTCTAGTGGCAAGCTAGCAAGGTGGTGGTTAGGCACTCTGGATATGTGACGGATATGTGTCCGGAGTGTGTCAACAGTTATATATGTCGTGATCGGATGGTCTTTAGCAATACCAATTGTTGCTAACGTATTAGCGCACCGAGGTAGCCCCAAGCATGTGCGGAGGACTTGGCCTTGAATGCTTAGCAGGACACTGATGTTAGTTTTTCCAGCGTTGGAAAGCACGGGCGTGCTATACCGCAAATATCACAAGAAGAGCGCTCTGTACAGCTGAAGCATAGATGACACTGATGTGCGCCACGTTTTACCAGCGAGAAATCTCATCACGTGTGTGATAGAGCTGAGCATCTTCTTCAAGTGCGAGATGTGAGCACTCCACGAGAGATCTCTGTCGATAATGACACCCAGGAATCGATGACGTCTCATATACGAAAGGTTCACGTTGTCGATAGAAACAGGATAACAGATCATGGGCTTGCGGGTGAAAGGGACTAATGAGCACTTCTCGGTGGAAATTGTAAGGCCTCGAGCATGGAGGTACGTCGACGTTATTCTCGCTGCTTTTTGTAGCCGTGCGCGTACCTGGAGTCGTGTCACTGCTGAAGCCCAGATACATATATCATCAGCGTATGTAGAGATATTGACTGATCGAGGTAGGCTTTGTACAAGGCCAATGATCGTGAGGTTAAACAGCGTAGGGCTGAGAACCCCGCCTTGTGGAACGCCACAAGTGGTGTAATAATCAACGGTGCGGCCTTCCGCAGTGAGCACGAAGAAGGATCTCCTCTGCAGGTAGCTCCGAATCCATTGAAACATTTCTCCACCGATTCCAATGTTCGCCAAGGCATCTAGGATGGCATCGTGCGTTACGTTGTCGTATGCACCTTTCACATCGAGGAACATTTCAACCGAGATGCACTTGAGGTATTTCTGTTGTTGCACAGAGGTTACGAGGGCGATGACATTATCAATAGAAGAGCGGCCTCTTCGAAAACCAGCCATGGCCTCTAGGTATATATTATAGCGCTCAAGGTACCACTCGAGGCGTGCCAAAACCAATCTTTTCATTATTTTACCTACGCAGCTGGATAGCGCTATGGGTCGATATGATGCGAGATCAAGCGGCGACTTTCCAGGTTTGAGGATTGGTACCAAGCGGCTGGATTTCCACCTTTCTGGAACGACGCCATCGTTCCATGACTGGTTGTAGCACTTTAGTAGCTGGTCTCGGCCGCGTCTTCCAAGATGGCATAAAGCAGCGTATGTAATACCGTCCGGCCCAGGTGATGACGAACGTCTGCAGGTGGCTAGAGCTGCATCCAGTTCCTCGAGAGAGAAAAGCATATTCAGTTCAGAAACTCGTGCTACAGGAACACCCCCGAGAACTTCGTCACTCATGGTAACCACATTGCCCGCAATCTTTACGTGGAAATCTTCAGCAACGTCAACCTGCAGGCGGCCTTGATGGAGAGCCAATGTGCTGAATGGACGTTGTTGTGGAGTCGAGCCAAGGCCACGCACCGTCCTCCATATATGGGACATAGGCTTGCGAGGATCGAGTGATTCACAAAATTTCTTCCACCATTGGTCCTCTAGCTTGTCCATTCGACGTTGGATTTTCTTTTGTAGACGTCGAGCGTCTCTGAGGTCATGAATCGAATTAGTGCGCCTGTACCTCCTCTCCGCCCGCCTATGAATCGTTCGTAGTCGTTCAAGTTCTATATCAAATTCTGTACGCTTTGATGTGTATTTAAAGGCGCACGTAACCTCTTCCATCACATTTTTCATTATCTCCTCAAGGCCGCACGCGATATCATCGCATGCCTCTTCTACCTTTGCCTTGTACATTGTCCAATTAACTCTTCTGTTAGTTGATGAGGAGGAAGTCGCAAAACCTGTGACCTTCAGATACGTTGGAATATGATCACTGCCGTGAGTCTCAATATCAGTGAACCATCGTACTTGTTGGGTGAATTGCCGTGACACCAATGCAAGATCCAAGCAACTGCTATATCTCGAACCACGCAAAGACGTTGGACTGCCGTCATTCATAACGTTAAGTTCGTGGCGTGAGGCGAATTCAGCAAGTTTCCGGCCTCTTGAATCGATCTTAGTGCTTCCCCAAAGCAAGTGATGAACATTGAAATCACCAATAACAATCCAAGGTCCAGGTGTAGCGGTCAAGATGTCATGTAGTCTTTCACCATCGAACTGACCAGATGATGAGATGTATGCGCCAATAAGTGTGAAGGCTACCTTCTTCTTTGCAACGCGGAGGCATACGTATTGATTTCCGTTATGGGGTTGCACCAAATGTGGAATGTAGGTTAAATCTGTGCGGATATATATAATTACTTTGCTGGGCTCACCACAAGTCGATGAAGTGAAGGCTTCGTAGCCAGAAAGCTTTATCGCTTTTGACAAATTTGGTTCACATATTACTAATATAGGAAATCTGTTGCGGAAAACGTAATGTCGAAAACATGAGATCCGTGATTTAAGTCCTCTGGCATTCCACTGTAAAACTGTCGCACTACGTACTTCGTCTCGGAATGAAGGCAGTGAAAGAGCCATTTTGTCTATGCGAAGTTGGCAAGCACTGGACTCAGGGCATCCGATACTTGCGTTGCGCATCGTGCTGTAGGCGTGTTCGTGTAGCCTATAAGTGTGCGAATGGCATTGATGAGAGACTTGATCATCGTCAAAATTTCTCGGTCATGCTCTGTCGCATCATCTTGGCGACTTGCATAAAGTGGTGCTACCGGTTCACGTTCCAGTTTTTCTGCAGGGGTTATCCTTGGAAGTGATGGACATGCTTCTTCCAGAGCCTCCTTTTCAGGGGCAGCATTCTCGGTGCACGTGTTCCTTCGGTCCGGCGGTGGTGGTGAAGCCGATTCAACGAAAGAAGGCTTTACAGAAGATTTGATACTGTGGGCAGGCTTTCTAGATGAGCGTCGGCGACGAGAACGATGTCGCCTGACGACAGTAACCGCTTCTCGGTGAGTCGAACGGTCCCTCACCATTTTCTTCAAAACCGAAATTTCCTGCCATATTTTCGGACACTCTTTTGATGTGGCGTCGTGGGGCCCTTGGCAATTCGGGCATTTATAGGAATTAGCCTTACAGTTGTCGGCAGAGTGTGGTGTACCACAACGAGGACATGTAGAATTTCCACAGACGGCGCTCACGTGACCAAATTTCTGACATTTTCGGCCCTGAAGCGGCTTAGGGACAAATGGCCGCACAGCATGTCGGAAATGACCCACCTTAACATGTGTCGGCAGGCAATCACTCTTAAAGTCTATCTTCACACATCTCGACTTTCCTAGACGGCACACCTGTAGTATTTGGGGCCCATCAATAGCAGGCTTAATAAGAATCGGCAGATTTTCGTTCGAGATGGTCACATCGATGTCATATATGACGCCTGTAGTTGCCTGATTTCCTAGCGGAATGATAGTGTGAACATTCATGCCGCCAAGGACGGTAACTTTGCACAGTGAATCTAACGCTGACGCTTGAGCGACGTCCACTGCTACAACATTTTTCCTGGGATTCACTCTGATATCCTTAATACTGTTCGGCACCAGTGCCTCGAGCTCTGAAGATACCACTTGCCTGTTCAGTAGCCTCATGTTGATGGATGGTTGCGTAGGCAAGAATAGGACGGTGTACCTCGGCGGGCTTTGCGGGGCCCTCCCAGCAGATGCGTTCATGGATGCCCTGAGCATCCTCCGCTTTGCTTTCTGGCTCATGACAGTCACGTATTCATCGTCGGAGCTGTCGACGCCCACGGCAGTGTCAATGAGGGTAGCCTCGCTGTCACTGGAAAGGCAGTTTCGCTTCCTAGAGGCTGCCGGCGCTGTCGCCGGAAACTCGGGTGGGCGTGCAGATGAGTCCACTTCCATCGCCGCCGAAAAGGGAACTATTTTCCCCGTATAACTGCGAAAATAAGTGAAAAGTCTGAAGATGAACGGCAAACACTCAGCTACAGCAACACTTCGTCTTCGTCTCCTATAATATATAATATATAATAATATATAATAATAATATATATAATAATATATAATATATAAGGACTATTTTTATAAGCTCAGGAGCTGCCTGAGCGTCTAACAACACTGGCGCACTTGCGAGTCATGACGTAGCAAGCCGTTAGCGTTGCCAGCGTCTGTATTTCGGGCAATGATTTTGTTTCACTTCGGTGAAACTTCGGTGAAAGATAACGGCTCCACTCCATGAAGCCTATGACGTCACACATGCCATCGCGAATTGACCGCAACCGAGAATGAGGGAGGTTTATAGCCGGCAACTTCTAGGGCTCAAATTACAATGAAATACTCTTTCACAGTCCCTTTTCATGTATGTGAAGAAAAAATAGACCCACTACTTCTATTTATCGCGTAAAACCACAATTTGATAGATGACCATGTCATAGCTTCTTTTACTCTGCCGCACTCCATGATTTGCTATCGCGTTAGTGAACTTGGGTAAAATAACCACAGATGACAAGGTAGTTGGTCGCAAGCTTGTGGTCGTAGCATTGGATCAGCTTCCCTTCCAACTACAAGACGTCTCTAATGGGAAATTCGAGTGTTTCATTCTTATGGCGCCACACTGCCACGCACTCGTTAACAAAGGTTTCGCTTCGTGAATGTCCCCCTCAAAAACAAAAACAAAAATTGCATCAATTCCAAGTCTCTTCAAAAGGCTACCAAGAAGAAGCCGGAAAGCACTCGGGGTTGAATGACAACTCACGGAATAACACGAGAGACGGCGCATGAGTTGCTTTCTGCGGCTTCTGGCTCTGTTTTATTGGGGCTGAGTGGTTCGTAACCATGAAGCTTAGCCAACTAGCCCGATTCGCACGCTTAAAGCATGCGCTGAATAGAAGGCAAAAAAGGGTGAAACTGGGGAGCTGATTTGCGTCACACGACGCTTACTCATAAAAAACGAAACCCTATTGTATTCACCCGCCTACGCAAACAACTGTCAGTATGTTGCTTTGTCGACAGATCCCGAGCTTCAAAAGGAAGCACGCTGTGCAAAAGTTGCGGGCTGTTCATAGCGTAGGCTTCTTCTCCATGTGAAACCGTAGTCGTGAAAGGGTTTTGAGGCTTCTTCTCAAGCGTTTTGTAACGTGCTGTTTTATTCCCTGCGACACGAATGGAAACGCAGTACCGGCTGCCACAGCACCCGAGCCCCGTTCGCTAATTGGAACGAACTGATGGACACGCTAATGGCTTCTGCTAGCTCGTGTTTTGTGCTTGTTCCCCGCGTTTATTTCTTTCTTTTTTTTTGTTTACTGCACAGCTTTCACTCGAGAACTAAGCATATACTCATGGCGTGGCTTTCAGTACTGCAGAACTGCCGTAGTACATTTCCACGTATATCATTAAAATTTCGGGGTGACATGGTTCTGTTTGACATTCGTGGCTGCGATGTCCTTGTTGGGCTAAATTATTCGGTCTGTTGTAACGAAAGCCAAATGCTTATTTCCGGCGTGCAGTCAGTCGTACACTATTAATCTTGTTCCACATAGGTTCCTGATAAAGCAGTCGTTAAACGGAACAGACGGAACTGTTATATAGATCTGAGTAGCCTGGCGATGGTTATCTGGAACAGCAGCTGTTTTTTTAGTTTTTGTTTATTTAGGTCGAACCCGGAGTATGCCATCGAGCTCAGCGATTTCTTCCAGTTACCAACTAGCGTGCTTTTATGGTTGTTCCGTATCTGCATCGCATGTTCGCCGAATCTGCATTGCCGTAAAGTGACGTCGTATCTGCATCGCATGTTCCAGATAGCATAATGAACCAGTTTATACAGCTTAAGTGCGTCGGGGAGGAGGTCCTTCCTATAAGCGCGCTTAGCGTGAACACGGGAGCATGTGCCTCACGTAGCATTGTTGTACATGCCACCTAAAGGTAGTATATACAGTAACTCTACCTGAACCATGACCTCATCTATTGCGTCATGAGGAAATGAGTTAGTACGCGAATTGGCCCAACATTCCTTCGCCGAGCTCTGTCTACCGACCCATCAGACAATGGCGTTCAACATAAAACACCGACTACGACACACTGCAGTTAGATCGCTTGCAAAGACAAACTCTACGTTCAGCCTTTAAGAACAGTGCTATTGCGATAACGTTAAAGAGCTCGTTTCACAGAAGTTCCGGCTGAAATTCGTAGGATTTTCATATTAGGTGGTAGAACCACCTATAATGAAAATTTAAGGTAATGTCGCTTGCACCAACTTTACTCCTCCTGTTTTCTAATACTGCTCATAATCTCCGTGCGTTCTGTGATGTGCGCCTCGTCGGCTGCGTAGGTCTCGAAAATTATAAAACCAGAGCTCGTTCATAAAAATTGTTTCGGCTACTTGTGGAAAGAAAGTTGCTCTATTAATAAATCGTTTCGTATACTGTAGTCCGTATTTAAAAAGTGCGATAGTTAACGTAGTCATGATATATATATATATATATTTGTGTGTGTGTGTGTTGATGCACGGGGAGCGTACATGCTTAAATTAGCCGAGCAACACGCTCGATGCTTATAAATGGGCGCAGACATAATATTTCGTGATTAATGCGTCAGATGGAATGTCAAACGGCAATCCGCTTGCTTTTCCGAATAATAAATCAATGTTGTACCGTCGCTGTCCTGCTCAGCCACATAAAACGCCAGTAACATATGAGTTGGCAGTGAGTACCTATATATGCCGCTGCCGGGCTACTCGTGTAATTTTTAGGTCAGCTTTTAGAATTACCGGAGCACTGTAGGCTCGGCAATCAACGTTATATCCTTATGTTATGCAATCCTTACATTTTGGAATACCTGCCCCATCGCTGACAGATATGTATGAAAAACCAATTAGCCCCTATCGGCTTTCCTTTTAAATATAGTAATTCGTGGGGTTTTACGTTCCACATACAATATACATGGAGGAGGAAGCAACAAAAGGGAGAAGGCAGGAGGTTAACCAGAAAGACATCCGGTTAGCTACCCTATACTGGGGGATTGGGGAAGGGGACAAGAAAGACGAGAAAGGAGGGAAGAGAGGGAAAAGAAAAAAGGGGGAGAGACTGACAGTAATTTCACTGCAGCGTGTAGTACTCTACCGCATGTCAGAGGCATTCACCCAAGCCTGTCTTTCTCAGGAAACACAGCAGGTGTTCGATATTTTCGTCAATGCCGCAATATATGATCATGAAAGATGTCGTAGTGCAGCACTCCGAGAATTTCAACCTCCAGGGTTTTTTTTTTCCGGTGCGCGTAACATGAGTGCCTAGGCTTCTAGAATGTCGCTTCCAGCAATATCAGGCCACCACGGATAGGATTAAGTACAACCGCATTAGGTTCAGCAGCCAAGCCCCATAGCCACTGAAACATCGTGGCAAGGAGGAGGACGAGGAATAAATGAGGAAAGACAGGGAGGTTAGCCACATCGTGGCAAGTGTGTCTGTTGTCCTTTCCAGCAAAAGACAAAGATGACTCGAGTGTTTCCTGTTGCACCAGTCAAAATAGCCCAAACGAGAAGAAAAGCCGCCTCTTTCCTAAACGTACGCCGTCGTAATTGAAACAAAGTTTTGACAAACGAACGAAATATAAGAACACAGAGTGTGTACCAACAACAAGAGGCATCTAAGATGCTCCTTCGACTGTCTCAAATAGGTCGTATTCGGTGGATAAATGCACGCAGCACACGCAGGTATAAATCATTTAGTGCCTCGGGATGTAGAAGGCAACAGGAGCATACAGTGGAGGAGTGCGCCCAAAAACGTCTCGCAGACAAATGCTTGCCGCAAATAGCGCTGCTTGCATTGGATGTCTGCCCAACATCAATCATGATTCTCCTCCGCTGGGACAGCCTTTCTGGCAAAGCCAGGGTTATACCGGTGTGGGAAGATAGACGTCTTGTAGAGGAGGTGTGGAGGGAAAGAAGCCGAGAAGGTGTAAGGGGAGAGGAGGAGAGCGGCTTTTTGTGGGTACATTGCCAAGGTTATGTTGGTATCGCAGAGCACGTGATGCGAAGCATGTGATTGTACAAGTGAGCCCCGTATCTTGCAGCCTGTTCGAGGAAGTTGTAGAGACAGCACTTTTGAAGCCTGAATAGCGCAGGAGCTATTTTGCGTAAATGGCGCTATGCAATAAAGCACACCATGGACGACTTTAAAAAACGTTTTGAGACTGGCATAAACTAGTATGAAAAATCAACCATGCCCCATGAGTAGTACTAAGACAAAGAGACAAATTATGAAATTTGCATTGATTGAAGCGTGCTCACAACTTCAATATATAGCAACGCGTAGGGAGTACATTTTTTTTGTATAGAATATGCTTGAAACAATATAGTACTTGTAAGTACTAAACATTACGTACTGAATAGATAATGTTATAAGCTGTAACTGTACGCTCGTAATGCGTTTATCACATGTGTACGGCGTCATTCAGAGGGAAGGTGAGACAAAAAACCTGTAAACCACGAAAGAAAACGTACGACAAATAAAATGTGTGATTCGAACGTATGATAGTATTTGCCAATATTTGCAGATGCTCGCAAGTTGTAAACAATATTAAGCGTGTTTGCGTATACACTTCGATACCCTTGGATGCCCCTCACATTCTTGTCCATCTCGCCTAACCATTGTACTTCAATTGTTGGGTCACTATAGGTCGAGCAGGGTGGCTGCTGGGAAGCACCAAGCCCTGGAGTGTGTCTTCTACGTTAAGACATATAGCTTGGCCTAAGGACCAAACAACCGAAGCACGGAGTTCAAGCAAGGTGAAAACAAAGGTGCTTAAATTATGGATGACCCTACTAAATCTTCGTACATGCTTTATCTCCTGCTTCAAAAAAAAAAAAAAAAAGGAGTCGCGCATCAAAGCCTGAACCAGTACAAATGTACCAGATTGTTATAAAAATCCATATCGACGGACTTTTTTCGATCGGCGGGAACCCTGGCTTTTCTGGCACGATATGGCGGTAATGTACAACAGCCAGTCGTATATTGATTTCCCGCCAAACATTCCGCGGATCCCTATCGTAAGCAGAAAGACAGAAAGAGAGAGACAGAGAGAAGTAAGACTGGAGAAGTAAAGATTAAGAACTTTGTATGCTCGCTGTTTCCGAAGGACATGTGCGAGTCAGTGCAGTTCCTATCAGAATGATTGCGGCTGATGTCAGCGACACTCTCAGCTGCTGCTTCCCCTTCTTTCATGCACTTTCCTGTTCCGTGTTGAGCCGGCCAGTAGGCCTATATCTCCCGGAGATGGTGCCTCGCCGTTTCCACGACATCGCGGCTTGTCGTCCTGTCACCGTCGTGTCCACGGCAGCCCGCGCTGCTTTCGAGGAATGCGTGTCTCAGTGTCACCGGCGATATAGATGAAGATGTTGAGCGCTACGTGACCGCGAGAGCGCCCCTGTGGGAATGCGCTCGCTTCATGCCGGGAATGACAGTCGACACAACCCTTGGCGATGACATTCCTTTGATATACAATGTTTATTGGTCATAACGGGTTTGTAGTATTTAGTTGTGAATAGCTTTTGCCTTCGTTATTACTAGCTTTCTGGTAACGGATCGAGCCAGAAGTTGGCAAGTACGAGGTCTGGGCACGTTTCTCTGGTGGTTGTTAGTTGTTTCTATTCATACGAAATGTATTGTGAAGCATATAGAGACGCTATTCATTGCACAAGCCAGTCGTTGTCCGTAATCATCGTCGTAATTATCATTATCAGTGTAATCGTCATCGTCATGAAATGCAGCGGGTACTTTGCCTGTGCTGTGCCGCGATGGCAGAAATAGAATGTGTGGCCTGGAACGCAATTGTTCTTCATCTTCATCGAGCATCATTGTCATCAGGTATAGTGGTTACCTTTGTCATTGTCATCCTGAGCGGCGCCTACGGCACTTAATGCCAATGACAACGAATAAGCCTCGGACCATAAGGAGCTTCACCCATAGTATATTGGGAGATCCATAAGCATCGTCCTTAAGAGTCGATAACGATAGCGAATATCCTGTTCCGTACTGCGTACTTCGACCACTTAGTAGGTAGGTACTAAGCTTTATTAAAGTTCTGAAGAAGGCATCTACCAGTCTTCATTGAGGGAAGACCGCGGGTAGCTCCTACGTCGGGACGAGAAAGCCAAGCCTCAGCACTGCATCGTGGGCCTTTTGGGCTGCCTGTACGCGTGGATGTGTGGTAGAACCACTCAGTGCGTACTTTTCATGGTATGATGACACTACAGAAGTTTAAATTATCACTACGATGTAATTTACCACGCTGTATACTACGATGAATTATTACGATGTAATTGATACAGTTGAAAGTGGCTTAGGCCAGTGAAGCTTTTGCATACGGCTGCATTCGGCGTAATGGGTAACATACGCTTTAAAACAAGAATAATTATGCGCGTGAAGTGTTTTAGAACTTGCTATGTACCCACCGCGTGGTCTTAAGAGAATACGCGCAGTAACATGCGCTTCTTTTGTAATGGGATGCCGCATCTAAATCGCGAAGCAGTTTCGATAATCGCTTGCTCCTACGCCTGATAGCGTTGTATGCTTGCGCCACACAATACATGTTATGTATCGTGTGGTGCCACACAATGACATGTTATGTTACAAACACACAATACATGTGTGTTTGTAAAGCGTACACGTTGTTTTTACTGCATTTTCAATATGAAGAAGGTATTTTATGTGTATTTCCAAGCAGATGCGTGGCTATACAGTAGAACACTTGCTGGCCATGCCAGCAGTCTGGGCTCGATCCTCACTGAGACCCGGAAGTTTTTATTTATTTTTATTTTATTTTACAAGATTTTTTGATCACGTACGAGATTATGATATTTCGCAAACAACCGAACCACGTCGACGCCGATGCCAGAAATTTCTGCGAAACGAGCTGTTTAAGGCTATCGTAGCAAATATTCTGGGTCCAAGTGAAGATCTAACTACGGCCGTCTGCATGCTGACAAGCAGGGAGCCACAATACTATTTCAGACTGGTTTGAAAAAAAAAAGTGCCTGTATGGAGTTACTGTTGTGAAAAGAGCCTCTTAACGTAATATATATTGCGTGACAGAGCTTAGAAGTCACGCCAGGCTGTCAAAAGACGTGATTTGTGCAACGAGTGGGTGTTTTAAGTGCCCACCCAGTACATAGCACTCAGACATATTTAAGCATCATAAGTCGGATAGCCATCAACGGCTGTGAACGGCTGCGTAGGTTGGCGTGTGGCCGTAAAGATGCATAAAGTGGACACTTCACTGCCTCGAAAAAAGAAGAGTTATGATGCAGTGGGCTCTTAACAACTGTGCTTGCAATAGGCATTCATTGACACTTAGGAATGGCCCATAGTACGCGCTCAGTCATTCAATTCCTCAGGCATGCACGGAGAACCGAAGCAGGATAGCATTTCACGAGGCAAGATGCTATCGCTATTTACTCTTGAAGGCGAAGCTCGAGCGTCCCCCAATATTTCATGTTTATGTCATGTTGCAAACACGATAACAATCGTTCAGCGACAAACATGATGGCAGGCGAAAGGGAGATATGCTGGTATCTCGTCGTGAAAGTCGATAGCGACTGAATGTTTGTTGAATTTTCATAAAAGAGATATCCTTAAATTCACATCAGTAAAAGAGATCAAATCTATAAAAGGTCACTCACTCACTCACTCGCACGAACAACATATATGCTGTTTTATTTCGCGTTTTCTTTTTGTGTTAGCAGCATTTATGGAGCAATAAATTGAGTATTAGTCCACAAAATTATCGAGCGACATCGCGCAGTAAGTGTTCACCACAACATCAAAAGAAGCGCGAAGGGGAAAATGTGTTGGATCAGCTTATTACACCCAAGGGAAATCCGAGACAATACGTCAATAAAGTTCGCCTCTACTAACCCTTAGCAGCACGCTAAGTAAGGTAACATTCTATTTCTAGAATGTATATCAATTCTTTTCTGTGAAATTTGCCCCACCGCCGTGGTCCAGTGGCTAAGGTACTCGGCTGCTAACCCGCAGGGCGCGGGCTCGAATCCCGGCTGCGGCGGCTGCATTTTCGATGGAGGCGGAAATGTTGTAGACCCGTGTGCTCAGATTTGGGTGCACGTTAAAGAACCCCAGGTGGTCGAAATTTCAGGAGCCCTCTTCTACGATGTCTCTCATTATCATATGGTGGTTTTCGGACATTAAACCCCTCATATCAATCAATCAATCAATCAATCAATCAATTTTCTGTGAAACTTGCCTCGGAACCACGCTGTGCGAGACCTCGCCTTCTAAATGCATAAGAAGTGTCTTTATCAGTAGTAGGACTCTATTCACAACATTGGAGCAGACAAAAAGAAAAGAGAAAAAAATCACAGCATATCCACGGAATTTATGATTATGAGTGGGGCGAAGGATCTATCAATCCATCCATGCTTCCATTCATGCGTCCATCCGTCCGTACGTGCGCCCCTTCGTGCGTCCATCCGTGGAATAGCTCTGGTCGGATGCATGCATTTATATTCAGCCATGTTGTCTTTGCGGCTCCCGGGCTTTCCATCTATGTGCAAAGAGTATGTGGCCAGCTATTTGTAAGTGCGGTGTGCACGCGTCTTAAATGGGTTTCTGTAATGAGCTTGGCATTATTCGGATCTCGAGTCGCCTCTCTGTGCAAATCCAACGGGGTGGTTCGTCGACACTGGTCGCGGGCCCTGCGTTATCACACGGACGGCTGCGTCACTTGCGCCTCTCTACTCTAATCTGCATCTTTAGAGGAAGTGAGGTGAGAGGGCTGTTCTGAGATGGTCGCCAGCTTTAGCGCTGCGCCCGTCTCTCGAGCTTTGTAAAACGGAAGTGGTGCCCGTACTGAGGCCACCGATTAAAACGCGGTCTCTCGTTACAGCATAAGTACTGCGCTTTTCAGTGTGTGGATTTTTACGACTGGATGGACGTCTCACCGTTATTTGTGTGCAGCGCAACTGGAATATTAAAACCTGGTTTTCAACATTGAGGGCATGTGTACATAAACGGCGATGTAGATTAATACAGTGGCAGTGAGTATACATATATTGTACAAGATGCGACTATATGACTCACATGTGCTGAGCCTGGTGCCCATTTCGCTACAGTGAAGAAATCTCTCGTACTGACGGCACCACAAGAAAGTGTTAGTTACTGGATCAGTATATGACAACGTTGCTTAATGCCAACATTCAGCCAAGATGGGCATGCGTGATAAAGAAAACAATAGCTTGAACAATACAGCACCAACGGAGACAGGTAATTTTTTATAATCTATTTGCGGAGAAAGCGCCGCGACTTATCACACAAAAGAATGCGCCTTATCGGTGCAATACCCTATCTTTTAGGTGCGAATCTCCTTACGCCACGAGTCGTTCATCCCGTGTCGTCGTAGTTGTCGTAGTAGCCAGTTGCATTGCGTTGCATGTCAATAAAAACGGTGTCGCTACATATCCCCGTAATGCATGACGACGAGTGGGGTGAAGCGTCCGTCAGCCCATCCGTGCTTCCGTGCATCCGTGCGTCCATCTATCCCTCCATTGGTCCATCCGTCCATGCGTCTGTCCATCTGCCCATTCGTGCGTCCATTTCGGGTGGTCTGGTCTTGTATTTCTGAACGATGTTGAGCTACCAGACGCTGGTGGACGAGGCACAGACGTTTTCCCAATTCCTCGTCAGTCTTACGCATGCGCACTCGTATTACCGCGAGGACGGGCTACGGGGAGCTTCATCACACTCGTCATCATTCACTTTGTGGATATCCTGCGATTTTTACATCATATAAATGAAAAAATAAACAGAAGTAAACGGGTGCTTACTTCAGGATTGCCTGCCTGGTTTTAGAGTTCATAGTCTGTACACTGTTTCTGTTTTCTTTCAGTGCTGCCGGCTTTTGTACTAGTTTACTGTTGAGACTTTTTCTTCAAGATTGAAACAATAAAAATTAGACGCGAAAGATTATTTTTTGCATTCCTCAAGACATAAACAATTTGCATAACATATAATTTATTTAACTTGCCAGACATTGTGTAGCACATTGATTGTAGTGAGATGTGTGTCTAAAAGTTCATAAAGTTTTTGACTTGCTCTAAATATAGTCCATGTTTTGCGCTAAATTACCTCCTTAATAGTCACATTTGCCTTGTTGTATCCGATCTCTAAGCGATGTGGTGCAGCCACCTTCTGAATATCTGAAAAAAAAAAAGCGTTTTCAATTTTTTGTTTTTATCGCCGACCACCAATGAAACACATTCCTTGCCCCAGCAATGCCCGCCCGTGCAACAATGCGCAAATTTAAATGAACGCATTAGGCCACCACGCAAAATGACAAGTCGGAAATGAGCATTATTTGCATCTGTTTTCTTTTCTTCAGCCTTTTTAGAAGTATTGCGGGAGTTGTATTCAACAAAGGCTGCTTTCAGACATTTCGTTTACACTCTTTTTATTCCCAGTTTCTCAAAAAAAAAAGACAGAGAGGAAGACACGTAATTTTCGCATCGTAATACGCCGAATTCCGCCCCCAACGGTGACCGGACAAAACGGGAAAACAGGTGCAACGTCACTGAACGGGGTTGACGTCCCCAGACAAAACTGCCTCTGCCTTGGAAGAGTAATTCGGTTAAAGCCCCTCTCATTCTCGCTCAAAAAAGAAGGTGAATGGAGTTGAGCGAAAGAAATGGAGACTGCTTTGTGGCAGAGGTAGAAGATGGAAAGGGAAGAAGCAAGAAAAGCCTAGACGTCATGTTCTGTAAATTGTTAGTAGTACAGCAGTTGACCACGACTGAGTAAAAGGATATAAGGGGAAAATTCCGGAGTCATGCGATGGAATGGCCCAAAAGACGAATGGAGCTGTCAAACGGAAGTTTTATAAACGTGGAACGCGGTTTATCTAGTAATCTCCGAGCGACTTTGTTGCTTCCTCTGCGTTTACTTTTTTCTTTCCTGCCTACTGTCGCTTGTTTTGAGCAAGCCTATATGCGACGTCTTAGAGGCTTGGTTCTTTTCCTCCAATTCAGTTTTTCGTCGTCATTTAGAGGTCTTCTTTCCACCAACCAGTCATTCGCATTTATGCATTCTTTTGTATCTTTCTGAACACTAAGGTTAGACGAGGGCAAAAAAACAATCCAATATAAAAAATGATAGAATTTAACGGCGAAAAAACCTCGAAGCACGAAAGAAATGCACGTTGCCAAAAAAAAAAAACGGGTCGTCATTGAAACATTATAAAGATCCCCCAATTTCGCCTACTCTTCTCCACTAGCGTTATTGGCTGTGTCCACAATGTAAACTCCTGTATCTACAGCCAAGGATGCTCTGAATTTGGTTTTCGTAGAAAAAAAGGTCAAGATCCGTGCGAGAAATACCGGTGCGCTCGAATGCCTTATCTAAAACCGAAGACACAATCGGGGATATCTACGATGAAGTGATCTATTTGAAAGGCCGAATCTTGAAGCATATCTGAAAAGCGAAAGTGCTTTGCTGCCGCAGCCTCATGAAATGAGAGGCCCACGGGACGGCTTTATGCTCTCACATAGTAGAGTACTAAGTTCTCTGGATCGTTACCAACTTTTAGGGGTGAAGCTCCTTAAGGTGTGGATTACTCTCGCGTCCATCGTAGTAGCCACCCCTGCTTCTCCCAATGGTGAAGCAGAGCGGTGCGTGCGTTGAAGACGCTTGCACTCGGCTTCATTGACTCGCGTCTCGTCGGTGTTACCCACGCGTCATCTGCATTCTCGAACGCGATCGGATGCATCGACGCATGCACGGGCGGATAGGCACACAGACGGATAGATGGATGCACGGACAGAAATCCATCCATCCATCCATGTGTCTGTCCGTGCTTGCGTCCATACGTTCGTGCATCAGTCCGGCCATCCGTCCGTCCGTGAGTCTATTCATCCGTGTGTCCGTCCGTGCGCGCGTCCTTGCGTTCGTGCATCAGTCCTTCCGTGCATACATCCACCCATCCCTTCGTGCGTGCGTCCGTCCATGTGTTCGTTCGTTCATCCGTCCAACCGTCCGTCAGCTTCGCCCAACTCATCATCATTCATCTCGTTGATACGCTGTGTTTTTTTCTAAACACAGAAAAATGAAGACGGAACTCTCTGCCGAATCAGTGTTTGCCAACGATGACGACTTGAAACATTCTTGCCTACATGCCGTAGAGAACTGAAGCCATGTGTGTAGGGACGAAAAAGAATATTGCTACGTAGTAATATGATTATGAAGAAAAAGAACAAGCACTTCAGGGTAAGCTGTATTCTGAGTCAGTTTTTCTACGATGTTTGTGTTGCTGAAACGCCCTTACCTGCATTTCTGGTTTCTGGCTAGGCTCCGCTAGCCCCTCACCAAGGAAATCTATCAAAATAATTGTTGAGGCATGAAAAGTGCGCGCAGAGAGTGATGAGCCTGCGCCACCACCGCAGCATGCAAACCCGCGAGAACACTGAAGAGAGACAGAAAGTGGGCAATGTTGCCGTCCCAAGGCTACCTATGCACGCATGCGTATAATATGCGAGCGAGGGACCTGTATATGCGGGAGACGTCGTCTGCTCCAGAATCACTACTACTGGTTTGCTTCAAGCAATGTACACCCTATAATGTGGCCAGTATCTAACTGCAGATAAAATGTCTGTTACCTTTAATTCTTTTTGCTGTGGGCGAAAATTATGGGAAACTTTAGAATTTACGAGACAGCATAAGAATTGTCACAAGTGTGCAGTCCCATTATGTCAATATAGGGAGCTGATCTTGCGACCCCTTCTCACACATCTGTTCCCAACCCCAACCCTCCTTTTATGGCGATTGTGATGCCTCGCAATTAATAGAAGAACATGTAAACGATGGCAACATGTCGAAAGCGGCACCTGTCTTTTTGCGGCAAAAAACACATTTTTTTTTCTGTGACGCCACCATCCCGCCCTCGCGACACTGTGTTAGCTTAGCTGATTCGCCTCCTCAAATGCTTCTTTTTCAGGGCCATTGGCGCTGCCGGGGACTGGAGTCCCCGGGAGAGACTTCCAGTCACCTAATTTTTTGTCAATATTTTATGTGTATATATAAACTAACGCTTACAAAAGCACGCATGAGCATAAAGAAAAAGCGACTGAAACGCCCTCTGTCCCTTTCCAGCCTCTAAAACTCTGTGTCTACGCGCCTCCGGCCCCGCCCAGAGAAATAACTGACTAATGACTGCCAGTAGAAAAGCTTTACTAACATAGCGCTACTTGAACTTGCTTGATCTTTATTTCCCATATGAAAGATAATACAGAACGTACCGGATAAGGGTGACGAAGTATTATTTATAGAACGCTCACTTTCAATAATACGTTACTAAATCCCCACCTAATGACCATACGGAAACCATGACGTATTGTTGGAGCAGGCCTGCTCAAGCACAGCTAATTAAAATGGGGGAGCAGTTGTGCTTCTATAAGTCCGACTCATCGGTGTCAACCATAAATCCTAGATGTGTCTGAATATGATCCGACGTTGCCCATCAGGGTGTTTGGCTAGAGTCTGTGCTCAATTCGTTGTCACTTTGAAACATTTTATTAACTCGGAAGGCTGCGGTGCAACTGAAAAAAAAACAGAACGAAATGTAGGAAAACGTTTTCAGCTGGCACATAGGTGAGGCCGTCAAGACCAAGATACTTCCAGAACACTGTGTGCGGTTATAGGAGACGCATTATAAAAGACTCACTTGCCGACAACAAAGCACTGCTAACCGCAAGAACTCCGACTAACCGGCGGCGGGCGTCGTATAAAGGGCCCTCGCCATCTGGCGCGTTACTTTGGCTCGACGGTTTATATTGTCTTGCAAGCGCGAACACAAGTGAACCAGAAGAGGCGGAGAACGATCTCGCGGAATGAAAACAGCATGAGTATAGTTGGTATAAGACTGAAAGAAAGGGGCGCTTGGTGTCCCGGCTGTCTTAACGATCAAGAAAATACACTCGCCAACCATATACACGTCCTTTGCCACCTCTATGAGAGCACCTCTGCAGCGAAACAGCTGGTTACGCGTGAACAGCTCATCGTTCTTAGAAACGTGCTCGACTCTCAGAGTGCGAAATAGATATACGCTTGATTACAGTTGCGATGCCACCTCACGCCTGAAACAATGGTGCTCTTATTATTGAACGGCGTAAGGAAAAAAAATACCTATAGAGGGCTGCGAAACGAATAAAGAACGTTGAAGAAGTACACCGGCTTGTTCTGGCCCGCAGCCGTGGTGTAGTGAATAATGTACTCGGCTGCTGGCCCGCAGGTCGCGGGATCAAATCCCGGCGGTGGCGGCTGCATTTCCGATGGAGGCGAAAATGGTTAAACTTGGGTGCACGTTAAACAACCCCAGTAGGTCGAAATTTCCGAGCACTCCACTACGGCATCTTTCATAATCATATGGTAATTTCGGGATGTTAAACTCCACATATCCATTAACCAGCTTTTTCTACATGAATTGGCTTTCTTTTACTTCCTGCGGAACCAAGTGCAGTCAAGTGACCAACTTGAACCATTCTTTGCACCCCCTTTCCAAAGCCGTGCAAGCTTTAAAAAGAACACCATAAAATATTAGAAGGTAAGGCAATTATGAAAAAACCCTAAAAATAACAAGATATGTTCACTGCTCCAGCTGCTGCAACTAAAACTTCGCACTTTTGATTTTATTCCTTCTTAAACTCTTCAACTTCTTTCTTTTCAACTCATGCTGCTCTGGGGAGCCGCGCAGTGTCAAAGAAGCCACTGGAACATGATTAGAGATTTCTAAGCTCAGCTAGTGTCTCTCTCTCTCTCTCTATATATATATATATATATATATATATATATATATAGAGAGAGAGAGAGAGAGAGACAGAGGCACTAGCTGAGCTTAGAAATCTCTAATCATGTTCCAGTGGCTTCTTTGACACTGCGCTGCTCCTGTGAACAGACGTTGTGGTCGTTCTGTAACCACGTGACAATACACACACACACACACACACACACACACACACACACACACACATATATATATATATATATATATATATACATATATATATATATATATATATATATATATACCCTATCGGAAAAAAACGAATGGTGGGCATGGTGGAAACCACCACCCACCATTATAGTGGATTAATGTAGTGGGTGAATGGTGGGAAACGCCCACCATGGCGCATGGTGGGTATGGTGGGTGCTGCAGTGCCGGCAACACTTGAGCGCGAAATGACGTCAGAATCACCGTGACGAGCTGCCACAAAAAATAAAAAAGAATTCTATAAAAACGGTATAAAAAACACCCGTCCCGTAAAAAAAAAAAAAAAAAAACAAGGCGCCGCAGAGGATCGAACGTGCAACCTGCGGATTCCCATTCCAAGACGCTAACCACTGCGCCACACCAACATGCCGTTGACAGTGTGTTAAATACTTAGTTGCCATACAAACTTAAGGTTCAACTTAGTTATGTTTATCGTGTACACAACATAGACAAGATCTACACCTGCTACTAAATATTGCACATTTATTAAACACAAGCAACTGCGGCCTGTAACGATTGTCACTATGTTAATGGCACTAGTGCTATTTTTTTTTTACAATTCACAACTTCAAGAAAAAAAAACCAAGTGGACTGGGGAGCAGCAACAGTTTACCGGCGGGGTCTGCCAAGTTTAATATCCGTTTCACGCTCGTTCTAAAGGGCGACATCTGCTCACGCTTTATGACGCTTCTAGGCTCATTCCATAGATACGCCCGCCTAATTTATTTGATTGTGTATTGGGATGCTTTTCGCGCAATGTAGAAGGCGGTCGCGCCAGCGCAATGCTGTAGCTCTTTCGCTAAAGCAACAACTACATAACGGCTTGGCCAAAACGAATGCAGTGTGCCGGAAACATTACGCTATCATATTGGTTCACCAAGCACACGAATTGCCACGTCTCAGTTTTCGTACAAAAGCTAGAGAAGTGCTGGCGAGTGTGACCAGCGGCTGTCGGTGAGAAGACACTTAATTACGTTCTCTGGGAGTGCTTTAATCGCGTCGCATCGATGTTTGTTGCTTCTTGAGCGGACACCATACACAATGAAAAATGCTTCATTTAGGCTAATTGATGCCATATGGCTGCGCTGTATTGTCATACTTAATCGTCGTAATCATGTATTCTGAAACCCGGAAGCGTGGATAACACAATTGTACGGGCTCGGTCAGTAGGCCTAACCTTTGGTGGAAATCATGGTGGTAGAACATGTAGTGTACAGATCCCAGCTTTGTACACTATATAAATTGCACGCCCTTATAAGCCCACCCATCATCTGCTTACTGCTTCCCAGCATTATCGCGATGGTGGGCAGAGCTTCTCAGCTTGGTACACCATGTGACCCACCATAACAAGCAGCACCCATCATCTGCTTAGTACTTCCCAGCATTATCGCAATGGTGGGAAGAGTTTCTCAACTTGGTACACCATGTAGCCCACCATAATAAGCACCACCCACCATATGCTTAGGGCTCCCCAGCATTATCGCAATGGTGGGCAGAGTGTCCCATTATTGCCCACTATCTAGCCTCTGCTTTCCACCATCATTTTCACTTTACCCATCATCTGTACACCATACCACCCAGTATGTCCTAGCATAACCACCATATTTTCCACTACGTTCCACCATAGCCATCATAATTTCCACCATGCCCACTATTATTTCCACTACTCCCACCATGTTTTCCAGTATACACCATGGCAATTTTTCCGATAGGGTATATATATATATATATATATATATATATATATATATATATTGTTTTTTTTAACGTGACGAACAGCGCAGGGGTTCGTATGCGTGTTTTTCACGTTGTGTTCGTCCTGGTCATCATTTCTAACAATTAGAAAACAATTGCTCGAGTATACACGTTACGTAGAGACTTGCGGCTGGCGTATCAATGAGCTTTTTGTTCTCATATTGTTTCGCGTTCATCTACAAGCTAGCCACAAGGTAGCACACGTCAAAGAGAGTAATTTAAAATCTTGTATACTCTTTGTCGTCTCAAATCACGAAGCGAAATAAGCGGTAGATTGAGAATGCTGCTCACTTTTGTGTGATGATGACCCTGATTCACATTATCAGAAGCTATCTCAATAAACAATTATATTTTTATTACCAATAAGAAATGAAGGCATGGTTCAGGCTTGGAGGTGTAAAAAATGCAAAAAAAAACAGTAACTCTTCTTATTCTTCAACGTATAAGTGACTTGCATTTGCGATGTTTGCAAGAAAGTATGAATCGCTAAGATCAAAGAAGCAATAAAGATGGGCTAGCTGCATTAAGGCGCTATAAACGCACAAATGGACCGTTTGGTAGTACTTCAGTTGTAATTTTTATAATAAAGGAATATTCATCTAGCGGAACCTAAATGGACTTTTTTTTGTGGCGAATAATGGCAGATTATATCATCATGTGCATCATTATTACCCTGACCACGTGCATTGCAGGGTGAAGGCTTCTCCCATGTTTTGCCAATCAACCCGGTCCTATTCTTCATGCTGCCACGTTATACCTGCATACTTCCTAATGCCATCCTAATCACATCAGATGAGATTGCGAAAATTTCACACAGAAGTATGCTTAGTTATGTCACATTATAGGACTACGCAAATTGTCTTAACTAGGATCCTCTTCGTTTGCGTTAGTGCAAGCATAGAGCTTTCCCTTGCAACAACACAGCCTCTGCGTGCCCCGGGAAGCCCCAGGCGAGTCTTCAGGCATTTGACAGCATGATTCGTGTTCTATAATACCCCACTTTACTCAGTGGAACTTTATAACGTAGCAAAGTTCATTAGGTTCCTAATCGTTGCCGCACTTTATTTCAAATCTTACGTTTGTTACGACGACGACGAAGTGTCTCTTCATAGAACGCTTCTGCTTTCGGCTCCGAGCATTGTTATCAAGTTTTTCGCTTTCTACGGGAGACGCTGCTCCCTGCCCCAAGGCGACGGACGCGGAGTCATCCACTGGTCCGCCCAGCCAGAGGTCTGCTATGGCGAGCTCCTCGGTAAATCAGCGCGCCTGGCCCAGAACCAGTGAGGCCAACGGTGATAGTCACTGCATCATGGCTGTGGACGTGGAGCCTTCTGCGGCTATGTCCGACCATAGACCACCTTTGGCAAGCTCGTCGCGGAAACGAAGCACCTGTTCGAGCACCAGCGAGGACACGGAACTGTACTCGGCCACTGGCGACGACTCGTCGGATGACGACTTCGAGACCGTGAGAAGCAGGAAGGCCAAAAGAAGAAGTATCAAGTCGTCTTCACCAGCAGGGACATTAACGTCTCAGTCAAAAGGAGAATGCTGGCCGCACACCATCCTCTTCATGCCCGAGGACTCCACCATCAGCCTTCGAGCAGTAAACAGGCAAGCTCTCTCTATGTACTTTGAGGGGGTAGCACCAAACGACATTAAGGATATCCGGGTGAACACGCGGAAGAATATTCTAGCTGTGGACACAATGACTGCCAGCGCCATAGACAAGCTTCGCAGAGTATCAGATTTGGGAGGCATCAAAGTACGACCGGTTATTCCAATGGACGGTGCCTGCACGGCGGGAGTAATCTACGACATTGATTTGGCCATAGCAAACTCGGACCTCCCAACTCTCATAAAACCAGCGAACGAAGGAGTTCTCATCGCGAATGTACTTCGCCTCGGAAACACCCGATGTGTAAAGATAATGTTCAAAGGAGATTCCATTCCGTCGCACGTCAAAGTGGGACACTTCCGACATCCTGTTCGACCATTTGTCCCTAAACCACTCCAGTGCCATAACTGCATGAAAATTGGTCACATCAAGAGTGTATGTACAAACACCACAGTATGCCCCCGATGCGCTGAGCCGCACACTGCAGACGCATGTCGGGCAACAAGTCTGAAGTGCAGAAACTGTGATGGTCCGCATGATGCTGCATCCAAGGAATGCCCTCGGATTAAGAAGGAAATCGCCATTATCAAACAAATGGTTAGGGACAATTCAACCCACAGAGAGGCTGCTGAAAGGGTACGGCGGCGACGTAGTCGCCGACGGAGGCGTGGAGGACAGAGTGTTGCGCATAACCCATTTCCTCCGAGCACGAGTGAAGTAGTAAGCACGAAGCGAAAAGAAGTGGAGAAGCTCACAGCTGCGGATGAGTGGCCTACGCTTCCGCGTACACAGCCTGCAAAGGAGCCTCCTGCGAGGCCTCGCCGCCCTACACCTTCCACCGAGTCTACTTCCGTTGAGGATGTGTCAAGGGTCGATCGACAGATCATCCCGATGTTACGATCCCTCGTCGCTGTCATGGCAGACATACTAAGAAGCCTGGGAACTCCAACCGCTCGAAGCGGGTTACAGGTGTTGGACGCGCTGAGCCCAGTCCTCGCCTCCCTCGCGTAGAGTCATGGCAGGAGATCAACAATCGTTCCGCAAAGACGTCAGAGAAGCATCAGTCATCCAGTGGAACGCAAGAGGACTTAGATCACGGATTTCCGATTTTCGTCAGTACGTGTTTTCTAACCTTTTCCCAATCATCGTAATATGTGAACCGAAATTATCAAACCCGATCAGGCTATCTGGCTACGAATCAATCCCGTCCAAAACCCGAAACGAAAGCAGCAAGGTCATTGTGTATATTCGTCGGGAGCTTACCTACATCATTCAACCTGTGTCGCCTCATGATGAGAACCAATATGTTTGCCTGACTGTGAAGCAGAAAACCCTCACCTTCACATTAATAGGTGTCTACTTATCTCCCTCAGCCCGTTTTGATTGCCAAAAACTGGATGACATTCTTTCGAGCGTCCCGGATCCGTGGATAATTATAGGAGACTTCAACGCCCACCACCCAATCTGGGGAAGTTCAAAAGTCAATACCACGGGCCGGAGGCTGGCTTCATTTGTATCGACTCATGAACTGTCTCTACTTAATGATGGGAGCCCTACATTTCTGCGAGGATCAACGTACAGCAGCTGTTTGGACTTGACGTTCGTGTCACGTCGCTTCGCCACAAGCGTTAAGTGGTTTTTAGACATCGAGACACATGGTAGCGATCACATCCCCAGTTATCTCACCATCGAAGGCTTTGCTAGCGACCACCCGCCGAAAACCGTACGGAAGATCGATCTTTCAGCATTCAAAACCAACATTGAACACGCTTGTGAAAAAGGCTTAACCTCTGACATTGAGCAAGCGATCAAACAAGCAGCGCAGAGTGCGATGCGCACGCTGGCATATTCTTCAAGGCCCTCAGAAACGGACATGGAGTTAGAGCGACTCCGTGCGACTCGTCGGCGTGCGGAGCGTAGATATCGACGCACAAAATCCATTCAAGATCTACGGATGGCCAGGCGCATGCAAAAGAAGATCCAGCGTCGTATAGACAAACTGGAGTTTCAACGGTGGGCGAAATTTTGCGCGAGTCTAGACCCTCGCAAACCGCTTTCTCAAATATGGCGAACCGTGCGAGGCCTACACACATTTCCCCAACAACGTTTTCCGTTTAAAGCCTTGGCCCTTTTCCAAAATAGAAGGGATATCGAGGTAGCGGAAGATTTTTGTAGGAAGATTGCGGGCCCACCAAATTGCACAGAAGCCCTTACTGCTCATTACACGCCACATTCACTTGACCCGCACCTGGACCTGCCTTTTTCAATGGAAGAACTGAATGTGGCTCTTGCTTCATGCAATCGATTGTCATCGCCTGGGCCGGATGGCATATCATACCGCCTATTATGCAATCTCGGTGATCGAGCACGAAGTGCTTTGCTGGAAGTATTCAATGAGTCTTGGAGAGATGGAACGGTCCCCAGAGAGTGGAAAACAAGCCGGTTGGTTGCACTTCTCAAACCTGGAAAATCGCCTCTAGAGCTGACATCATACCGCCCAATAGCGGTGGCTAGTTGCGTAGGGAAGCTGATGGAGCGAATGATCCTTGCCAGACTCGAGTGGTTCCTAGAACGCCATAGAATATATCCAGACGCCATGGCCGGTTTTCGTCGTCTTCGGAGCTCCATTGACAATGTCATTGACCTGGTGACCTACGTACAACACCAGAAAATGAGCAGACGGTTATCTGTCGCACTATTTTTAGATGTCAAAGGAGCATATGACAATGTTTCTCACGAAGCCATACTTGACGCCCTCGAGTCAGTTGGTTTGGGTGGGCGAGTGTACCGCTGAATCCAATGCTACCTACATATGAGATCATTGTTTATGCAAACTGATGATGGGCCGACTTCTGAACATTATACACACCGTGGTGTTCCTCAAGGTGGTGTATTGAGCCCCACACTGTTCAACCTGGTTCTGATCGGTCTCGTTGAACGCATACCAGATTCCGTGCAGATATCTCTCTATGCAGATGATATTTGTGCCTGGACATCAGGTGTAACACGTCCTCAGGTACGTGCGAGACTCCAGAAAGCAGCGAATTCAATATCGGCGTACCTTAGAGAACAAGGCCTCGAGATTTCTCCTGAGAAATCGGCGCTGGTCGCGTTCACGCGGAAGGCAATGACGTCATATCCCATCGCCATCAATGGACACAGTGTCTGCTACGCCAGGACCCACAGGTTTTTGGGGGTCACGATCGATCGAAATCTCTGCTGGAGTCCCCATGTGGCCACTCTAAAGAAGCGCCTAACGGCCATCGCACAACTTTTCAAGTTCCTCGGAGGCAAAACGTGGGGCACATCAGTGCACGCGATGTTGCATTTGTACAAAACGCTGTTTCTGGGGTACCTGCGGTATAGCTTGCCGGTTCTGACGAACGCTTGCAAAAGCAGTATACGCACAATAGAAAACGCCCAGGGCCAGGCACTCAGAGTTTGTCTTGGATTACCACGCTGTACATCTACAGCGGAAACCATCGCAATCGCCAAAGATCATCCGGCCACAGTGCACATTACTTTGGAGGTGCTTAGAGCTCATATTAGACACCTTGCTCGCGCCCCTGCCCACCACCTAGCTTCGCTTCCAGAAGATCGACCGAGTGCCTCCTTCTGTAAGAGAGTATTGACTTTCCGTGAGTGCCTTCCAACAGTCTACACACCTCCGGAACGGATACTAACACCTCCTTGGTGCTTGGACCGACCAAAACTGCGCTTGACAGTGCCGGGGATTCGCAAGAAGGCGGAGCTCTCGGCGCCAGCTTTAAAGCAGATGATTCTACTCATGCTACACGAAGAATACAAAGATCATGTCAAACTTTACACGGATGGCTCGACAACTGTTGGAGGATCTGCAGGAGCTGTGATCTTCCCAGCAAGAGCCGAAACCATCCAGTTCAGAACGTCACACAAGACGACATCGACAGCCGTGGAGCTCGCGGCACTCCGCAGCGCACTCCGCAGGATTGACCAAGAGACACCACAAAATGGAGCATTTTTACTGATTCGAAACCAGCTCTCCAATGTCTACACAATACTCTACGTCGTGGACCTCAAGATCAATTGGCGCTCGAAATACGACAACTGTACCATCACCTAATAGACGAAGGACATGACATATCTTTTCAGTGGTTACCAGGCCATTGCGGCATCATCGGTAACGAGCATGCCGACAATGCAGCTAAGAATGCTCACGAAAATGGAGTGATGGAACCTATTCCACTATCAAGAAGCGACGCAGCAGCAAAGATTAATACGCTTGCGCAGGATGTCGCAAGGTCTATGCGGAATACGCCCGGTTTTCGCCACACCCGTCTTCACCGCCTGGACCCATGCCTACGACTTACTATTCCATCTGGCCTACCCCGATCCGAGACGACCCTTCTCTGCCGTATGTGGCTTGGGGTGTCTTTCACGAACGCTTTTGCCTGCCGCATCGGAATGAGAGACAGCGCTACATGCGACCATTGCGACAATGACGAAACAATTGAACATATTTTATGTCAGTGCCCCCAGTACAGCTCTCAGCGACAGTCCCTCTCAGCAGTGTTTGCTCGCCTCGACGACCAGCCATTTTCTGAGCAGTCAATCTTGGAATGTCGGAAAGATCGAGCTTCACGCCAGAAAGCAACGAAGGCGCTGATGAAGTTTCTGCGAGCGACCCGCCTCGTAGAACGATTGTGACACTACTGTGTGCGAGTGTGTGTATGTGTGTTTGTGCTTCTCTTCCTCCCTTTCCCCTTACCCTTTCCCCAGTGCAGGGTAGCAAACCGGATATGTTTTCTGGTTAACCTCCCAGCCTTTCCGCATTAAAATTTTCTCTCTCTCTCTTTACGTTTGTTGAGCGTCTTGTAAAGGGTGCTTCACCATTGACACGTGTGGGTATAACAAAGCCACCTTTATTTGAGACTGCGAGTTGTCTCGGAACTCTCGGTGTAGTCTTTTTTTTTTTTTGTTATGTTGTCGCTTGCGTTCTTTTCTGTTTTGGCATTATTGTTGGAAAACCAATGAAAGCAGCAAGAAAATTACATTAAACTCCCTTTCCAAGTGGTAACAAAACCTGCATGCTATAGTATGGCTGATTGGAGAAGTTCTCCCAAACCCTGGGAATTATTCCTCTTTGGAAGAAGTTCTAGGCTCTTGATCATATCAAAGATACTTTGCTTCATGTTATCGTTTTAAGAAAAAAAAAGATTTAGAATGCAAGAATACTTGAACAAGTCATTATTGCTGATGTTTTCATTATCTACAAACAAAGTAGAAGGCTTTAGTTATGATTCATGCCGTTTTCTCGTTTGTAGTGAAGTGAACCTCTCAGTTTCTTCGTTTTCATATTCAACTAAACAGATTTTGGCAAGAAGGCTTCATCTCACATAATATTGCATGCATTGCTTTGTTTATGAACTCATGCAAACTGATTGTTCTGTTGGTATGTTGATTGGCAATAACAGATAGAGAAAATGTGGCTAGGAAAACAAATAAGATATAATGCGGTAAATTTCAAATGAATCAGTACATTTCAAATAGGCAAACACCCCTCGTATATGACTAGCCAAATAGCTTAAACAGCTTTTTAATTGTTAAGTCCAGTTTAGTGCTCCACTGCAACACTTCGAGCGCTTCAAGAAAAAACAAGAAAATATGTCACATGGCAGCGAAGCAGAATGCCCCATGTACTCAAAGGCACATTTGTTTAGCCTTAGAAGGTGGTTATCAGACTAGTTCTTGAGGTAGTGCAAAGTTAGCAACCAAACTTTAAAGAATTTTATTTTCAGCAAAACCTTCTAAGTAGTATCAAACCTGCGGCAGGTTACATTAAAACCCTACATCTCAGGACATCGTTATCTATTTGTAAAATAACCTAAACACTGTAATAAGTGGGCTTAATAATTATTGTTCAATTAAATAGACTCCCATTACATCGATTGTATTTTATGAGTGAATGGAAAGAAAAGGAATCCTAACAAGTCTGCTTATAGAAACAATTAATGATAAGCAAGAAAAGGTATCGCTTTGTACGGGCATGAAATGAGCTGATAATTGTCTTCGTAATATTTAATGAACCAAGTAAGAGGGTGAAGTATTTGCGTTATAGTTTTGAACTATATAAACGCTTTATTGCAGCTGTGCAGCAAATGTGCTAAAATCAGCATGGCGCGAGACAGGCGTGCAGAAAGCAGCACGCATTTTTCGCTTCACTCTAAGCGGCACAGTTTGAAATGGAAGAGAACTTTATGTTCGGCGACTGATTTAACAGGGCACACCGATTGTGTCGTCTTATATGTAGGAACTACAAAACTGCTGCACGCACTTTACTTCGTTGTGCTAGCGACGAAGTTCCCCGAGTAGGTTTCTGAACGACGCCTAATTTTTTTAACTTTTTAAAAGCCGCAGCCAAACGAAGACGCACAATCACCGTTCGGAGATTTATTGCTGTTCGTCGTTAACTCGCGCTCTCCTCCTCCTCTCTCTTTCTCTTTCTCTCTCTCTCTCTCTCCACCGTCGCCACCCCTCCTAACAGTACGCGCTTGGCTCAGACAGCGGCGTTTCATGGTTTTGGGGTTTCTGACATAGGACGACCATTTTTTAGGGGATGGAAAAAAGAAGGATACTAGACAAATTCATGTGAGCGCCCTGGTGCAGGGTGGTGGTGAGAGAGAAATACAGAGATAAGAAAAGCATGGGGTCTTGGGAGGCCTGCGCCCCCGTCTGTGCTGTTCGAGTAACGCCGGCTGTATTGTGGTTCGATGTCCGTCCCAGCGTTGGTCCAGCCAGCCTATATAGATGAGCATACAATCTGCGCTTCTCCGCTTTTCCGAAGCCCCTTTGTGCTCATGATAGAAGCTACCAGGCCCCGAGGTTTCTTCTCTCGCCACCATATTTTTTCTCTTCATTATCAAACACTTTATTTCACTTTATCGGCCCCAAAGAAGGCGAGACTCAATAACCACTGTGCGAGTAAGGTTAACATTGTTGGTTGATTTAGAGCCTCACCGGAGTGCTGCTTGGAAGTGGAAGCTAATTATTGCCGGTTGCATTGATAGACACTGAGGCCACAACCCACGGAGAACGTGGTTCTGAATTTTACGAAGCAGATATGACAGCAAAGCGTTATGGGCCCAGCAAATCCTTTGGGTAATTTAAAAACTGCTACACAACTGTTCATTATAAGAGTTGCTTGAAACGTGGCCTTAGGCATATAATAAACATCTGTGGCATCTGGATAATTAACTTAATAGAGAGTGCTTAAAAATTCTCCTTCGCAAGTTTTGTTGTTAATCTGCGGGAGCATTCTTCTAACCCGTTCAGACAGGCTGTAACGTGTGCCAGCTGTACCCAAAGCTTGCATTCGTACTTGCGTAAGGTTTTAAGCTTGAACGACAGTCATCTATTATACGGTGAATTTGGGAGGGTAGACGAGCTACTTAGCTTGACTAATGCAACTTAGTTTTCTTGTTGAGCAGCTGTTTCATTCTGCGCAGCAATTAGTGCTGAGATACATAAACAATGCTTTGGTTCTCGTTTGATCTACTAAACAGCCTCGAAGAACACCATTCCTTCTCTTCGATGGTTTCAGGAAATA
The DNA here is from genome assembly GCF_013339725.1 of Rhipicephalus microplus. Classification (NCBI taxonomy): domain Eukaryota; kingdom Metazoa; phylum Arthropoda; class Arachnida; order Ixodida; family Ixodidae; genus Rhipicephalus; species Rhipicephalus microplus. The sequence goes on along the minus strand of NC_051169.1, from coordinate 19,246,331 downwards.
GATTAGTACCACTGTCAAGCATAAAGCTTGTGGTGAGATGTTGGGCAAAATTTTGCAATCCTGTGTTTAAAGTAGGACCGCTGAAATTATGATAGCCATTACAGTGGAGCAGATGTTAGTTGCCCTTGTAGAAAGAAAGTGCAAGATGTGAAAGGTGTCTTTTGTGCTTCGTGATTATGGTTGAGGTTGTAGACTGGAGAGTTCAGGAGTGGTGTTTGAAGCTAGCTTGAGACATTCAGGAGTTCGTTAACGACCCGAGTTGCTTATGAGTGCGTACGCAAGCGTGGTTCAAACATTTACCACAGAAGCATAGGAAATGTGCCAGACTGTTACGCTGATCTCAACCTTGCATATGGTAGGGTGTCAAGACTAGACCTTGTCATGCTCTACGTACAAACGCAAAGATAAAGAATACACTATTCAGAAGTTTTCGTACTGAGGTGGTTCGTTTTGCGAATGACGATAGTGTACACAAAGTATTTGAACAACACCCGACAGGAAAGACACGTAGAACGAAGTAAACGCAAACATAAACGAGAAACGGAGTTTCGGGATTGTAACTGCTGTCATCGTATAAGTCGTACTAACGATTTGGCAATTGAGGCTTCTTTTAAGCCATTTTCGCTTTTTTGTACTGCGACATAGCGAGAGTACGTACGTGTGCGTCAGCAGTTTTTCGCATTTGGCTAATTTTCGGATATCTTTCGTCACTTGCCTGTGTTGTTAATCCCTAGATTGCGTTATAAAGCAGGAAATACGTGGTGGTTACAGCCCTACTTTTTTACTTTTTTGTTTCACGTAAACTAGCGCAAGCGCATGGTTACTTTCTCTCTTTGCTCATAGGCTGTTATTTTTACTTGGATATTTTGTTTGAGTCGAGGTCTCAATTTGGGACTGACTTAGCTCACGAAGACGCAGCACCATGGTAGCGCCAGCTGTGTCACGTGATCGTTTCGGCAATTTCATTTGACGGGCTCTGTACAGCACGGATTTGTAATGGTACTCTACTTGCTTTTTTATGTTTAGACTAATTACTTTTATTAAAACACAAACCATGTAACACAATTTAGTTTTGTATGCTACTTTGTTTTGTGCTTAGTTTTACCTGTAATGTACACATAGGGTGACCAGTATCGGCGTTCTTATGTAGGTTCACAACTGGGTCCGCTTAACGAAACATGCTGTCTTCTCTTCGGTGCCTGTGTTCTAAGGAGTCGCGGATTTCTGTTATTGCTGCTGTAATAACTTTCAGACAAACATATGGAACCCCTTTCGTAAGTAGCCAAGAAGCTAAGCACACGTGTGCACTCCATTTCACTATTGCGCTGATGAGAGCTTTCACCCCACAGACTAACGGCAAAAGCAATAATACCAACAGCGTGCAGACATTCGTTTAAAATTAAATAACCTCTGTTTTTACATATTTCAACCACTCATATAAAACACAACAAAAAGACTTCAATTTCTCGAACGTTGTTCGGAAGATTATATCTACGAAGCCTCTCTCACTCGCTCTCATAAACAATAATTGGGCAGAAAAAAATACCTGAAAAGCTGAATGTACCAGGCTTAGCCCGCAAAAAGTACCTACCTATACAGGTGGACAGCCTAACACAGAGCACGAAAAGCAGTACTGGCTAATCAAATTTGGGCCATGGATTTTGTTCAAGCATTTTTATAGGAAAGGTTTAGGAGAGAGAAAAGAGGGGCCTCTCGACAAATTCTCTGCAAAACCAGCGAGCCACTCCGAAAGCATCGGTAGAAATTGTTTGTGGTCCACTGTTTCTGTATGGCCCAGGAAACGGCGCTTAGAATTGCTGGTGTGTGCTCCGCAACAAAGGGAATCGTGGTGGATTGAAATCGGAGATCCTTGCTCTCCTTTTGTGGGATGTTTATATATAGGGTGCGCGTTGACGTCAGCAACATGTAGCTCAAGCAATTGCGTGCTGCTGCGAATGTGCGTGCGCATGCGAATGGGCTTTCATGCGCAGGATTTGTCTCCGTGAAGTGCTCTGTACGTCCGATTTCTGTAGTTTCTACCGAAGCAGAAGAAACGTCCAACTAAAACGGCATGGCTGCTTTTTTCATGATGTGAAGCATAGAACCTACTGCCCGAAACTCAGCATATAGACACCGCCTTTTGAAGCTCATTCACAGGGTATTATTCCAAACTATAATTCAATCGCATGCCGAGAACAAAACGCGTAGCGAAAATGGTCGACGGTAGCTGTTTTAGGATATAGCTTCAGCACTTTGGAAGATCTGTACTATAATGGGAACGTGTTGTAATTGAAGAATTATAACCACTCGAGATAGGAAAAAAAAACGTAATGCGAACACAATAGTCCTCTAGGGCGTTCGCCAGGTACGAATGCTGCGGGACTTCCAATATTAATGGGTAAGTTTAATATGCCGGTATGAGTTCACCCTATTTGAAAATGTGGGTTTTCGCAACACTCAAGTTATACAGCATTTGCAGACTATTCACGTTACAATGTACAAAACAATAGAAAAACGACTATGTTACAGGAATCAAAGCAAACGCGTGACCGAATCGGATGCAGAAAAGGTTCACAATAGACTCGATGCATCTTTTGAATACGTATGCTTCGAAAGTACAGACGCTTTGTATGATTTCCAATTTTTAGTTTGCCCCGAGTGCGCACCGCGTCACTTAAATTTCTACTGGGAAAGGTACGACTCCCATTCGCAACTTGCATTCGAGAACACTGTCAGTGCTTTTTTCCCGGTTGAAGTTCGTTTTATGGGTAAAGCTTCCTATGTTGTGGGTCGTGCGTCCGCGATGTACGTAGCAGTCGTAGTGGTAGGTAGCCACCTTCACGACCAGACTAGACGAGTGGTGCACGCGTACCGTTTTCAACTGAGGAGGCGACCCACGCACGTTAATCATAAACAAAAACATAGTTGTTTTTGATAAAAAACTTACAGAGACGAGTATTGTTGACTTGATCTGTAATAAAATTTGCCTTGAAGTTGATGCTTACCAAAAAAAGAAACTAGTATCAGAAGGACGCACTTTGGGCACTATCTGACCAGAAAGGGTTGCCACGATAAACTCGCTGAGCGTAACCTCCTTGGTTTTAGCAAGGTTGAGAGAGAATTGGGCCGCAGTGTGCTGAATACAGTGAACTAGTATATAGCCATGAACTAGAGGCGCTCAAAGGTGGGAAGTAGACACGAAGCGCAGGCCGTAAGAAAGTGCGCGAGTGCCACCTCTCGTTTAGTCCTTGGAATGTGTGCTAGATGTCGGTACTTCAATATACTGAATATATGACGAAAAGGTGCGAGATGGTGGTACCAGGAGTGTTCACTAGATGAACGGACGAACAGAGGGGCGCACGGATGAACGGATGAACGCACGGACGGTCGCACAGACGGACGCGTGGATGAATGCTTCGCCCCACTCATCATCATGCACTCCGTGGAAATGCTGTTATTTTTTTTTATTTTGATGTGCTCGCACATTTCTTTGTTGCTTGCACGGCGCAGAAAGGACGTCTCAGGAGGACTCTGTAAAAAGGATGCGCCCTCTTGAACCATTGATGAAAGTTGGAGAACTGAGGCGAACTCTTCGCACAATCATCAACAGCAATAACAGCAGCAGCAACAACAACAGCTTAGTTTGTACATCTTCAATAAAGCGGGCGTCCGGCGAAGTGAAATGCATCTATAGAACAAATCAAACGCATCTAGAACAGAACAGCGACAACGGCTGGGCCGGCTCGAGTGAACTTTTTCGGAGACCTTGCTTCTACGCACAAAACAAGTAGAAGTACGTTCCACATTTAGTTTTCCTATCTGCTGCATAATATTCGTGAGTTAAAGGTTTTGTCGAGTCGTTGTTTGTTTTTCATTAATTTCTTTTCTGCCCACAAGTTTAAATGCGTATTTATTTATTTATTTATTTATTTATTTATTTCTTTCTTTTTTTCTTTTTTTCTTTCTTGTTTCACCTCGTTGATATTTTTGTGCTTGTTTATCGGCTTTCTTTTCTTCTTTCTTTTCTTTTTTGTGTCTTTTTCTTTGTTTCTTTTTGCAATTTTTGTTTTTATTTCTTTTTCTCTCTTCCTTTCGCCCTGTGTTTCTTTATTCTCTCTTTATGTCTTTCTTTGCAAAGGAAGCGGTTCCTGTTGAACCTCCCTTCGACGACAACGCAGTTCTTTGGAATAAACAGAAAGGTGAGCTTCAAGCAGTGAACTGCAACACCTTCGACCTTTTAAGCTCTCGCACGTTCCCGACGGGGCTTTCATACATGACTGCGCATGCGTATGGAATCCCGAAACGAGGCTCAAATTTATCGGCTGCAGATACGACGGTGGGGATTAGAACGGAAACTCATAGAAGGTGGGAGAGGGGAAAAAAGCGAAGGTATGCAAATGTGAGCCCTGAAATGCCATCGATTGAAGCACGTATCCAACAGTAATGCAGTAAATATTAATATGTAGGCTCTTTTTTTATTTGAAGATTAAACCTATACAACGGCTGGGATTAAACGATTAAACAACGGCTGGGAATCTTCTTGAAGCGTGCTTCCTTTGAATTTTTGCAGAAACCTTGTGTAACTTTAACTCACTATCGATAGAAAGTGAACGTTAGGTTTTCTGGATGAACATGCTTTCATACGTTAGGGGTAATTCACATTAGCGTGAAATAGTTCAACTTTTCACTAATGAGTATCATATTTCGCACACAAATGCATACATAATAAAAGATTGTTGATTAGAAATTTGTTAATTAGGAAAATTGGTTGATATAGATGTGTTCTCTACTCCCGGCGAGCATATGAATTATTTATTATAATAAAAATCTCGTTAAGTTTGTAATTTTTGCCGTAACCCGGTTTACTCGGATGATTCTCGAAGCCCTCCGAGTGCGAGGTGCCGCAAAAGTGTGACGCCAAGGAGTGAAAATAGCGTTCGCGTACAACTGAAATTATGCCGCGTAGTCTGCATCGCCATAGTCAGTGTCGCGAACCATACGATAACGAGGGAAATGATATTTCTACTTGATCTTTAGTTAGCACGTTTCAGGTTTGTCAAGGCACGGGGATCTTGAGCAGTGGTCAAATTGTGACCAACGTCGCGAGTGCCTCTTATCCTGTTCTTATGCAACTTAGATACACAATTTACGAATTCATCGAAAAGTTCCAAGTGTAATGTTACAATAGCCATTTGTTGTTTCCTTAATATTTTGTACAATTCAGATTTCTGTTAATTTGGGAGATTTTGTCCAGCCCTGTAAAATACAAATAAACGAACTTTACTGTCCATTATAATGTATTCGTGCATAAATAACTGTGTAAGCTTAATCGTGGCTATATATATATATATATATATATATATATATATATATATATATATATATATATATATATATATATATATATATATATATATATTACGTTTTTTTATGCAGTCAGAACAGCGAAGACATCCCAAAGATAAAGTTTTTATTCCAGAACAACTTTTTTCATTTCATTTCATTCCCAGGTCTTCCTTGCATAGTGACAATCTAAGAATCACACTATTCACGTTGTGTAAAACTGAGTAAGTGTTGTGACTATAACCAATGGATAAATCGCGAAATAGTATGGTTTCTATTCCGGTCAGACTCTAAACTGCAAAATTTGACTGAAGAGTAAGAATGTACTCTGTTAATGATGATGTGCTACCGCTTCACAGCCAGCTGATTTTTGCTCAGTTACTTACCTTTCACTACGTAGCGACTGCGTGGCCTGGGATCCATCCTATTCACAAATCATCAATCAAATACGCTGTACTAAGGTAAAAAAGGAGAGCCGCAGCAATCGACGATCACTCATTTGGCTCTTTGGTAAGCGATGGGGCATACAAACAAGCACCTTCGATCCGAAAATAAGTTTTTGTAAGTTTTTAGAAAACTTGACATTGAGCGAAATTGAGGCAATATTAGACAAATAAGTAACACAAAAATAGAAATACATACAGACTGAGAAACACAGGACAGGCATTAATTTTCACCGGCCCCACGAGGGTAAAGAGGAGGAGGAGTAGGAATAAATGAGGAAGGACAGGGAGGTTAGCCAGTTCTCAGACCGGCTGACTACCCTGTACTGGGGAAGGGGGTGAGGGGGATAAAGGATGAGAGAAAAGAGACGTTGTAAAAAATAGAGAGAAGGTCATCAGACGATCCACGACGCTGTTTACAGTCTGTCTCTAAGACCACTTGCCCGCAGAAAGCGCAACAACGCTCTCAATGCCTTGCGTGCCGAGGACGGTGTCGGCCAGTGTCCTAATACCCTTTCTTCTGACAACTGGCGATTGTCTATTCTATCTAAAGCTTTTGACAGTTCTTTTCTTGGCACGCTGAAGCGGGGACACTCGCAGAGAAGATGAGAGAAAGTCTCTGCGCAGCCACAGTTGTCACATGTCGGGCTTCTGGCCATTCCAATTCGAAACGAATAAGCATTCGTAAAGGCCACCCCAATCCACAGACGGCACAAAAGTGTCTCCTCTGCTCTGGTTATTCCCGATGAAAGACGGAGCTGTAGGTGTGGGTCCAAATTAAGAAGGCGGGCGTCGGTGAATGCCGGTGAATTCCACTGAGCGAGTGTCAGTTCTCGTGCAAGTGATCGAAGCCTTGCAGCGGCGTCCGTTCTTGATAATGGTATAGCTACACAAGGGGCATCATCATGAGCAGTTCGGGCTGCTTCATCTGCACGGTCGTTTCCATCAATTGCTGCAGTGGCCTGGTATCGATTAATACGCTATGTCATGTTGTTTCTCTATAGCCCGGTGATGAAGCAGTCGTATTTCAGCAATTAGCTGTTCGTTTGGTCCATGACGATATGGCGAGGCAATGCCCTGGAGAGCTGCTTTGGAATCGGAGAATATTGACCATGTCTGTTGCGGTTCTTCAACTAGAAACTCCAGAGCGGCACGAATGGCGGCGACTTCTGCCACCGTGGATGATGTCAGATGTGAGGTCCTGAACTTTATCGTGATGGATTTCTCCGGAATTACCACTGCGCCTGTTGAACTTGTTGTAGTGACCGACCCATCCGTGTAAATGTGAATGCGTCCACTGTGTTTCTCATGCAGAAACAGTAATGTTGTTTGTTTTAGGGCCAAATTTGACAAATTTTTCTTCTTTTGCATTCCGGGGATGGTTATCAGGGCTTCCAGTGGATGTAGACACCACAATGGTAACGACGGTCTTGGTGCATGCGTGAAGTTCGTGGGAATCACCGTGCAATGTGGGGCGATAATAGAGCAGAACGCAGAGCGTGGTCTGGAAGTTGGAAGGGAGGCGAGGTGATGCGATTGAATCCGGGTGGCAAGTCTTATGTGCGCTCTTAAAGCATCGACACGCATGAAGGTTGTGATAGGGTGTTCATGAGCGATTGCGACAGTCGCTGCTGAGGATGCGCATCTCGGCAGCCCGAGGCATATTCTCAGTGCTTGAGCTTGTAATGACTGGAGGACGTGTACGTTTGTTATGCGGGCCTTGCCGAGCACAGGTAGGCTGTAGCGCATGAAGCCAAGAAAAAGTGCAGCATACAGTGAAGCATGGCACGTACCGATGCACCCCATGATTTTCCCGCAAAAACCTTAGGACGTGGGCACACCGAGCTGTTCGTCCTAGGTTAGCAAAGGCCATGTAAGTGACTCCATCGGGTCCAGGCGATGACGAGCGCTTGCATGCTGCCAGTGCTGCCTGAAGCTCCTCTAGAGAAAACATATTGTCCATCCGAGTGTCCCTGGACGCCGGCGCGTTTCGTAGGTTACTAATGTTGATCCCGGACCCTTGTTTGCAACCCTGGCACAGAAGTCTTCCGCTACATCGATTTCACGCCGGCCTTGGTGAAGAGCAAGGACGATGCTGTTGCGGCAATGTTCGTAGGCCGCGGAACATTCTCCATATTTGCGAAAAAGGTTTGTGGGGATCGAGCAACTCGCATAGTGACTTCCATCGTTGCGACTGTAGTGCATTGATTCGACGTTGAATCTTCTTTTGTAGACGTCTCGCTTCCCTCAAGTCGTAGATGAATTTTGTGTGCCTATAACGTCGTTCCGCGCGACGACGGATTGCGCGAAGTCGCTTCAACTCCACCTCATATTTGCAAAAATATGGCAAAGGTCCACAATTAAACGTTGCCTCTTGAATAGCGGCCTTCATTATACCTTCTAAGCTTTCAAGAGAACCTTCTTGGTTTCTCTCGCATTGCTTCTCTGTCGATGATCTGTACTTTGACCAGTCTATTCGTGAAGTGGACGCGATTTGCGACTTGCTTAGCCCCTTCATTTTTACATAGGTGGGAATGTAGTCACTGCCATGAGTTTCATTGTCCGCAAACCACTGCACCTTGGTGTTTAGGCTACTTGACACAAAAAGTTAGGTCGAGACAGCTACTATATGTCAGACCCCGTAAAAACGTGGGAGCGCCGTCATTTAAACAATATAGTTGGGGGTCAGATGCAAAGGAGGACACATCTCTTCCTCGACGGTCCATCTTCTGGCTTCCCCACAGGGGGTGATGAGCGTTAAAATCACCGGTAATAATCCATGGCCCAGGTGTCGCTGATATAATGGCGCTTAATCTTGCTGAGTCGAAGCGGCCTGAAGGCGAAATATATACTGCCACTAGCGTGAAGTTCACGTTCTTACGCTTAACTGTCAGGTACACGTATTGGTTGCTGTCGTCCGGTGTTACTGGATGCTCAATATATGTGAGTTCGCACCTGAAGTAAACATTTGAATACCGCACCCACTTCACGAATAGACTGGTGAAAGTACAGATCATCCACAGAGAAGCAATGCGAGAGAAACCAAGAAGGTTCTCTTGAAAGCCTAGAAGGTATAATGAAGGCCGCTATTCAAGAGGCAACGTTTAATTGTGGACCATTGCCAGATTTTTGCAAATATGTGGTGGAGTTGGAGCGACTTCGCACAATCCATCGTCGCGCGGAACGACGTTATAGGCGCACAAAATCCATCTACGACTTCAGGGAAGCGAGACGTCTACAAAAGGGTAAAGAATATTGTTTACAGAGCAGGCGCTGAATCATTTCGCAGATTGTCTGAATTGCTTTGGGCTTGAAGGCACCGCAGTGAAATAACAATATTTATTTGAATTTAACATCCTGAAATAACAATATGATTGTCAAGAACTAACTCTCTCGGTACCTCAAGGTTCGTTGAAACACACGTTTTTGTTAAAAGACAAATTTAGCTGAAGTTAGCTACGGTTACGGTTGCGAACTAAACTGCTCTGACAACAAGTTTTACGGTAGCTATCGGTAAATGTGTTTCATCAATGAGTTTGAAATTGGTGAAATTAAAAAAAAAATGCTCTGCGGTACCTAACCAATTTGAACGTTGAAGAACTCCACGTAATCAAAATTATCCGTAGTCTTAAGCTACCTCATATATCATACTGTTATGAAGTATTTAACTAAATATGCAGGATTTTTTTAAAAACTAAGCTGAATTCGATGGCGCATGTGAATATATTCTTCGATCAACATAGCAACGTTTTTCATGAAGAACTAAAATATCCTTCATATCACAATGACCAACAAAACTTTAGCTCCTCGATTTTTATTCGTCTTGTTCATATATGAGCAGTGAAGTAGCAGCGCAGCTTACTTTACATCATCAGACAACCAAGAACTCGCGAGATTTTTTGAGCATTCGCCGAAATGACACGATGACACAATGACAAGAGCCATCTGGTCTGCTTATTATGCCATTTACTTCGTATCTTGTGGTAACGTGATTTTTACAACAAGAGGCGTCATCAGATCACAACTAGGGTGCCGTTGTTTTCTGCCACCGCCGCCGCTGGTGTCCGTAACCGATATCACGGGAAATAAGTAAATAGACTAAAGGAAATTCCGGGATGGAACGGAGTTCCATTGTACGTCCTCATCCAGCCAGCCCCGTGTTCCAGATTAGGGCCATGCCGTTTTTTTTTTCTACAATGCCATTATTACTCCTTCTTCGGAAAAGCGTGGTACCCGCTATACACTTGTAAGGCATTGTATGCACTCTGTTGATGCTGTGGTTGACGACGATGAAGAATTATGCGTGAGGCATTTCTAATGAGTTTTGTAAGGGAAACTCAGACGAGAGCTGGCCATTTACAACTGCTTCGAGTGAACAGTAGTGCTATGTGAGTTGAAGTTTGGTGCTTCAGTGAATTTTATAAGAGCTTAAAGATACCTTTTCTGCGGCTTATATGGCTTTGAGGAAAGTTAACTTTATATTCTAAAGTACTCTCACCCTAATATGTTGACTCTGCAGCATCAGTACTGGCAGTTTCTAGCTGCCCGCTGCGATAGATTAGTGGCTAAACCGTTGTACTGCAAAGCTCTATGGTTTGGGCTCTATTGCTAGCCACTGCCATGACACATAAAGTTTCGTTGATTGATTGGTATCTGTGCTTTAACGCCCCAAAACCACCATATGATTATGAGAGACGCCGTAGTGGAGGGCTCTGGAAATTTCGACCACCTGGGGTTTTTTAACGTGCACCCAAATCTGAGCACACGGGCCTACAACATTTCCGCCTCCATCGAAAATGCAGCCGCCGCAGCCGGGATTTGATCCCGTGACCTGAGGGTTAGCAGTCGAGTACCTTAAACACTAGACCACCACGGCGGGGCCCCATAATGTTTCGGAATGCATTGTTATGTCTCACTCGATAGGATGCATTGTTCCTCGTTCGGAATAGAACACCTTGAAAAACGTCGCACGTGAAAGCACGAGCGTTTTCACTCCACACATTTTCACAACGCTAGTGTAATTTCTGCCGTGGCTGTTCAATCGAATGTGAGTGTCCTTAATTACCATGGTAAACATTTTGTCAGTGACAATGCATGTACGCATTGTATCTGACAGTCGTCATAAAATTGTTTCTGCCGTAATTTTCTATTTATTGACTGACGCTGTCAGACATGGCGGAAATGCGTCACCCCCTCTCACCACTATAGGCGCTGCAGCTTATCCTGGCACTGCCTCCTTGTGATACCTTTGAGTTACACCTACCACTGTAACGTCAGCTTGCATTGTGTGTTGATTAACAAGCATGTGGAACGCGAGAGGAGCACTAGAGACAAAGGAGAACGCCTTCGACCTCGTTTTGTCGTAACAAGCTTAAATTCTGAATATACATTATTCTCAACTAAATCTCTCCATTTTCTAAAGTGGAGCGTCTGTTTTTTGATCTTCTGGAAGGACGGGCCTCTAAAGCCATCTACTAAATTCCCCAAAGAAAGTATATAAACGAGGATGTCAGAAAAGTGAAAAGGGGGGTGGGGGAGGGGTGACGTAGTTCAATGTAGGAGGGGGAAGAGGTGGAGGTAGAAGATGGAAAGGCAGGAAGGTCAACCAGCGAGCGTCAGGTTTGCTGTCCTACTCCTTGTTCAAAGTAAGCTCAACATAAGGCGAGCAGGTTAAAAACAAAACGCAATTTTTGTACGAAGCGGCAGTAGCACGCGGTGATTCGCACAAAGGGGGGTCTTTGGCGAAGTAGAGTTCAGTGGAGGCAAGCAAAGGCTGGAGAGAGAGCAAGGGAGAAAGTGGAAAGAGAAGGCAGCCGAAAGCACAGTCTCCAATCGATTTCGATTGCTCTGTATAATGGGCACAGGTCGATTAGCCAGTCGATTCGGGTAGTCGGTGCACTGGCATGAGAAAATGTTTAAAGAAGGGGTGGGAGGATTTGGGCGAAAGGAGGAATGCTACAGGTACGGCTTTCGCGGTTTCTCGGAAGAAGGCTGCGAGTGTTATACGTGGGGAAGGGTTGGTGAACGACTCGGCGGCAGGCTTCGGTTCCTCGCGGCGCCCTGTGTTGCAAGAGCCCGGTGCCTGAGTCTCTAAGATCGAGATATACAGTGCTCGTCAAAAGTTTGCAGGCCACGCTTCCATAGAAATACATGGAATAGTGGCCTGGGAACTTTTGACCACCCCTCCTCTTAGTACCATGCGTCAATTCCTTTTGTTTCAGTGTAGATTTTCATTTGGGTTGCCTACTGGTGAGTGTTAGTCTTCGGTCTCGACTCGTGTGAAGGTAAAGTGTATTTTCCGTAGAACGCAGACAACCTTGATATTTCTTCCTCAAATATGAATGATCTTTGTGGATTGCCATTATCTTCATTTCAACCTTTATAAAGATGACGGTCTTACTTCCCTTCGACTTTGTTTTGTAAGCAAGGAGTTGCTATAGCACTGTCACGTGGGCAGCCTAATAATGGTTTGCAGGGTGAACCAAAGCTAACGCGGGTGGAACTGTGGTTCGCCGTAACCATAATAAGTTGAAGCACAGTTATGGGTTCCCCTGTGGGAGGTGTATACTACCCTGCTAAGTTCAAGTGCGAAAGGTACAGTGAATGATCGTTGAGTTAATCCAGAGTCCAGGTAATATAGTAAAGAAAGGATGGAGTGATGAAAAGAAGACGCAATTTTAGAAATGTACAGCCACCAGAATCTTTAACTATCGTGCATGGGCGAAAACTATTCTATGCGTCAGCGCCATACGACGCAGCCGAGTTGCAAATAGTGCGAGAGTAAGCGCATGGCCACAAAGGGCCCTCAACTAGGCCCTACAGCATGAGAATGCGAATAGTTTCGGTCGTTTGATTATTTTTTTTACCGAGGATGACCATTTCGGCCAAAAATAGAGATAATCACGTTATATATACGCGACGGATGAAATAAGCAGCGGAACGTGGTTCATCTGCTGTGCGTGCTGATATGTGGTTGCGTCCTTAGTAAGAAAAGAAAACTATTTTCGTAGCGTGATTATTGGCCCTTTCACCTGATACATAGGAAGCGTCAGAGCAGTCGCTCCACTGCTCACAATAATCTAGCCAAAAATGTGTATGTATATGCTCGTTTAGGCTTCCGGTTATAGCCCGACAGAGGGCAGCCTAGCCCCAGACATTGCCTGAGGAAGTGAGCAGTACGTACTCGCAGTAATCGCAAAGTGGACGGAATAACAGCCCGCTGTAAGCACCTTGCGTCGATGGGCAGCCGTTCAACGGAGAAGCTCACAACCGTGCACCAGAACGCAAAGAAGTATGGATGCAGTGGGCAGAGGAGAGGGGGATGGGTTGGGGCGCTAGGGGGCACCACGGCTGTTTGCAACATCGGTAGCTTGCTAACCCCGAAGCGGCCCTCCATACATGCACTCACAGGTCGACTGAGCACAGAATCTCACGGGCGATGAAGCGGGTGCTGAAGAGGCCATTTCCCCGTAATCCGTGAGCCCGGGCCGTGCATGGGAAAGAGTTTCTGGGCGAAGTATCCTTCTGCGAAACTTCAATAGAGAGGCAGAGGGAGGGTGCAATCTCGATTCCTCGGTCACGGTTCGAGGCGCGCACATATGGTCCCTTGCTTAGCTTGGTAGGCCTCAGCTCACGAACGTAGCCAGTATGCGTTGTTTTTGTTTTGCTTAAGGATGGACCTTTTTTCAGCCCCTATACGCAACAACTTTTCCTCCACTTGGTCGCCTTCAGCGTCACTGGCCGGAATACTTATTGTTTCTTAAAAAGTTAGAGGTTATACAATTGACTTATCGTCATTTGGTCACTGGTATCGTGGTGTGAGCGATGAACGCTCAGATATCTGCTTAAACCACGGATATTATTCATACAATCTGCGTGATTGTTACGACGTGATTATGCGGCACGCAGAAAATATATTCCTTCTGGTGTTAGTTGACGTGCACTAACATCGCACAGTAGAAGAGTATAGCATTTCGATGCTGGAGGCCCGACTACCGTGGGATCGTCATGGCAGTGACAGTCATGGTCATGCTACCGTCAGGCTACCATAACGGTCGCGATGGGCCTCGTGATCCTCGAGTCAGACACCAACAATTATAGCGCACACTTCTTAATCTGACCGTTAGTTTGTAAGGTCTGGTCGACTGAGAGAAATGGGAAACTTGTGGCCACTTGTGGCTCTCGTTCTGTTAATGGCTGGCAGGCTTCGTTGTTACAACAATGCTTTATAAGGCATGCATGAGACCCCGAAATGTGTAAGATAGAGAAATCATGCACCTAATCAACACTCCTGATGCACTTTCAACTAATGCAGAGAATGAGAGGACCTTCGGAAGGGTCGCTAACAGCTCCAGTGGCCGATGGCAGAAGCGCATACGCTGCATTGCGTACTACGTGCATACGGAAGGCGACGCGAACTCACAAAAGAAAGAATCGAGCAGTCTTTTTGTATGAAATGAGGGGTGAAAAGTTCGGCTTACTGCTCGTAGGACGTCTATTGCATAAAGCATTCCGGAAAACTTGATTCAATTATGTTTATTTCTACGCAAACATGTAACAAAAAATACTCATCTCTTTTGTCGCACGTGTTGAGATGTACAGTATTTGAGTCACCGTTATTACCCATTCCGAGCAACTTGAGCAACGAACATGTGATTGGATTGCTGTTTGGTACAAGTATACGCTTAACGTTTTCTCCAGCAATGTGTGCCCTCGCCATGAGACCTCGCGTTCCGTAGCACCTTTCGTCATTTGCACCCCGCCGCGGTGGTCTAGCTGTTAGGGTACTCGGCTGCTGACGCGCAGGTCGCGGGATCCAATTTCGGCTGCGGCGGCGGCATTTTCGATGGAGGGGAAATAATGTAGGCCCGTGTGCTCAGACTTGGGTGCACGTTAAAGAACCCCACGTGGTCTAAATTTTTGGAGCTCTTCACTACGGCGTCCCTCATGATCATATGGTGGTTTTGGGGCGTTAAACCCCACATCTATCTATCTATCTATCTATCTATCTATCTATCTATCTATATATATATATATATATATATATATATATATATATATATATATATCTATATATATACATATATCTATATATATCTATAAATCTATATATCTATATATATATATATATATTTATCTATCTATCTATCTATCTTTCTATCTTTCTCTCTATCTATCTATCTTAATATTTGCCACGTGCCATAACGCGCTCTCCATTACGCTGGAGTGAAGCAGTTGTGCGCATGTGCAGTTATAGACGAAAAAGCGAAGGAGTCATGAGGCTCAATTTTTTTACGCGACGACGTGACGACACAGATATGAAACCAAGAAAATAAGAAAAAGACGTTGCTTATAGATTTTTGTTATAGTGTGGCAATTAAGGGATACTAGTAATAATAATTTCGAAGATTCGACTTGGTGAAATTATTATATGATTCGAGGCACGCCGTAGTGAAGGTTTCTGAACGTACTAATCATCTGGTGTTCTTTAACGTACACTGACATCATTCAGTATCCGAGCTCTAGTATTATGACTACACAGAAATGAGGCCACCGAAACGGGGATCCAACGCATGATTTTATGTTCTACAGTCGTGCACCGTACCCAGTTTAGCACCACGGCCGACTAGTTACGGCATAAAGAGTAATGGCAAGCTATCGAAATGACAGCAACAACATTTAGATATCGACAAGTGTGGGTTCTGTAGAACAGCGCAACATATCGCGACCGCAGTTTCGAGCATCTTCGATCTTCGATAACATTGTTTTTCGCCAAACAATCTACAAGAGTTTATTGCGCCAAGAGAAAATAGTCAATGAAGAAAAAAAACCTGAAATCGGCGGCTGCACGGAAGTGGTCACGCAACAATTTCTGTGGAGTAACTCGAAAAAAAAAATGGCAAATGGAGAAGACGTGACAGTTGAAATATTGACAATGGGAAGCATCTTCGGGTCATAGCACCCGAGGTTCCGATAGAGCAAGCTCAGAATTTTTTATTGCAATGTTCTTCTTCTTTGACATGAAAACCATCTCCGTGTCTGTAGGGTTCGAGGTAAAGAAAAAGAGAGAGAGAAAGAGAAAGAAAAGCAAGCAGTCTACGTTCGCAAGTGCCTACTAGTTGCTTGACTTGGAAGGGTGTTCGCAACATTGTAGCGTATAAGCAAGACAAAGTTGATTTTAGTGGATCGGCCGTAAGAGTAGTAATTACCAAAACTGATTTTCTTATATTCGGTACTTCAGCATACGAATTGCAATCTTTAACGTACTTATCTTCTACTGCATTAAAAGGAAGTCTGATCCGAACTCATACGTGCTCCCTAATTCTGGCTTGTATCTCAAGCTCGGCTCATTCATCTCATCCAAGCAACAATCAACGACCGTAATGTAATATCTTTAGTCATTTGAACCTTCCTTGATTCCAGCCATTTTTTATGTGTATAGAAAGTGTGAGACTAAATGAAGCATGTACAACGTCACTTTGAATCTAGATGTGTAACGTTATTTGTAGTACTACATTTATTCCCCAATGACTGAGTCAACGCATTTATGCACAGCCTTTCACCAAAAGACCTGCGTCAGGAATACAAAACAACTATTAATAATAATAATAATAAAAACCCATTCGACCTTCACAGGAACAATCAAAGCTTTTAACAAAAAATGATAGTACCTTACCACTATAATATAGGTACATTGCTTCTAATAGCCGCTTGCATTATTCTAAAAAGCTTCAGAAGGGGCTCTTAAAATAAAAATTTTAAGTCACCTTAGTTGGTGCCCTGGCGTGGTGGTCTAGTGGCTAAGGTACTCGGCTGCTGACCCGCAGGTCGCGGGTTTGAATCCTGGCTGCGGCGGCTGCATTTACGATGGAGGCGGAAATGGTGTAGGCCCGTGTGCTCAGATTTGGGCGCACGTTAAAGAACCCCAAGTGGTCAAAATTTCCGGAGCCCTCCACTACGGCGTCTCGCATAATCATATGGCGGTTTTGGGACGTTAAACCCCACATATCATCATCATCACTTGAGTAAGTAAATAAACACAAGAACTATACATAGAGCACTCTGTGAAGGTAAAATTTTGTGGAAAGTTAAAAATACTGGTTATTCAGCGGTCAAAAAGTTTCGTGTTGTAATCACCTTCACTGTGTCGGTTGCCTGGCTTTTCAGTGGGCAGGGAATCGGCATGCACAAAACACTAATTGAAAAGTATCCGCAAAAAAAAAAAAACTAAGAACACAGGAAAAGGGTCCAACATAGGGAAGAACAGTGAAGGAATGTCAGAAAGTCTTGGGCAAGTACATGAGCAACTATGAGACCAAATGATGC
The DNA here is from genome assembly GCF_013339725.1 of Rhipicephalus microplus. Taxonomy (NCBI): domain Eukaryota; kingdom Metazoa; phylum Arthropoda; class Arachnida; order Ixodida; family Ixodidae; genus Rhipicephalus; species Rhipicephalus microplus. The sequence goes on along the minus strand of NC_051169.1, from coordinate 19,229,220 downwards.
CCTATTGCAACGAGACATACGGCAGAAAATGTAATGTGTTCGTAGATAACTAATATCACCCGCTTATTCAGCGTTCTGCAGCAAAAGAACACTCCCGAAAGGCAACAAAGAAATTGAGACAAAACAAATTAAGAACGCTGGCAGTGGAGACTTATACCGGGATGACGGACAATATAACATTAAATAGCGCTTCATGTAATTTCAGCTTTTGTCCAAGGAAGAACAACAGAATGACAGTGCCACCGTGCCAGAATGCCACGCCTCACAAAGTGCATATAGTAACTGGAACAATGCAGCTGTGTGAGGCAACAAGCGTAAACAAGGTATTAAGAAACACACGCACCGATAAGGTGGCATGGGAAGAGTGGAAGAATGCGGAGGGACTAAAAAAGAAATGCCCTCACCACAGCGGAAAAACAAAAGAATTAAAACGGTGGCAAAGCGCATTAAGCATTGCAAGGTAAGAGGCGGAAAAGCGGAAACACGCCTTTGTGGATAATAGGAAGAGCGTTGAAAGAGCGCGAACAAGTAGCTTAACACGGGCCTTAGGAGAGAGAAAATAAACAGTCAAAAATTATAAGGTATATAATGTGGATGGCGAAGAAAAAATGATAATGAAAGAATAGAGGCAGCATGATTTTTTCGTTTTAGTTATTGCGCAAGGATCGCGGGATAGGGAGCACCGTTGCAAGTGCAAAAGGTGTGATATGTTCTGAGACGATGACAGGTAAGCTGCAAAGAGCCAGATGTGAAGGAATGTGTAGAACTAACAAACGAACGACTTGCACAACAACGCCTACCGAGAATAGCTTTCATTAGACCTTGTTCCTTCTCCGGCACTGCTGCTTATTGCAGCTAGCCTGGAAAGCCGAGCGAGATAAAAGAAAGTGGACAGAACAGTCGCGTTATTGTTTTCCTCTTTGAACGTCAGTTGGGGAAGCGTAAGAAAAAGATAGTTCTCCCCAGAAGAGAAAAAAATAAAGGTAGGTGCTGAATACGGGGCGTGCCTTTACGACATAAGAGGTTAATAAGTGTGGCCTGAGGAGGAGAAAATGGTGGAGAGAGAAAGAAAGAGTACGGAACACTTAGAAGGACTGAAAGAGCGAAGGTTAAACGAAACAGCCCAAATGAAATATCGCCAGGAATGTGCCGTGCACTGGAGGCGACGAAGAAACAGAATGCCTCCGTGTTGACTTCAGAAAAAGCACAATGTAAGGAAAATCATTTTTCTTGGAACGTGAGAAAAAAAAAGGACGATATACCGAGCACAGCGGCGGTGCAAACTTTGGTGGATGACAGACGCTCGCTACGAGGCTACAGCCAGGTGAAAAAGAGTTAATAGAAGCCACAATACGACGTGTACCAGCGGTAACTCGTATACCTATTGGTGTTGCACCGGTGGCACAAACCCACGGGCGCAGTATACAGACGACGTGGGGAGGGAGAGAGAGGAAAACACGGCGGGATGAGAGATGTTGAACACGTTCGGGCAAAAAACGTGCCTGGTTGGGGCGCCTTCGAGATCCACTACCATTTGTTTCCCGGTGAAGGAAACGAACAGACGCATAGTAGCTTCACGTGTGAGGCTACACAGATGGCGAACAACTGTGACCGTTAGTATACTGACCCACAACCACTATGGCCAGGACCACCACAGAAGTAGAAACAGCAGCATTCCCCGTACTTACGACGAAAACCAACGCCTTTTCGGCCAGGTTTCACGTACGGAGCTCTCCACGCATTGCGACTCGGCGTCTCGATGTCATGAAAAAAACTTCGCCCTCTCTGAGAATGCGTTTTCTACGAACCTGATTTCTTCTCGACGACTGGTGTGCGATTTTTGTTGTTCTTGTTTTGTGTTTCTGCACAGAAAACTTTCAGTTACAGATCCTTATCTGTACACAGACCTTCATGTTCTTGCCATTTATAATATGTACTGGTGGCTACACCCACGTTCAGCTGTTTATAATCCTTGGAGGACATTTCATATAACGGAGCTGGCCACATGTGCGCATTATGTCGTACACAGCACTCAGGAGTCGTGCTCTCAGTGACAAGTGTAAACGCACTGAGCTTCCTCTGTCATTCGCGAATGTTGAGAAGCAGTTTTACATGCCATAGTCATTAACATTTTTTTGTTATGAGACATCATGGTTGTTCTTCCAACTACGATACAAGCAAGAATAAACGAATGGTGTGATTATCAAGAGTCTTACAAAAGAGCATCGCTACACCTGGGGCTTTGTTGGCTTTGGTTCTCAACGGTGGACCCGAACGTGGCGGCATTAAATTCCGGCCATCGCGGCCCCATTTCTATACAGATGGAAAGTTGGAGGCCCATATGCCTAGATTTAGGGGCACGGTAATGAAACCCAGTGGGCACAAATTTGCGGAGCCCTGTGCTTTGGTGTCGGTGGTGTGCAATAATCATATCATTATATTGGCGTGCGAAGCCCCGACATTAATTATTATTATTATTATTGTGCTATTACAATTATTTCCAATAATAATAATAATAATAATAATAATAATAATAATAATAATAATAATAATAATAATAATAATAATAATAATAATAATAATAATAATAATAATAATAATAATTTGTTAATATTAAACAAGTGCCTACAAGGTATTACCTTTGATCCGGCAAGAACCATTAACTTCATTATTTCTAAACGTCGAAATTAGAGTGGAATTCTGTGCTGATCGGGGAACTAAGCCGTTCGACCGGTTAGCGAAATGGCTGCCATAAGTGGCCATGCTACCGTAATGATTCGGGAAGTTTTACGAGTTACACTACCATTGTCATTGTGATCACCCGGCAAGCCAAAGTCACGTTCCGAACGTCGCTTGATTGATTGATTTGTGGGGTTTAACGTCCCAAAACCACCATTTGATTATGAGAGACGCCGTAGTGGAGGACTCCGGAAATTTTGACCACCTGGCGTTCTTTACCGTGCACCCAAATCTGAGTACACGGGCCTACAACATTTCCGCCTCCATCGGATATGCAGCCGCCGCAGCCGGGAATCGAACCCGTGACCTGCGGGTCAGCAGCCGAGTACCTTAGCCACTAGACCACCGCGGCGGGGCCCGAACGTCACCTACGACCACGTGTGCAAGAAGACAGCTCATCGCACTTCATGACATCATTTAGTACTTCGGCCGTAAATCACCTCTCTTGGGGATCAAATTTCGTGATTTGCTAAGGTATTGTTCTACAGGCAGCGAATTTCGGTACTGAAGTCGAGTAGTTGTCAGCACGAAGCGATAACTTTTAAGCTGTTGGTTATAGAGAGACATAAAGGCCAAATGAATGCAAAGAGATTAACCCGGTTGTCAAACTCTCTACCCTATGCGTGATTGGTGGAATGAGAATAGAATAAAAGAACAGAAAAAAATATTGGCCCCTTATCTGCATGTTTCACTGCAAATGTCGTCAAAAGACGATAGCATTGCGTGTGGAGAGGGTGAACAAAACGTTTATTTGATGTTCTGCGTGAGAAAATTGGTGAATTGTTTTCTGGAAGCACTGCGTTAGAGAGTCTCGATCCGTGCAGCGAAGGTGAACGAGCGCATCGAGGCACGTTAAACACCAGCGCCATCTCGCAGTTATTTTCAAGAACTAATGAAGGCGTGCGCGCCCGCGGAAGAAGATGCGCGCCTGTCTCGGAGGCGGTAAGGAGAAGAACGCAAAACGACGGGCAGATTCCACCAGCGTGTCGTCTTCGAAAAGCGTTGGAAACACTTGCCTTTCTGAGCATCGCGTTGCATTGACAGTGCAGCGTAATGAACGCTACGGTCCTTAGAACTACTTATGTGTGCCTTCTCTAGTATGAAGACACACATACAAAATATTGGCGTGTGGTTATGGTGTCTCCGATATCCGCAATAATTGCCTTTTTAATTGACAATCGCACAAGTATGAATGCTGAAACTTGAGAATATTGGTGGGCGCAGCGGATAGGGTTGGCCGTTTGGGGTATCGCCTATTTCAGTTTAGGTATCGTTATGGTTGACAAACATACAAGCGTACAGACATACAGACAAGGTTTTTTGCGTCGAAGGACCCCTAAGAAAGAATATCGTCTTTAAAACCGAGGAAAAATTGATGTGATAGGCGCACATGCATACCAGCGTTCATTACGCATACATATACAGTCACAACCAGTTGTCTTAACGTGTACACGGGAATCTCAGACGTAAATAAGTGCTTGCAGGAGCTGGCTCTGAGAAATACAGAACTACAGTGCAGATTGAGTTGTCATTCTGGTTAGGAATCCGCGTCGTGCTGATGAGCGATCGCAGAACAGCGCACTCATGAGAAGCCGGTGCAGAATGCACTGAAACTTCATCGTCTGCCGACTATTTCTACAGATGAAAACTTGCAAGGTTGTTGGTTATAATCTTGCATGTAGCTCGTATCGTGAGGCCCTTTGTAGGGCATCTTTTAACTGAATAAGGGCGCGTACACAGACAGCGACACTAGGAACAGGAAATTGCACAGACCAAGAGCATCTACTCGCAAGTAAAGTTTACTCGACAGACTTGGGCTAGGTGTCCTTGGACTAGACGAAAGACTTGGACTAGATTCGAATATAATTTAAGTTAAAGCTAGCTATTGACACTAGCACGTTGTCTTTCTTGCTCATCAGATTTATTACATATTTTAAAACACATTAGCGTGCCTTCTTTATTATATACCACTTCCGGTAGGTGGCTAGACAAACAACATAATTGATTCATGAGAGGAATCATTTGAGACAAGTAACAAAAAAAGATCGGTGCACGAATGCGCGTTACAGCCGCTAGTAAAATTCTCGGTTTTTGTTTCCGCACTTCTGGAGATTCAATAACTTACGACCAGTCATCAGTGCTTTCCTGTAAGTAGCGTGTTAACTCAGCCTAGTCGCCCATAGTTCAGGTTATTGTAACAAGAGAGCAGAAAAGAAGATAAAGGGAAATAAAACCGTAGTCAAAGATGGGCGATTTGTGCTTTATAAGTAAGGAAAAAAAAAAACTCGAATCAGAACGAATGACCACAACCATATTCAAGAGTAAACATGTTATCAGGCACCTTTATTTCGACAGAACTAGTTAGTGTATAGTTGGGCATGTACATTTTCCTGGCCACTTCCCAGTGAAAATTAAATCAATCTTAATTTGCAGCAGGGAAGCGCTGTTGTGGAAGAAATTGGTTATCGCACTTCGTTTATTCCTTTCTGATTGTGTTACGTTACCACGATGTCTATAGCATGCCTGCCTAACTTTTTTTTCTGTTTAGCATCTTCACTAAAGAATTGTTTTTTTTATTCAAATCATGTTCTGACTGATTGAAATGTGCCGTTCTTGCTTGCGCGCTGATTTAATTTGCAGGTCTCTATTACCGACGTCGTGCTCATCACTGACTTCAGCACTTTACATCTCTTCATCAATGTAAGAGATATTTAGCTGTGCTTGTACGTCCTCAACAGAACATTGTTTTCTGTGAACGAGATTCATTAACCTAGCAAAAGGAATGAGTCGGAACGGGAATAGTCAACCGACTTCCCTATAGCAGTGAAAAAGGAAGGTTTTTCGCATTGGCAGGATTCAGAACAAAACATGTCATACATTTTGTTGGGAAGAGACGCATGATTCCGTCCGCACGACTGGTGACCACATTACCGCAATTCTAATCACCTCAATGTTGACACAGGTATTTATCGTAAGGTTCACCTTAGCAAATTAAAAAAATAATTGGGAGAAGACTGCGCAGGCACGAAAGTAATCTTTTCGGCTACCGCTGCCGACGTGATGGCTAATAGATTTATCTTGTATTCTAATAATATACTTCGTCACTGTAGTTATCAAAAGCCATATATTGTCTTGAACGTAGCTCTTTAACAGCTTTATTTTGGCCAGCGCTGCCTCGTTGCGATAAATGCTTGGTGTACAGTAATAACAATAATCGAGTTTAACGTCCCAACTGCGTCACTAGAGCCGAGTAAATAAATAAATAAACAAATATATATATACAAACTTGAAACAGACAAGCGACCATGATTTTTTTTGTAGACATTAAGCGCTCCCTTATTCACTGACAACCTCGGTGTATTGTGCTTAGACGATGATCAGTGATGAGTTTTTTGCGTCGTCACAGACTCTTTTCCTGTCTCATAATTTGTGCACCACCTCTCCCCTTCCCAAGTACTGGGTGGTGAACGGGAGACTTTCTCTGGTTAACGTTCCTGTCTTTCCTCCATTTTCGTTCTCCTTATAATTCAAATTGGTGGGCGTTTGGCTGCAGTGGTGACAGAGCGGGAATGGCAGCGGCCGAATTTACGGTACAGTCGCACTTGACGGATCTTTTCGCGGTCTTTCTTTTTGATACCAGTGAACGTCTCCCGATCTTTTTTTTTTTTTACATCCGCGGTGTGTCTCCTGGTGAACATTGCCGACGTCGTAAAAGGCTCATCCGGGCCGCGTTGGTTGAGCGAGCCTCCTGCGCGGCTGCTGTTCTCCAACTGGACAGGAGCCACGGTGTGGTGCTCGGCCGAGGGTGACCCACGCCCCAACGTGTGGTGGGAGAGCGCGGTCGACGGACTCAATGCCAGTGCGCTGTCGGCCGCCACTTCCCGACCGCAGCTGCTGACGGTGCACGAGGGCACGCTTACCTTCATGCCCTTCCGCGCGCACCAGTTCCGAGAGGAAGTGCACCGCGGATTCTTCCGCTGCCGGGCGCGCAACGCAAGAGGCACCGTGCTCAGCACCGCCGTGCACGTCAACGCCGGTAAGCACAAACTCTCCTCTCGCGTGGTCTGTCGTTAATTGCGGGATCTATATTAGCGAAAACCGTTTGTTATAGCGGTGCCACATGAGCGATTTTGATCATGATCATGGTCGATACAGATTAAGCATGATTAAGAGCAGGTGCTTCTAGACTGTCACAGTTATTCAAGATTTGGTCCGATGGGTATCAAGACGCTTTCAATCGGCAAATAGCGATTTGGATCCAAAATCACGATTGGTCTATCGTGTGCGCCATGCTCGATGCAAAGTAACTTAGATCATGTAGCAGAGAGGATTAAGGATTGCGATTAAGTTATACCATCCGTACACTATCGAATACGCCCTTGTGACCTCAATATATGCTTAAATGCAAGTTAGCAATAGCCAAACGCGAAGGGTATCTCTCGTATCTTGTGCCTAAATAAATATATGGGTGCACATCATAGTGAACCCATGTTGCTTAATGTCAAGGGGAGCATGTCAGACTATTTACCCTCAAGAAAATAGCCCATCTTCCGTATTTGACTCCAAAAAATTAGCTCTAATTACAGCTAGTGTGTCGAGAAAGTTGTAGACAGTCTTAAAAAGAATAATATTTGTTGAGATTTGGTGTCCGAAAACCATGATCGGATCTAGTGAGACGGTGTAGTGGAGGGCACTGGAAAATTTGAACAACCTGGCATTCTTTAACGTGCGCTGAAATCTAAATTCTAGGTTTTCTGTTTTTTTTTCGCCTACATCGTAAATGTAGCAGCTGCGGCAGGCTTTCAATCCCACCACCCTTGTGTGTCCAGTCAAGCACTATAACCGTGGAAGCACGGCGGCTGGTCACCCTGGAAAATACCAATATAGCTTGCAGCCCTTCCATACGCGATGCATCTAATCGCAGGATCAAATCTCGGCGAAGGCGGCTGCATTTCCGATGGAGGCGGAAATGTTGTAGGCCCGTGTGCTCAGATTTGGGTGCACGTTAAAGAACCCCGGGTGGTCGAAATTTCCGGAGCCCTCCACTACGGCGTCTCTCATAATCATATGGTGGTTTTGGGGCGTTAAAACCCACATATGTCACAGGTCCCGTTATTTCGGGAGGCGATCGCCGGGCTAATTTCAAGGGCCAAAGTATCGGCCCCCCGAACAGCACCACGAAAGCGAGGACAATTTAGAAGTGGTCCTTTTTGGCGCGCCAGCGGACGCCGGGTGTGGCCCAAAGAACAAATGAGAGCCGAGAGTTGATAAACAAAACAAAATTATATTCTCAATAATGGCAGATCAAGAACAATACACAAGTATGCACACTCCACAGTAGTTGAGTACAATATGTCCCCAATCAAACAACGTACTACTGAGTACAATCAGCCACACTCGCAACAACGGACACAGACAACAATACGCGCTACAATGCAGTCGCATGCGTTGAACAACCAAGACACCTAAAGACTAAAGAGATAGAAAACCCATTCAGTCCAAAGTTCTTGGAACAAAAGTCTGGATGATACTCTTCCGAGAATCACTCACTCAAAGTCCAGCGTTGTTGCCGTTCCGCTGGCCCCGAAGTTTCTCTTCCAGGAAACCTCTGTCGTTCCGCTGCCCCCGAAGTTTTTCTTCCAGGAAACCTCACGTCTTCACTTGGCCGCTCTCCAAGCTTCAAACTTCTTCGCCGGAAACACGTCGGCTTCACACTCGCAGCTGTTGCCACGCGTCTTCGCTCTATAGTGGTAGACACACACTCTTGCCTGTAGCTTGAGCCTTCACCCTTCAGGTGGAAATTCTCTTCTTCTCCTCCTTTGTCACGGAAGACAAAAGGTTTCGCCCACAAGGCGGAACACCCTACGCATTCTGGCGCATACTTTCTTCTTCTCCTGCTTCGTCACTAAGGACAAAACCTTCACCGACAGGCGCTGCGGGACACCCTACGCACTCTGGCGTTAACTTCCTTCTTCTCCTGATCTCCCATCTCGGCTGCTCGATTGAATACCGCCCGCGCGAGATTCCAGAAAGTTCTCATCATTTCATCGGCGCGATGCGCAGCGAAGGCTGGGGGAAAGGGCGAGACGATACGGGGGCCCTCCGCGACGGTTGGCTCAAGCCGGCATCACCACGCCCCTTTCCATCGAGAAATTTCGAGGGCTTGCTCTGCCGCCGTTGTGGGGTGAGGAGGTTCGTCGGCGAACCTACGCTTCCAAGGGGAGAGGGACGCGTGCCCGGGGAGTCTTTGAATGCTTGTTTTCTTTTTTTTATCGTTGACCTCGCGGCGTCACTCCGGCGTTTCGTCGCGAGAATTTGGTGGTGCGCCCGTTTTTGAGCGCTCGTTTTGTGACAACATATCAATCAATCATATCATGGTTATGGGACGTTATCCCCACATATCAATCATCAACGCGATGCATGTAATAATATAAAGATGATAGTCTTTTTTGGGGACCTTCGACGCAAAAATTTTGGTCTGTCTCTATGTCCATTTGCCTGTTTGTCTACTTGTAATGGTACCAGGTCCTTCAAACGGCACCAACGGAAACCCCAAACCACCGACCCCATCTGCAGCGCCCACCAATGTTGCTCAAGATGCAGCGTTCATACTTGTGTGATCGTCATTTAAAAAGCAATTATCGCGCATATCTCAGGCACCATAACAACACATTTATATTTTGTATGTGTATCTCTTACTAGAAAAGGCATACATAGGTTATTCTAAAGACCGTAGCGTTTATCACGCGGCGCTGACCATGCAACGCTTGCACGAAAAGAAAAGTGTTTCCAACGCTTTGCTAAGACAACACGGTGGTGGCACCTACCCATCACCTTGCGTTCTACACCATATAACCTCTGAGACGGGCGCACAGGCCCGTCTCAAAGCCAAGCGTTTCGTTTTCCAAGATAACTGCCAGATAGTGCTCATGTCTCACGTGTAAGAGGACTTGGTGCGCTCGTTCGCCTCCGCTGCACGCATGAGGCACTCTAACGCAGCGCCTCCAGAATACCATTTACCGATTTTCTTGCGCAGAACATCGAGATAGATTTGTGGGGTTTAACGTCCCAAAACCACCATATGATTATGAGAGACGCCGTAGCGGAGGGCTCCGGAAATTTCGACCACCTGGGGTTCTTTGACGTGCTCCCAAATCTGAGTACACGGGCCTACAACATTTCCGCCTCCATCGGAAATGCAGCCGCCGCAGCCAGGATTTGAACCCGCGCCCTGCGGGTCAGCAGCCGAGTACCTTAGCCACTAGACCACCGCGGCGGGGCTTGCGCAGAACATCAAATAAACGTTTTGTTCAATCTCTCCAGACGCAAGACTATTGTCTTTTGACGACATTTGCAGATTAACATGCAGATATGGGGCCAATTTTTATTGTCACGTGGTCAAGACATGAACAAAGACAGCATTAGTCTTGCAAGGTGAAGCTCGGCCGAACATGTGGCCGCGAGACAGAAACTCAAATTACTGCAATTTATGCAGGCTTTACGCTGATATTGGGACACAGGGCATCGGCCATTGGTGAACTGACCTGCGGTAAAGTGCATCAGCATTTATACATGGGCCATCGAATGTTCCAGCGTTATCGCTATCGGCCACGTAAGTTGGATAAGAATCTATAATGTTAGCGTTGAGCGTGTAATTGCATCGGAAGGCTCCGAGATTATCTCCATGGTTACTAGTCATTCGGTGTGGTTTGCGCAACACAGCACTGGCATGCGTAATGGGCCGAGAATAAAAACTTGACAAAAGAGTGTTGCATTATGATGCCTGGAAGCCCCGTCGCGGTGGTCTAGTGGCTAAGGTACTCGGCTGCTGACCCGCAGGTCGCGGGTTCAAATCCCGGCGGCGGCGGCTGCATTTCCGATGGAGGCGGAAATGTTGTAGGCCCGTGTGCTCAGATTTGGGTGCACGTTAAAGAACCCCAGGGGGTCGAAATTTCCGGAGCCCTCCACTACGGCGTCTTTCATAATCATATGGTGGTTTTGGGACGTTAAACCCCACATATCAATCAATCATTATGATGCCTGGAAGTAAGCTGGATACATGATAGAGACTCAGGCGGTGTCCAACGACTAGCGACATCGCATAACTCTTAGCCGCTGTTAAATGGCGTGCTGCTGGTCGGCTAGATCCACCCAGATGCTTTCTACGTCTGTTTGGTTGGATTTTGGAGAAACTAAAGGTATATGAAGAGACGGACGGTGTAAATAAGCTCTAGGTACGTAACGATGCTGCTTTGAAGCATTTACAACGATTTTATTTGCGCGTTAAAGAACATATGTTGGTCATCATGTATTAAAAGTGTGCGATTTTAGCTTTCTAGGTTATTCCGTGCACCTAATTATATTCTTCCATCCAATAAACATGCCGGTAGAAGTATTGCGATTGTTGAAGACGAGCACATATAACAATGGCTCCCATTTTAAAAAGTGACCTACGGCTGCCTTCCCCAGATAAGGTCATTAGGAGTTCGTTATTGACGCAGGCAATGATGCATCAAACGGTTTTGTACTGTTAAAGTGCACTATGAGTATTTGAAAAAGCATGCTCTCGAACTTCGTTAAGCTTCATTGAAGAGCTTCGCAGGTCGGGTATTAAAAATATTCACAGCGATATTCATACGAGAAAAATATCGCAGCATATTCACGGAGTGAATGATGATTGGGGGAGCGACGCGTTCGTCAGTCCGTCTGTGCTTTCGTCCGCCCATTCGTTCTTGCTTCCGTCCGTCCACGCAGCCATCTGTGCGTCCGTCCGTGTGTATGTCCAACGATGTGACCATCAGTGCATCCATTCGTCCATACATCCGCTCTTCTGCCTGTCTGTCCATGCGTCTGTTCGTGCAATCATCCCTCTTTCTGCCCATTCGTCCGTGCACCCACCCCTCTGTCTGTCTGTGCATTCGTCGGTCTATCCGTCTATCTGTATGTCCGTCCGCCCTTACGTCTATCTAGTGAACACTCCAAGTACAGCCATTTCACATCTTGTCATCATGTATTCATCATATACAAGTGCCGCCATCCCGCGGACTTTCCAAGGACCGCTCTTTCGGTTACGTGCCACCAGTGGCTACATACACCATCGGAGGAAGGACAGACCCACACCCTAAGGAGCTTCGCCCCTAAAAGTTACCAGGAGCATGGCACAGACCGGTCTGGCTCAATCGGTATCAATGTACCAGTTACGAGAAAACGAGAAAAATTGTTGTGTGCAACTGAGCGCAAAGAAGAAAGGAAAAGGAAGGTGTTTGTACACTGTGACGATGGAATTTTTGACAGGATTACCTTTACCGAAATTGTCGTAATCGATACACGAGGAACAAGAAACTACGCGACTTTTCTTGCTGAACCTTCGAAGCAATAGATAGGTGATCGTCAACCGTGGTAATGCTGTGGAATGCCAGATTCGAATTCACAGCTGTCATTATTGGACGGGCATATTTCCAGCAGCCAATATTCGTGGATTAGTTTTTGTTTCTGCCAGCGATATAGTAAAAGAAAACCACTGCTCTTTACAAACATCACGTTTCCTCACTTCGATTCGGCGCTACTATGCTATTTCTTCGGCATAGGCTGCAATTTGTAAAATAATGTTAACGTAATTTTATATCAAGGGTGCGTTCAGCTATATGCACCTTCCAGTATTTCGCATTTGCTACCGCAATTTCATTGTGGTGTTTTTTTTTTGGTTATTCACAGAACGCTGCAAACTGACAGCACTATAGTGAACAGAGCCAGACTTCCTATTTTTCTCTATTTTTCATGCTTGCGAAATCCCTGCCAGAAAAGTCACAGAACACCTACCAGCTTAGAGAACGGAAACTTTACTTTTGGGCTGTTGTATCAAAATAACATGCAAATACGTAGAGGCGGCGTACTGAACTGCAATACCGTGAGGCGAGATGGCGCTAGTAGTACTATCATCAGCAATAAGCAGACGCATTTTTTTTTTGCTGCAGGTGGGGGGGGGGGGGTGCCTGCAGCTGGTTCGCACTGCTCGCTTCCTCTGTTTTTTTTTCGTTGCCCAATCGCGTTTCGCGTCTATAATTATCGCCAGTAGACCTAGCTGGCCTCGACTGGCAAAAACAACGTCAATCAAGTAAGGTATTCATCGTTTATTGCGAGTGTCCAAGCCGGTACAAGCAATGTATACGGTCGGATCTGAACAAAACAAGTCATTCATACATATCGAAAGCTTTCAACCCATGTGTAAAGACTCTTGAAAGCTAACAAGCATATGCATATAACTGAACATCAAAATCGCTGAATGAACGTCGCTCTCATTGTGTTGCGGCGCTCGAGTTTAATAACGTGGCTTCAGGACAAGGGTCTGATTCTGCCGTCAGATGCGGCGCTTGCCCCGTAGGGTTGATCTTAAAGCGAATGAATGATGTGGAATCGAGAAGGAAACTTGCACATTGCCGATAGATAGCTCGCGCAGTTAGAGCAATGTAGTTTTGCTAAATTTGTTAAATAAGCAATTGCGGATGCGTGCATTTCTGAATCATTCTGGCTCTGCAATGCTACATTGAGTACTTCACAATTCTGCAATGTCGCGTCGTGTCGAGAGGGTAGGCACTAGTTTTATTACTCAGCCGTGAGCCCATATTAAAGGTATTATGTAATCAGGGGATGGGCCTGAAAATATTTCAGGCTTTCTACATTTACTGTTAGAGTTAAGTTACACAGTTACCACAGCTAGAATTTCTCGTCGCAGGTCAAAACAATTTCTCGTCGCAGGTCAAAGGCAAAACAGTTCTGGGAGTTGTTGGTAAACTGTCACAAGGCACAACTAAATGTCGGAAAGCCTGTTAATGCCCATCACTGTGGGTGTGTTCATTATGTAGTGCAAATAATAATTTCCGATGATTCACATGCCAACTATGAAGTGATCGTGAGTCGTACAGTAGCGGGAAAATTTAGATTGATTCTGGCTTCCATGGGTTCAAACAAATGACACTGTAGCTTCACAGAAGGCAAGACTGCTTGTCGAAACATTTGCTTTGACCCCTTATGTTAACATATTTTTCATATTTTCAAGCTTCCATCTTTTAAGGGTCAGTTTAGTTCACCTGCACCAATCCGAACTGGTTCACAGCTGTGCACGAGAAGTTCAGAACTTGTGCAGCAGGAGTTCAGTGGTGCGGCATCACAAGTGAATGACAAGATGCCGACAAGGTGGAATCCTTATTTTTGTTCGCTTAATTTAATGAGGTGCAAACATCTTGGCAAAACACGCCGCATTTGCAGAGGTATGTACAGTACCTACATCGAATGGTATGTTGTTTGTTAAGCTGTGCGTGCGCCTGCACCAAACCAGCGCCGCCAGTGCAGAAGGTACGGGAAAGTTATGAACTAGTTTTGGTGCTGTACCTGTCCTGCGCTTTTTGAAATGAATGGCACGATTTAGAAGATGCCATTGCTGCGCCACTGAAATGAATGGCGAGGTTCAGCACTTTGTAAAAACGATCGTGTGGTGCAGGCGAATCAAATAAACCCTTAAGCACACAAGCGTCTTAGCGTTTCACCCACATCGAAATATGGCTACAGTGGCTGGGATCAAACAGTGTGTTGTTGAGCTCAGCATTGCCACACAATCTAACTAATAGTGTTACAGTTTCAACATTATTGAAGAGTAAATTCCATGCCACGGTAGGCAGGCAATGCTTGTAGCCAATCTAAAGCACCTCTCTATGATATGCGCGGTAAAACATTCACAAATACAGCATTACATGTGTGAGGTTAGAGATGACCTGTTATAGTGGACATTCAGATGTTTCAATGTGCTTGCAGAGTGGACATTCGGGGGTAGTCATCCGGTCATTGCATGGCAGTCTAGAAAAACAAGTAACATCACCAGATATCAATGCATGAAATCAATGCATAATGAATGCATGATATTTTCCAAAGTAAACAAATAAACTCAGTTAATTAGTAAACATCAGTATTTTATACATATCTGTAGTGGTACCTCATAACACGTATATCACTCAGGGCTGCTTCTTCACAAGGCATGTCATGTAGCAGGTTCCTTGCCCATTGTACACATTTGCTTCCATGTCAGGTGGGCCAGGAGGCTGTGGCAGAAAAAGAAGTATTTCTCATTTATGTGACGCTTCCTTTATCACACTATAGCGAAACCAGACCCATAATTATGTGGTGTTTCTCAAACGCGACTGCAGTAAACTATTAACTAGTAGGTTTTTTGCACTAATATATGGGCTAGCTAAGAAGAAACATGCGAGGCGATAGTGATTTATTTGCCTTATTTTATCGCAACGGCCTGGTTGGTGTTACCTGATGATAGAATTTCAGAATTAACTATTGAGTCAGTGACTTGTTCCCACGTGAAGCCATGCACACCGCAAGTAACGCACGTTTTTCCGTTTACAGATTGAGACGTTCAACAATTTTAAAATTTATTACTGCAATGCGCTGCCACCGTGTGACGCCTACGCAGTCATTGGCAAAAAAAAAACTACATATGTTGAAATGAACCAACTAGCCCCGCAAGCAACCATCCTTAAAAAACTGAAGTGGTTTCTACTCACCGGCCCGGGCTTGCAACGGGTGTTCATCCGATGAAAGCTTCAACGGTCGCTTCGTTCCCCGAAAGTCACTCGAATTCCCTTCGCGAAAGCATTTGAACGAGTCAAAATAAACAGAATGAGAAAGAATGTGTCGGTCGGCAGAGGCTCGAAATATTTACAGTGAAACGAAACAGTCTGAGACACCTCCGAACGTACCGCGACCCGTTACCTGCCATCGCAAGCGTTGGCCGCCGAAAACTTTGAATTGAGGATAGTGATGTCAACAGGCTGCTACTGACATCGAGTCAGCTGCAGCAAAAACTATTACAAAAAGTTGATGACGCAGCACATGTTTAAGAAAAACTACTTGTTAGAAGAACAAAAAGTGTTTTATGTGTAGCGGTACGCAAACATGTAGTATTTGATCATTTTAAAATAAAACTTGGCCCCGACGAAGGCGCCTCTACAAGAAAGTGCAATAGCGCGATTGGCGAAAGAGGTTAGTAGATTTACTCTGGGTGTTTGAAGCAGAAACGCGCCGCGGTTGATTTTTTCACCCCCTACAGGTGAGCACTTAAAGTTGAGAGTTTCCGGGGCCTGGAAAAGTTACGTGTTCAACCATGCACAAATCCCATGTAACTCTTAGGGGCGAAGCTTCTTATAGAGGCACCCGTTCGGCCCTCAATGTCGGAGTAGTAGTCGTAGTGTGTAACCAGTCTTACATTTTGACCTCCAAGGTGGTGCCGGTGAGAGATTTCTTCTGTGCGTTGAACAATAAAAGATAATGCTCAATGTACATGCCAATGGCTGCTAAGTGGGAATGAGAAACAGGAGAACTCGGCTTTTAGTTAACGCGCACGTTGTGATTTTTTTATTGTTCAACAACGCACAGAAGACAAGAAAGTGTTGCTACGTTATACTCGCTGGTTGTAACCTCCTAGGTTTTAGAAAGGTTTAGCGAGCGTTGGGCCGCAGTGCCATGAATACAGTGAACTAGTACACACCATGAACTCGAGGTGGGTAAAGGTGGGAAGTAGACACGAAGCGCAGGCCGTAAGAAAGTGTGCGTGTGCCTCCTTTCGTTCAGTCTTTGGAATGTCCGCTGGGTGGTGGTGCTTCTATATGAGGAATGTATGATGGAAAGATGCGAGATGGTGGTACTTGGAGTGTTGAATAGGTGGACGAACGGACACACAGACAGATGCATGGACGGTCACACGGATGGCTGCGCGGACGGATGGACGCATGGATGAAAGCAGGGACGGACGCACAGATGAACGTGCGGACGCACGAACAGACGCACGCACGAACGGGTGGATGGACGCACGGGTGGCCACACAGATGCACGCATGGACGAACGGAAGCAAGAACGAATGGATGGACGGATACTTCGCCCCACTATCCATCATTCCCTCCGTGGATTTGCTGCCATTTTTTATGTGTCAGCATATCAAAGCATTGATTACAATGAATGTGACATCGTAGGTTTCTTTGCGTTTCACAAAGTTGTGCCTCTCTTTTGCGTTTCACAAAGTTGTGCCTCTCTTATATAGTTATCTTCAAGGATAATATGTGACATGTGTCCATGAAGAAACTGCCTGGTTGCTAAAAAATGGATAGCTGTCAAATGTGATGCTGATGAGCACAGAACCGCCTCAATGGCGAAAGTAAAATGACCAGTGCTAAAAAAAAAAAAAACTGGTGACATAATACGGACTGGGATTGGCATGTCGGTATTCTTTCCACGAGTCTTTAATGGGACTATGTACTTGGTTTTTGTGTCTCGTTTGTGTCGAAGCTTAAGTAAGGACAGAGAGGTTAGCAAAGAAGTATATACCATCACGTACCCATTACTAAGCTAAAAAAATTCTTACGTCACCTTACGTGACTGCATTGTAAGGAACTCTGTCCTGCTATTTTTCGTAAGGTTATTCAGTGCGAAGTGAAGTCACCGGACGTGGAAATGTAACGATTTCTGCCGGAAAACCTTTTTTTTTCACCCGCTCTTCATAGATGAACTTTGCCGTAGATGGTTCATTCGTAATGCGTACAGACACCATCATTTTTTTAGCAGTAGTGAACTTGAGAGGCGCTTCTAAAAATACGGTAAGCAAAAAAATGATATATTGAAATAGAAAAAAGAAACACGGTTGTCGGACGGATTCATTTCATGCGACGCACGTTTCATGTTCGGGCTTAGTGCTGCGGGGAATCCATATTTCCTCTGTCACTGAAAGCACACAAAGAGACGCCCCCTGCTTTTGCATTCGAGCCACGCGTCCTTAGATACAGAGGGCTCTCATAATCTAACCAAGTACTCCCAACTTCTTCCCCCTTTTCATTTCTTCTCACCCTTAACACTGTGAGACAGCGTGGCTACCAGGTCGGGTGGCTTTGCGATGAAGCGACGGGGGCATCATTCCGCACAAAATGTTTTTTTTTAAATTTAGCATGTTTTTTTATATGCGTAGCTGACAAAGGAGATAAGAAGAACGAGCTTTTCAATTGTGCTTCGAAGCCGCTTCAACAATTGATTGCAGTAAGTGGGAGGTCTATTTATTTCAACTTTCTTTTGCTTGGAGATTCGGGCTCCACTCGTACTCGTGACCTTATTCGCGGCATGTAGTAAAAACATCATTACGTTCACATGGTCACTTTTTTTCGCTAAAATTGGCTAAATGCGTGCAAGGCTTTCGTAAAGTACGAAAAAAAAAAAGAAGAAATTCATGGAGGTGACATCTCAAAAAGCTCGAGACGACTGTAATGCTTAACGAACGTGTTTGGTAGTGACGCTGCCACGTCGCGACTAGTGGGCCCTTGCTGCACTCTCGCCTTGACATTGTGTTTCGTCGTGCTGCCGAAGCTGATTCCGCAGGTGACGAAGAAAGAAGTGCGTGGTTGAAATGTGCTCCGCCAGGCGTCTCAACAATCCCGCCCACTCGCATGGAAACCACCTGCTCTGTCAATGTACTCACATTAATATTTTACTTTATTATTTTGATGGTTGACTCGCCCTTATAATAAAAAAAACCTATGCTCTACTATCATATGTTTTTTATCAAATTCATAACTTGAACAAGAAGCATCGCTTTCGCACCTGTGATACTTTTTGGAAATTTTTTTTGTGAACATTCGAAATATTGGAAATACCTGAAGTAAGGGGTCGACATCGAAGAGAAACGAGAGTGTCACTCGTTTCGCGAGCCACTTGAAAAAATGTGGCCTACTTGTCCTCGTCCTTAAAAGAGAAAAAATGCGTGCAGTTTCCACTAAAACGAGCAAAGCTAGTGACAACAAAGTACAGGCCCATCGCCACTCGTACTACCCGTTGACCGACTCGTCTAGCTTCTAGATGCATGGCTTCCTCCTCAATCCGTATTTCTTTTTCTCATTATTTTTGTGCTACGCTTTGCTCTCCCCTTTTCATTTTCCCCTTTTCACCATCTCATCCTTTCTCCTCACGCTCACTTCTTTTTCCCACCTCCTCGCTACACTACACTACACAAGGCTATGCTATGTTCTTTCAGCGTGGCTAGATAGCCGAACGGTTAGGACACTCGTCTTCGCACCGATGTTACGGAGTTTGGAATCTCACCTGGTGAATAATTTCTTGGCTAAAATTTTCTTCTCTTTCTTTCTTTCTTTTTTTCTATGCGCTCATTCTCAGGGTGACTAGCCACACCATACGAGTGAGTCATGAAATCTGCCCTGATCTTGTGGCACATACTCGTCCATGATGATCATAATAGTCTTCTGGCAGGGTCACACACACTTTAAGCCGACGTAAAAGAGCTTTGCTGTTCGAAAAAATAAAAACACCGCAGCAATATATATCACTGCTCAATTTTTCCGGAGTTGTTGGGGTGTTTCAGCGCTGCGCGTTCACTAGCATGTTCAAGGCGAACACAAGTTACGTCAATGTGAAACGTGAGTATTCCTGTTCTAGTTCAAAAGTATGAAACAATCAAGCAATGCCTATCACATGCACTGAAGAATCATTGTTGTTCACGTATAAGCCTGTAGTCCTGTTCATTTAGTTTTGACGAAGTTTAATTGAACATAAAAGTCGTGTGCCTGTGTTGAGCGACCATGCTCACCATTGGTTCGCATTAGTAGGGCTGATCGATTAGATTTCTTGCGACTGTTCTAACTTGCTGCCAATCCTTCCCGTGTGGTTATCAATTACGTGGCATGAGCTTGTGCTTCCAAAAGTGTTCCTCTGTTTCGCAGCCTTGTTATTTCAATCTTATAATATTATTATTGTAGTGGGGAATTCGCAAGGCAATGACTATTGGGACCATTGCTGAGTGCGAAGCGCGAGCGGGAGCACGAGCTGTAGGCGCTGGACTGTCCGAGCATTTGTTTCCGTACCGGCTGTCTGCCTATTACCTGGCGTCGCTATTAAACCCCCTTGCAAAGTGGTGGAAGTGTGCTGGGTACGCAAACCTGGAACTTCGAAGCCGGAAGCTGCCCACTGCATCAGCAATGCCTGATCAGACGACCGAGCAAGGCACCATCCAGCAAAGCACGGCCCAATCTCAACTGGTCATCGTGCCTACCACCCTGCGCCAACGAGATCCGCCCTTCTTCAGCGGCACCGAGGACCAAGATGTGGAGGACTGGTTGCAGCTGTTTGAAAAGGTGAGCGCCGCCAACAAGTGGGACGACCCCTCGATATTGGAGTATGTCCCATTTTATCTGAAAGACGTCGCCAGCCTGTGGTTCACAAACCACCGTACTGAATTTATCACTTGGGCCGGTTTCAAGACCACCCTCGCAGCTGTGTTCGATCGCCCCACAGTGCGCAAGCTGCGTGCTGAGCAGCGCCTACGCGGACGTGCACAAAGGCAGGGGGAAAACTTCACTAGCTATATTGAAGATGTAATCGATTCATGCCGGCGCTTTAACCCTGAGATGACCGAACATTATAAGATCAGGCATATATTGAAAGGCATAAACGATGATGCTGGCAAAGGGCCCAAGTACCGTATCCGAACTTGTGACCTTGTGCCAGAACTTGAAAGAGATTCGGAAACAACGTGCAGCAGTACGGAGGTCGACGACTGCAGACGACTCTCTCGCTGCCCTGGCCATCGGTGGTGACAGCTCCCTGCTGGAGCAGATATAAGAATATGTACGCGAAGAGGTCGCACGACAGATTACGTGTCTCTCGTATCTGCCGACCACCGAAGCACCAACGAACCGCCTAACGCCGACAATCAGACAGGCTATTTAGGAGCAGGTCTCCGAGGCGTTGCCATTACCTACGCCTGCCTCTCCATCAATGCCTGTTGCCGCGCCACTGACTTATGCAGCCGTCGCGGCAATGCCTCCATCTCGTCTGCCAATGTATACGCCACAACCTGTGCGACCTTCCACCGCGCCGTTTCCAGCTACACAGCAGCAGGCCGGAAATCCTTGGCGCACTGCTGACAACCGGCCCATATGTTACTTTTGCGGAATTCCAGGTCACGTTGCACGTCTATGTCGTCGGCGCTTCACAGTTAACGCACCAAGATATCCTGACTATTCGTTTCGGCATCCATACCACGCGCCTCACGTACCACCTCAAGTTCACGAACGCGATGCGCAAACTGCTTCCGGCGCCCGAACATTCGCTTCTAGACGTTCTAATTCCCGCTCGCCTTCACCTTCAACAAGTCGTCGTTCTGTATCGCCTATGCGTCGACGACCCATCCCCATTGAGACGGAAAACTAACTGCCGCAGCTCCGGAGGCTCGAGCTGCGTCATCGTTTAATCGTTTAAGTCCTCGCCTGTCTCCCGCCAATCTTATCGATGTAATCGTCGGAGGTGTACGAACACTCGCACTCATCGATACCGGTGCCGCGATATCTGTGATTAGCCAAAGACTCTGCCGCTCTCTTCGTAAAGGGACGATGCTTTCTGCCGTGGTTTCTCTTAGTACTGCGAGCGCCCAACAAATTGAGCTCGTCGTGGCATGTACAGCAAAATTGGTTATTCGAGACGAGTTGTACACCATTGAATTGCACGTGTTGGCTTCATGTTCCCACGATGTCATCCTAGGATGGGATTTTTTATCACGTCATCCCGCCGTCGTGGACTGCGCTCGGGCCGAAATGGAGCTGTTACCGTTTCGTGATGCGCCTTCTGTTGATGCGGCCGTATCTAGTGTGGCTAACCTTGTCGTCGCGACGGACATAGACCTTCCTCCTTTCAGCGCCCAGTTTGTCCCTGCCTGCTGTGCTTCACTTTCTGACGCTACCGTCCTATTCACGCCATCTGACATCTTCGGTATCCGCCACCACACATCGCTGCCATTCGCCGTTCTTGAGCTTTGTCAAGACACTACCGGGATATTTATTTCCAATCCCAACTCGTGCCCCCTCAGTTTGCGCCGCAACGAGACGCTCGGCCACATTCAGCTTATCGATGAAGGTACTATCATGCCTGCAGATTTCTTCGGCACCAAGCCGAGTATGGAGCTGAACGCGTTGATTCCTCACTTTGCCTCGAACAGCGTGTCTACTGACGCATTTTACCGTTCTATTGACAGCCATCTCGCCCCGGCTCAACGAGAGCAGCTTGTTACCCTGCTGCACGAATTCAAGCGTTTGTTTGACTTTCCCCAAGCTGTGCTAGGAAGAACGAACACCGTTGTGCACCCAATTGACACAGAAAAGAGTACTTTTTTGCGCCAGTGCCCTTATCGTGTGTCACCAGCGGAGCGTCGGTAATTGCAGAACAAGTAGATGACATGCTACAGCGTGGAGTCATCAAGCCTTTTTGTAGTCCTTGGTCTTCCCCAGTTGTACTCGACAAAAAAAAAACGATGGTTCAATCTGGTTCTGCGTAGACTACAGACGCCTAAACAATATTACGAGGAAAGATGTTTACCCTCTTCCCCGCATAGACGACGCTCTCGATTCTCTCCAAGGTGCAGAATTCTTTTCCTCGCTTGACCTTCGCTCGGGTTATTAGCAGGTCCCAATGGCCGAGTCTGATCGTCCAAAAACGACGTTTGTCACACCGGATGGCCTCTATGAATTTACCGTGATGCCATTCGGACTCTGCAATGCGCCTGCCACATTCAAGCGAATGATGGACAGCGTTTTACGCGGTCTCAAATGGAACAATTGCTTGTGCTATCTTGATGACGTTGTGGTTTTTTCACCCGATTTCACTTCGCATCTCACTCGTCTGCGTAAGATTCTACAGTGCCTTACAAACGCCAGCCTTCAGCTTAACCTGAAGAAGTGTCACTTCGGGGCTGAACAACTCACCATACTTGGTCATGTCGTCTCGAAAGCCGGCATTCTTCCCGACCCTGACAAGCTTCGTGCTGTTGCCGAATTTCCTAAGCCGACTACTGTTAAAGAACTACGGAGCTTTGTGGGCCTGTGCTCCTATTTTCGTCGCTTTGTCCGGAACTTTGCCTCCATCATCGCTCCACTCACCAAACTCATTGCTGGCCCTGCAGATCTTTTGAATTGGCCAGCAGCCTGTGATGAATCCTTCGCAACACTGCGCCAACTCCTTACCTCACCACCCGTACTGCGCCATTACGACCCTACTGCGCCAACCAAAGTATACACGGATGCAAGTGGCGTCGGCCTTGGTGCAGTACTCGCGCAACGCAAGCTAGGTTTTACGGAGTATGTGGTCGCCTATGCCAGCCACGCCCTCACTAAGGCAGAAGCCAACTATTCTGTTACGGAAAGAGAGTGCCTCGTGATTGTGTGGGCGTTAAACTAGTTTCGCTCTATTTGTACGGCCAAACTTTTGATGTGGTAACTGACCATCATGCACTCTGTTGGTTGGCTTCGCTGAAAGATCCTTCCGGCCACATCGGACGTTGGGCACTACGCCTCCAGGAATTCGACATACGCGTTGTCTACCAATCGGGGCGAAAGCACTCTGACGCAGATGCGCTTTCACGATCACCCGTGAAATCTGATGATACGGATATATCAGCCCTGGACCTTCCCCTCTCTGCCGTCAGCGTCACAGACATGCCATCCGAACGGCGAAAGGACCCTTGGATTGCCTCGCTCTTCAATATGCTTTCTGACGCATCAACTTCAGGTTACCCGCGTGCTCTTCGCCGCCAAGCAACGCATTTCGCCATACGGGATGGCCTGTTATACCGTCGCAACTATCAAGTGGCGGCTCGTAAATGGCTGCTAGTGATACCCAGCCATATGCGGTCTGATATCTGCAAATATTTTCATGCTGAACCGCAACACGCACACGCCGGTGCGCTAAAGACGTATGAGCGGATCCGCCAACGTTAATACTGGCGGGGTATGTACACGTTTGTACGCAAACACATTCGCTCATGTTCCCAGTGTCAGCAGCGCAAGACATTCCCTCATTCACCCGGTCAACTGCAGCCTTTGCCATGTCCTGCACGCCCATTTGACCGTGTTGGGATTGACCTATACGGCCCGCTACCGTGCTCTGTTGGTGGTAATCGATGGGTGATTGTGGCTGCCGACCATCTGACAAGGTACGCCGAAACGGCAGCGCTACCTTCGGCTGGTGCTCGTGACGTTGCAACCTTCATCTTGCACCGGTTTGTTCTTCGACATGGTGCACCACGGGAGCTCCTGAGTGACAGAGAACGCGTATTTTTGTCCGAAGTTCTGCAGCAGCTCCTACATTCATGCCGTACGATACACCGCACATCAACAGCCTACCACACTCAGACAAACGGCCTAACGGAACGTTTCAACAGAACCATCGGAGACATGCTCGCTATGTATATTGATTCCGACCACTCTAACTGGGACGTTGTTCTTCCTTTCGTGACGTACGCCTACAATACGGCGATTCAATCAATAACAGGCTTTTCTCCATTTTTTTTTATATGGTCGTGACCTATGCAACACACTTGACACAATTCTGCCATACAATCCTGATGCCTCCGAGTTCAGCCCAGTTTCTGAAATGGCCGAACATGCCGAAGAGTGTCGTCAGCTTGCACGGTCCTTCACAGCCGATAACCAAGCCCTCCAAAAAGATCGCCACGACCATGATCTTGTTCAGAATATCTTCCCCGTCGGTTCTCTCGTGTGGCTCCGACTGCCTTTCCACTCTCTTGGACTGACTCCCATGTTTGCACCGAAGTATACGGGCCCTTACCACGTCATACAGCACCCTTCTTCTGTCACCTATGTGATTGAACCACTCAAGCCGTCCACGGACAAGCGCCGCCTTGGTCGTGAGACGGTCCACGTCAGTCGCCTCAAGCCCTGTTACGACCCTCCTGTTCTCTCGTCACCTTGAGTCACCAGGATGGCTCGTCTTCGTCGCCGGGGCATTGTAGTGGGGAATACGCAAGGCAATGACTATTGGGACCATTGCTGAGTGCGAAGCGCGAGCGGGAGCACGAGCTGTAGACGCTGGACTGCCCGAGCATTTGTTTCCGTACCGGCTGTCTGCCTATTACCTGGCGCTGCTAATAAACCCCCTTGCAATAGTATATATTGTGATTATTATATCAGGCCCCCCACGGTGGTCTAGTGGATAAGGTACTCCGCTGCTGACCCGCAGGTCGCGGGATCAAATTCCGGCTGCGGTGGCTGCATTTCCTATGGAGGCGGAAATGTAGGCCCATGTGCTCAGATTTCAGTGCATGTTTAAGAACCCCAAGTGGTCGAAATTTCTGGAGCCTTCCACTACGGCGTCTTTCATAATCATATGGTGGTTTTGGGACGGTAAACCCCACATATCAATTATCAATTATTATTATATCAGGGGTTTCACAATCAAAAACCACGATAGACTATAAGAGACGCCGTTGTAGAGGGCTCTGGAAATTTTGACCTTCTGGCATTCTTTAACGTGCTTCAAAATCAAATTACACGCCCCCATAGAAAATGCAGCCTCCGCCACCACCGGGATTGAATCCCGTTACCTTCGGATTAGCAGTTGAGTGCCACAAGCTCAAGACCACTTCGGCGGGGGTTATTTAGATCTTGAGCAACCAGCCCAAGCACTAGTCGCCGAGAAGCGACGTTCTATTTTTACTAATAATGCCGAGACTTTTAGGTTAGTAATCAGGATATCTATTGGTTTCAGCAGAGGGACTGGTTAAGGGAAGAAAAGTCCTACGTTGAAGAAGTGGTGTACGAGTCGTACATTACAGGAACCCTTGCAGCACTGACATCTAAAATCTAAAAATATAAGTTCTTGCTTCAGATTATACTTATTCAGGATGCTGTTATGTTAATCACATTTTAACCGCATGTCATTGCTGCAAGACATTTCTACAAAACCATCAAGACAACGCGGCCGGACCCTGTGACATGTGACAGTGAAAACAAAAGAAAAAGAAAACTTGGAGTATATATTTGACAGGGACATGCAAGAGAGATGTGGTTAGCAGGTAACAAATGAACAAGCAGGGCCATGATAAAATACGAGAATATTATCCCCATAACAGGCTTACATAATTGAAAAGCCTCGCGAATATACGACCACGTGCATTGAAACCTACGCACACAACGACGCCACAACGTTCACATACAAGAGGGAAGACATACAGCAGAAGCATGGACACATATTGATTTGAACCCGAGTACGCAGGCAGAAGTCAATCTAAGATATACGAAGAGTCATGGTAAGTTCATTTCCCAACTTCGAGCAGCCCAGTCCTTGAGCGTGAGCGAAAAAACTTGAGAAAAAACACACTTGGGACCCACATAAAAAAAGAGAAACAGTGAGGATTTTGTCAACTTTTATTGGACAGCCAAAGTGCTGTGGCCTCTGGCTAGCGGTGGTTGATTTTGTTTCTCGTGCCAGCAATTTCTCGGGGATCCCCCCTGGCGCAATGATTAGAGATCACGGCCGCAGCATGGTGGCTTTTCGAAAGTACCGGACTTGAAGCTAGAAAGCAAAAAGAAGGACGCGAAATAAGATTCTTTCGACATATATTTTTTGTGTTGCGTTTCTGTTATTCATGGTCAAAACGATGATGTCTTCTTCACCAGAAGAGTGGCACAGCCAGCGCTCCAGGCAGAAAGTTAGGTTCCTATCACGGCTTGTTACACGAAGTGAAAGAACCTGCGACAGGATTTAGGGGAAATGGCCTGCTTGAAACTGACTGCTCGCGCAGCAATTTTATTTTGTTTTATCCTCCTCAAAGTGCCTTAAGAATGCCAGCTCAAACCTTGGAGCAATCTTGAGACAGAGACCGTCTCTTTTTGGAGTGCCCTACGCCGCCTACACTACGGGAGCACTGACGTTTTGGGAACGCACATCAAGATGCATTTTCAGGCTACGTATCGACAGACTTGGCAAGCTTTCCGATGGCCTGTCTGGGCTGCTCTATGTCAGCGAAGTCTACGCCGCAGGCTGTGCCAGTCGATAAGAACGTTAACTGACTGCGTTTATAAAGGCTAGTATTTATCCAACTCTTATCTCTCACGGATCATTTGTTCACAACATGGTTTAGTCAGAACCTATACTCGAGCGTTTTATTTTCCTTTTTATCTTACAGCGTTTCCTCGTCCACTAACCATAGTGTGGGATACCTTATTTATAACACAAAAGGGTTTTGTTACGGGGTTCACTAAGACGTCAGTGATGAATTTTCATCATAGAAATTAGGTCAAAAAATCACATGATGACTTCGTACAGGAAGTTTCGTTTGTGGAAGTCAAACCCATGAACCTTCCATTTCGCAGCAGTGGGTGCCTGAGAGCTGCGCTTTAAATGTACAGAATGCAGCTCACAATGGAGGAAAATCTTCTGTAGTGGTGTTACGTTTAGAAAGAGAGGACGGAACACTCTATATGGCGGTGACAGCTAAAATAGTGTAAAATCAATAATGATTCACTTTTTCATACGCATAGACATTTTTAAGTCATCTATTTTCTTACCAACCCACTTTTCACTGAAGTTAGGTTTCGTGACCAAGCGTGCTCGTTGGGATCAGTTTAATACAAAGGCTTAGTTCTAGCCAGCGTAGTTGTTCGCCACGTCTCCAGCGTACTCTATGAGGCGTCAGGCTGACACCAAACTACCGCTTAACAGCCGAGAGGGATACATCCTAGGGATAGCGTCCACCTCTGTCAATCACGGAGCCATGGCACCTCCTACTAACGACATAACGTTCGGCTTAAACGGCCTCTCTTGAAAGGAGGGGCTTTGGCGCCGGCTCTCCTAGGCATGCAAAAGTATAAAAAATTAATTGGGGGACCCTTATGCTTGGACTCAAAGAGTTGAACGCGATCGTTAAACCCGGTCCTTAGTGCGCCCTTCAACCGCGGAGTGCATACATAACAAATTGTTTTGTCTCACGCACGCACACACGCGCACGCACACGCACGCACACGCACACACGCGCGCGCGAATGGTACCTACAGGTTTTTGATATAAAGCAAGAGTCGCATGGCCTCCAGGATGCACGCCGAGTGCTCACCATCCCACTGACCATAAAGAGTCTCACAATGCCTCACAAATGGCAGCCCATTATCTAGCGTTAGCTGTTTTCTTGATGAACGCCACTGGAAAGGCATGATATGTTTCCCGCTAGATGGACGTAGTTATCCATCTTTAGAGCTGTTTGGAAATTCCTGTGGGTTTTTAGTGGTGATGGCTGCACTACTCCGGCCTTTTTCCACGTAGTTGGATAGCCTCTCAAAAGTGCCAACAAATCACCGAATGGGCTCGTTTTCGTAGGGACACCTGTCGTACAAAATGCGTTAAGGAGACTCCTTCCCTTACATAGCATTTATGTAGTGCGTGTGCGTGTGCGTGTGTGTGTGTGTGTGTGTGCGCGCAAGTAACATTGTGGCTTTATGGTAGCACACCTGCTTGCCACACGAACGGCCCGTGTTCAATCCTCAATGGGACCGAAAATGCTATACTTTATTTCATTTCTTTCTTTCTCGAGTTTTCACTCACGGACGATTTTTCGCTTACCACCAACGGTGAAGACGCCAATGGCGGAATTTTTGCGACACGAGCTCTCTAATGCTATCGCGTAACAACACCATCTCCCACTAAAGGGAACCATGACTAGCATGCGAAGCAGCGCAGTGGTCGTCTTAAAATTGCATTCATCACAGCAGCTTGCCCGATGTTAACGCGTCCTTTCAAGTGGAGCACACCATGAACTCAGTGTAGTTTATGTTGCTGGTACTCTTCCCGAACTCTTGTTGGAGCGCGCCACACGGGTTGATCGCCATGCCATGATGGAGCACCTGGGTTCATCGCGCAGCTGCAGAAAGTCGTTCTCCTTACGCCATCACTTGATTGTTGAGTGAGTATAATGCAGAGAGGCCACAGCATACTACCCAGCCACATACGCAGGGCCGGACGCACTAGCACGTGCCAGCGCGTTCTCTATCGGATACGACGTGTTCATTGCGCGTGTGCAGAATCCAAGGAGGATTTAAAAAAAATGCTGGAGTGGAAATGACTGCCCAGGAGTGAAGCCATTCCACTGGCAAGATGGCGACTTTGGTGGCCATCTTACTATGGGCATGATAAATTATCACCGTTCCACGAGTAAAAACGAAGCGTTTCCCTTGGACGCCCAACAAGTTTAATGTGCGAACTTTTTCTGGTCACATAGAGCTCCAAGTGCGTCTTACAGTTCTAGTTTTCCTTAGTGAGCCTCTAATTGGAGGCAAAGTTTTATGAAGATTCAGTCATCTATGCTCGTTTCTTTGTGTTATTTCGTCGGGAACAACTATCCTTTAACATAGAACTAACGTTGTATTTACATAACATATCAAAGCCACTTGATCTTTAAGTGGGCACCATCAGAAAAGAGCATGTTTCCGCCATCTTGTCAGTGGCAAAAGATGGCTTCACTTCTGCTGGCAAGGCATTCCTGGAGCTTCCACTCCAGCAATTTATGTTTAATCCTCCTTGGCAGAATCTCGCTACCCGACACCATCCCATAATTACAGAGAGAGTGCAATGGGAAGAGGCCTCAGTGTATTACGCAGCTTCTTACACAGGCCAGAACACGCTAGAACGTGAGCGCATTCTGGCAGCGCTTGGTCAAGCTGTTGCGCATACTCAGTAAAGGTCGTTACGCACTCAGGATTGAACTCAGCCTTAAGCTGCTTCGCATCTTAAAAGGTGCCGCTAAAGCGAGCTTTTCTTCGGAATATTCATCGCACTGACTAAGCCTCCGAGCGCCGGCGCCACTCATTCCATATGTGGCCCCGCACAGCTTTCAGGGAAACGGAAAGCTCCTCCGTTTCGAACTAATGTGGGCGTCGTACTGCAGAAGCAAAGGCTTGCTCCAACATTGATGGAGTATCCTCCACAAGCAACGCCAGCCGCACGAACGCTCGATCTATACGTGCGGGGTAGTGAGAGCAGACAATTTCCTATTAATTATCCCAGGTACAAAAATTTGGTGGCTAAGGACGCAGGCCGTGGCTCTTTAGATGGATCTCTTCGTCGCTTCTGGTATTTCGTGAGGGCCTATTTTGCAATTCTGCGCACGCTGCGATCCCCATTAGCAGCCATTGGCATATACATTGAGCACTATAGGACAAAAAAGGATTGCTACGTTATACTCGCTGGGTGTAACCTCCTTAGCATTAGAAAGGTTTAGCGAGCGTGGAGCCGCAGTGCCATGAATACAATGAACTTGTATATACCATGAATGAACTCGAGGTGGTTAAAAATGGGAAGTAGATACGAAGCGCAAGCCGTTAGAAAGTAAAAGCCGAATCCTCCGCCTCTCATTTCCCATTAGCAGCCATTGGCATGTACATTGAGCACTATCTGACTGAAAAAGTTTGCTACGTCATACTCGCTGGGCGTAACCACCTTGGTTTTCGAAAGGTTTAACGAGCGTTCGGCCGCAGTGCCATGAATACAGTGAACTAGTATATACCATGAACTCGAGGTGGTTAAAGGTGGGAAGTGGACCCGAAGCGCAAGCCGTAAAAAAGTGTGCGTATGCCACCTCTCGTTTAGTCCTTGGAATGTCCGCGACGCAGGCCGTGGGCTCTTTAGATGGATCTCTTCGTCGCTTCTGGTATTTTCGTGAGGGCCTATTTTGCAATTCTCGCATTTTTTTCTTTTTTGCTAACAAAGCTTTATGCCTTATACTCTGCCTTTCTTGTATTCTTTCAGCCACCGACCGAGTGAATTTCTAAAGCTCCATTCCCGTGCCCACAACTTCTTCGCGCAAATCTTTCGCGCGAGTTGCCCGTGCAGTGTATACATATGTTGCTTTGCGAATAAATGCTGTGGCGAGAAAACGGACGCTCTTTTATTCTCGTCTCTCTATCGGTCCGTCCGCATGTCGAACTCGCAACATGAGGCACAACAACTGTACCGCACTTCAGACGGCCTTCTTGCTGTAATTTCGTCGACAAGCGTCTGTTTTCTCATGCAGAACCCACGGTCAACCTAGCTCACGCCTCCACAACGCACAACACGTGAGCTGCTGCGAAGAGCACAGTGAACGCTTAACACAGTTATGCAAGGTAGAGTACCTGTTCATTTGTTTTATGTAACACAAGCGAGCAGCTTGAAGGGACGATGGATGTGCTATAAGGTAAGTGGGTCAGCGATGTAGATTTGGATCTGCCTTTCGTCCACTCAGCGGAAATTAAATTGAAGGCACACGCCCGGCTTGGGAAACGAGGAGGTTTCTTTTTTGTTAGTTGTATGTGTACGCTCGAATACTCTTTAGCTTTGCGAACTCACGTGGTTAGCAACAACACTTCCTTGGAGTCAGGCGTGGTGCTGCTCCGAAAGTAGAAGGAGACGTTGCACAGCTCAAGCTCCACGTGCCGCCCACCTGTCGCAATCGGCAACGCAACACTTGTGTGCGAATACAAACAACTGCATCTTCCCGCTTTTTTTTTTCTTTGGCTCCAGCAGCTGCGCACTGCCTGATGGTTTGGCGGTGAGCTGGGAAAAGGAAAGAAAATGGAGAGAAAAGGGTAGCGGAACAACTTTCTGTAACCAGTGCTTACCATTACGGTGACCAAGAAGAGCAAGAGTCCACATTCAAAGTGCTTGGTACTGGATTCGATTCCGACTGCCCTGGCCCACCTACCACAGTTTTTAGTGTCAAGAGAAAAAACTGCAAGCTGCCGTATGTTATTGAGGAAATGAAGGAGGAAGCATCGCCTATTTGTACATTCTTTCACTCCCCTCCCACGCCTTTTTCATTTTTCTGGTAATGTGAAGCGGAAAAGAATACAAACCTAACCATTGATTACAACAGTAGATACGCGTTAAAAACGATGCAAACTACGAAGCTTTGAATGAAGTATCAGTCGTAGAAAGCATGCTATTATTTTGTACGTTTCGGTGGATCCCTGGATAGTATGCCTGGTTGCAAGACTGAAGGTTGCATGTTCAATCTCGGCTGCGGGAGTCACCTTTTGATGGAGACGGAATGGTAGAAGTGCGTGTACCATGCGATGCACGTTAAATATCATCAGATGGTCGAAATTTCCGGCGTACTCCACTACGGCGTCCCTGATATGTATATGCTGGTTTTGGGACGGGAGACCCCGCATATAATATTGAGCATGCTAGTACTTATCAACGTTGAGTCACACAAACGAATGTGTACGCATTCTTTTCGATGAAAAAGAACGCAACGCTGGCGTTAACCTTTTACTTGCCAATGTTCCAAAATTGGAACATATGAAACCTAATTTTTTATTTCCTCTCCGATATATCGCATATTCATATTTCATGTTCACGCATACTCATTGATGCTTGTGAAAAACATAGCAGTTTTAATTTCTATTATGAACCTACAGAGAATCATTAGATAAATTTTAAAAAACAGGCATATTTTGCGCTCCTTGACCACCAGATGTTTGTTGCATTATTCCGCTAGAAAAAGTAATGTTGCAGTGAGCAAAGCAGAACTAAAATATCGGCAAATAGTTCGGGATTACGCGGCAATACAATAAAAAAATAACAAAGACAATCTAGTTTTCAGCTTGAGAGTTTTGTGCGAATGTTCCTTTTTTGGAACATTGGCGTTTCACAGTGTCAAACGCAGCGTAGACGCGCGCGAGCATTTCGCCTCGTTCTTTTTCTTTTTCTGCCTTGTCGATGGCGCCCGCTGGGCGGCGCTTGGCAGAAACTTGAACATAAGCTTTCCTGGGCATCATTTTGAGTTTGCCAGACACGTGGAAAGAGCAGCATTGAACTACAGTGCCTAGCTACATCAATCCCTGAGATTGTAGGTAGAAAACTACCTTGCGGCTGATTTTCTTTTTGTAGTACTGTGCTTTACACCGCAATAACTTTTGTTGTAGGTCATGGCACAACGCTTCCTCACTTTGGAGGCAGCAATTGATCTTTTGTTCAGCCTTCCCGATGACGAACGCGAAGGTGCGTCTGCATGCCGATTGCCGCCTGTTGAAGATGGCAATATTACTGACGAGGAGCACGTGAACGAAAACGACTTTTCTGAAGTTGTTCCCAATGATGTTTGCGGGCACGTTGAAGTTATGCAATGCAGCGAGGAAGACGTTGATTCCTCTTCTGCATGTTCGAGTCCTGAGCCACGACGAAAGAAACCAGCGGGGCGGCAATTCACTTCTGGAAAAGGACGCAAAGCTTCAACGAACGCTCGGAAAACAAATACTTCAAAGCGCTCCCATACACCAGAATGGGGTGAACATGCCACGTTTGGCAAAACACTTCCCAGCGAGAGTCCTCCGTTGTTGCTAGAGGCATTTCCTGATCTTGCAAACATGAGCCCATTTATGCTTTTCAGCAAATTTATTTCTCCGGAGTACCTTGGTTCACTGGCTGAACTAACTGCAAGATACGCACTCCAAAAGGAGGAGGTGGTGGACGTCACAGGAGCGGACATAGGTCAGTTTTTCGGCCTCTTACTTTTCTGCGGGTACCACTCCGTTTTGTCTGAGGACTCGTATTGGAGCACTGCAAAAGATCTTTGTGTGCCTATAGTCGCGACAGTGATGGCCCGCAATAGGTTCCGGCAGCTGAAAAGGTTCTTTCATGTTGTTGACAACACTCAGTTGAAAGCAGGCGAAAAAAAGGGCAAACTTCAGCTGTTTTACGACGAAATCTCCAAATGTTTCCGCCAGTTTTGAGTGTTCAATAAAAGCCTCAGCATCGATGAGTCAATGGTGCCCTATTATGGCCACCACTTGTGCAAAATGTTCATTCGCGGTAAACCAATTCGATTTGGGTACAAAATATGGATGATGTGCTCTTCGAATGGGTACCCCTATGCGATGTAAATATATTGTGGGAGGAACGAGAAGGATGACAAGACATCTCTCGTGATCAGGGTTGTTAGCAATGTGGTATCGGTCCTGAAAGCGCCTGAACATCGCGAAGTCTACTTTGACAACTTCTTCACTTCGCATGGCCTCTTGACGAAACTGGCTGACCAGGGGATTCGAGCTACAGGGACTGTGCGAGATACAAGAACCGGTGGTTGTCCACTGAAGAGCTTGAAAAACATCGAAAAAGAAGAAAGAGGATCTTTCCACTACAAGTGTGACGGGGCAGTCTGCGCATGCAGGTGGAATGACAATGCAGTCGTCACAGTTTCATCTAACCACCTCAGCCAAGAGCCTGTTGGAAGTGCGAAACGCTCCTCACGATGCTCAAACAAAAAGGTGGACATTCCTCAACCATAATTGATCAGAAAATACAATGAGGGCAGGGGTGGAGTAGATATAATGGACCGCCTCCTCGGAAGCTATCGACCGAGACTGAGGAGCAATAAATAGTGGTGGAACCTTTCCAGCAATGGTTTGAACATAGCTGTCGTCGCCGGATGGCTCCTCCACTGCGAGATTCACAGGGGTAGTGATGCCGCCATGACGCACATCGCCTTTCGGCGGGACGTCACCATGTCCTTGCTGCAGCTCAAGCAGAAACTCACTGTAAGACCTGGACCGAGGGTTCATCGGAGATATGAGGACAGAAACACTGATGGCCACTACATAATCTCAACGACTCAGGGAAGGTGCGCGGAATGCAAGAAGAATACAACGAATCAGTGCCAGCAGTGCAAAAAGCAGCTGCACAAAAAAGGCTTTGCCGCCTACCACGGTTTGTGATTTGCTCACTGTAGTACAGCCAGTAGTATGAAAGAAGAAATTTTCATAAAGTGTTGTTATAAATATCTATACTTTTCAGAGACATCGTATGACGCTAAATATTATTATTCCGTTATCCTGAATAAGGAAACCCGAATGAAAAGTGAATAAAAGTTGTTCCAGAGAAAATGTGTGTTTTGCAAATGGGAGATGCCAATGTTCCAAAAATGGAACATGCGAAAAAACATGCTTAGTCATTGTGATTGTGGCTGTATTTTTGATCATAGTTAATTTAGAAGGCCAATGCAAATTATCAACATAAATTTCAGTTTTTTTCCTATTGCTTCATAGTGCGGCATTAAAAAGGTTAAGAAGAAAGCGTCGAGAGTTGAACGATTATTTCCTCCTGCGTGTCTCTTTGACACGTCCCCAAAACTTTAGAACAGGTACTCTCAAACAGGGAGCGTACAGAAGGACAGCACTCATCGAGTGACCTGAAATGACATTTCTGCGAGCCAAGAATATACGCTCACTGCTTCTGATGGTTACTTCTGTATTGTTTGCTAAAGTTAACTAGAGGGGACTCAAGCGTGGCAGCTTGGGCTAATTGGTATGGCATGACGATAGTTATAGCGCGAGAACAAAGCGACGACACAGAGAGAAGAAGGACACGAAAGGCCCGAAGGCGCTCGTGTCTTTCGTGTCCTTCTTGTCTCTGTGTCGTCGTTTTGTTCTCGCGCTATAGCTATCGTCGAGACTCAAGCATTGCGATCGTTCAGCGACCATAGAAATTATGGGTATAACATAGATTTGCCTAGTCTTCGTGCTTGCGGGTGGCGAATCGCTCTTGTGGCTTCGTTTATTGCTCTGTTTATAATGCAAAAAACAAATCTATCTATCTATCTATCTATCTATCTATCTGTCTGTCTGTCTGTCTGTCTGTCTGTCTGTCTGTCTATCTGTCTATCTATCTATCTATCTATCTATCTATCTATCTATCTATCTATCTATCTATCTATCTATCTATCTATCTATCTATCTATCTATCTATCTATCTATCTATCTATCTATCTATCTATCTATCTATCTATCTATTTATCTATCTATCTATCTATTTATCTATTTATCTATCTATCTATCTATCTATTTATCTATTTATCTATCTATCTATCTATTTATCTATTTATCTATCTATCTATCTATCTATCTATCTATCTATCTATCTAGCCAGCCGCCTACGACGTTTGATTGATTGATTTGTGGGGTTTAACGTCCCAAAACCACCATATGATTATGAGAGATGCCGTAGTGGAGGGCTCCGAAAATTTCGACCACCTGGGGTTCTCTACGTGCACCCAAATCTGAGTACACGGGCCTACAACATTCCCGCCTCCATCGCAAATGCGGCTGCCACAGCCGGAATTTGATCCCGCTACCTGCGGGCTAGCAGCCGAAAACCTTAGCGACTAGACCACCGCGGCTGGGCCGCCTACGGCTTTTATATGTACTGGCCGTTTCGATAACAGTATCAATACCACACTTTGTACGGCATAAGATGACTGTATGAAGAACATATTTGACTAGTCGTAACATGAAAATTACGGCACGTATGTCACGAATGTCATCATTTACATTTCATGGTCCTGCAGCTCTTGTGGTTGTTTGCGATGTAAAACTGGTATGGTCTGGCATGATTGCATGGCGAACAGAAGCTACAGACCCTAACATGAAAATCATGTCATGCGTGTCATGTAACATGACTACATGCCACGCTCATGATGCGCCTGTGGCTGTTTCACTAGCGTCACATATACCATATTTGGTATTACAGTACGTGAATGGATTCCGAAGGTATGTGACTGGTGCAAACATGATAAACATGAGATGCGTGTCATGTAACAACATTACCACATGCTACGCTCATGATGCGCTCGCGGGCGTTTTGCTAGCTTCACATGTACCAAATTCGGTATTACACGAGCCGAACGGACGACATAGGTAAATGACACATACAAACATGGTAATCCCGACTTTCGTTTCATGTAACAACATCACAACATGCCACACTCATCATGCGCTCGCGGCCCTTTCGCAAGCTTTACATATACCGAATTTGGTGTTACATGACGGTCAATGGGTGACTAAATACATGAATGGTGGAAACGTGATACCCCAGCACGTGTCATGAAAGAACATGACAACAAAACACCCTCATAGCGTGCTCGCTGCCGTTTCGCTAGCTCCACATATACTAAATTTGGTATCACATGACGTGAATATATTGCGAAGGTAAACGACTCATTCAAACATGATAATAATGAGACAAAAGTCACGTACGGCATCATTTACCTCCATCTGGTAACGTTGTGCTGATTTTAAGTGACATACCAACATTTCTCATTCGTGCTTCGCATAGCATTGATTCCCACTGAACGTGGAATCTGCCATTTTTTGAGGGGCTTTGAGAAGGAGTAGAAAAACATTTGCACATGTCAGACTTTACTTTAGGACTACCTATATGTCAAAATAACGAGCTGATCGGTAAGTATGAGCAATGGTAGCTCACTCGGATTGATGGACATGTGGGGTTTAACGTCTGAAAACCACCACATGATTACGAAAGACGCCGTAGTGGAGGGTTCCAGAAATTTAGACCACCTGGGGTTCTATAACGTGCACCCTAATCTGAGCACACGGGCATACGGTAGCCAACTGTGGGGTATGTGATTGAGGGCGATATTTACGAAGTACTGATAAGGTGGTAATGAGACGTTGGTCAGAATATAAACTGGAAAAGAATAATGTTATGCCCAAAATCATTGAATATCTTCGCCGTTACGCGGGAGTGTTTTAACTCAAGGCACGTCATCGAAGCTTTATCGCCGGGGGCTTGTGCCCCTTTGGCGTCCGAGAATGCAAAACTAAAAGCAAATAAGCGATAGCTATCGTCTCGCTTTTGTGTATTGCTTGACGCTTAACTTGTTTTCGGATATCGGGATACGAGGCTCTCTCGGGACTGAATAGAGCTCTTGTCAGTCAATGAAAGGTGGAGGATTGCCTCTCGATCCCCACGGGACCTTTAGGATTGATGCCTCTTCTGACAAAGGAGGTAAGGGTGTTCTTCACTGTACCGATAAAGACTCGGATAGAAGAACCAACAAACGTCGGAGACCGTACAGCCGGTTGGTAAAATAGAGGGTTGAGAGGATCAGTGCACTCGCCTGAGTTGTAGGCTATAGCTTGTTATCTGAGAATAGAGCCCCGTTATATCTGCGGCACAGTTCTGCTCTCCCGAGTATACGCCGTTGACGAAGCATCCTGTTGTATGTGCCTGTACCGCACGGGTTAGCGAATTTCGCATTTCAAGGAGGAGTGGCCACTGTTAGCGCGCGTGCACTGCTTTGGTGGAAACATTGAGATTGTGCAAAAAAGTAAGAAAAACATCTATACGACTGTATGCGGCACTATGGGAAAAAAGGGGTGGGGAGGAGGGGGGTCGTAGAGATGGCACAGCCGCTGCGTCTGCTGCGTTTTGCTTGTCTAAGAGGCAGGCTTCGATCTTCGCACGCGCGAATGCTCTTTCGCTCGCTAAAAATGTTATGTTTATGCTCACTCGGTAATAGGCTCCTTGGCATTTTGTTTTTCCGACGGAATCGAAGCTTTTGTGACACGAGAAACAGCGTGCCTAGACGGGATGAAAAGTTACGAGAAGAACACATACACAGCTCTGTGTGTGTGCTGTTTGTAACTTATTGTCCCGCGTAGATGCGCTGTCTTTCGCTCAGTATGTATACCAACAGGCCCACCAACAATCTGTGTTTTCGTTGACGTGTAGTCATTCTTTCCTTGGTAGAGAAACCTGGATATTTCAGTCGTTGACGAAAGGTGCCGACTTGTTGCTTTGTGGCGTGCGAGAAAAAGAAAAAAAATGGGACGAAATCCAAATCCAAAGTTCAATAGAAACGTGAAACAAGCAATGGCGATCGATTTAATGAAAGCCGGTTTTACGAATTTCCTAATCTAAGCAAGAATTGTGAGTTTCCAGTCAGGCACGCATAGCATTCAATATTGTCATCAAATCGTAGTAATGATGCTTTCCCATATTTAAACTCGATTTGATGAGGCGTCACGGCAATAAATGAGTAAACGTGCAATAAATTATTTCCAGTTTTCACACAGACGAGCGTTGTAATGGCATGGCGTTCAAGCATCTAGCTGCCCTCATCAGAACAGTTTTATTGACAAGGCTGCACGCCGCAGTTGGTAGCGTTTTTTACATATGAAATGCAACAGGGCAGTCTGGTTTGCAGTCTCTGCAGATACTCTTCCCGGAATATGGTAGTTGCTTTTGTTATTTAGCAATTCTTGTCTCACATGTCACTGATTGTCTCCTATATCTGCAAGAAATTATATTTGTAGGCTTACCACATCAAAACACAAACCAACCAGCTGTAGGCTCTGTTCCTGGAAAATACACACCGTTAACGTGACTGTGGCTAGCAGTGGTGTATAGCCAAAGGGCGGCTTACCAGGCCCATGCCATTCCCATCCCCCCGAATATTTTTTTCTCCATGGCATACAAAGCAAAAATTATTCATTTTGACGATATGCCCCTCTACCTCACCTGAAATCAAAAAGGTCCCCCCCCCCCCTCCCTCTTCAACCCCGGAAAAAATTTCTGCCTACGCCTCCGGGAGCTAGTAGCTATTATAAATGCACTGCTTGACACAAGATACCGGGTTTGCGTTGCAACTGCAGGGCGAAACTCCAGAACGTCTGTGCACGTTTTTGTTTGGCTGTACTACAAGCCTCACTTAAGTGCTGCAATAAATCTACCCCAGGCCCGGACCGTGTGGCATATGAAATGTTAAAACACCTGCCCACTGAAACCCAAAAATCTCTCCTCTCCCTGTATAATGCGATATGGTCTTCCGGCGAGCTACTCTCCACCTGGAAGGAAGCTATCGTTATCCCAATGCTAAAACAAGGCAAGGACCCATCCTCATTTTCCGGCTACAGGCCAATAGCGTTAACCAACTGTTTTTGCAAGGCCTTTGAGAAAATGATTAACAGGCGCCTGATGCACTTCCTTGAAATTAATGGCCTACTTGACCCATACCAGTGTGAGTTTCGAGAGGCTCGGTCCACCTCTGAACATTTGGTCCGTATCAATGCGTAAATTCGCGACGCTTTTGTTCGTAAGGAACTTTTTGTTTCTGTGTTCCTCGATATGGAAAAGGCATATGACACTACATGGTGCTTTGGTATATTGCGAGAGCTGTCACATTTAGGTGTGGGGGGTAGAATGCTGACAATCATCGAAAATTACCTGTCCAACCGGACATTCCGTGTCCGAGTTGACACTCTCTTATCTGGAATATTTGTCCGAAAAACAGTAGTGCCACAAGGAGGCGTATTGAGCTGCACACTTTTCACGGTTAAAACGAATTCCATCCACCTGTCTCTCCCACGTGATATATTTCCCTGCATATATATCGATGATGTACAGATTGGTTTCGAATTGTGCAACATCTTAATGTGCCAACATCAAGTTCAACTACGGTTGAACAAGATATCTCAATGGGCAGATGAGAATGGTTTTACACTCAACGCGCAAAAGAGCACTTGCGTCTTGTTCTGCCGAAAGAGGGGCCTCCATCCTGACCCCGACATTGACCTGCATGGTCAACCTATGTCAGTGAAGACCGAGCACGAGTTTCTTGGACTAATATTAGACACTAAAATAACCTTCATCACACACATCAAGTATTTAAAAGACAGATGATTAAAACAATGAATATTTTGAGTGTTGTCACGCACTAAGCGGGGTACTGACAGGAAATGTCTGATGAATTTATATAAAAGCCCCGTACGCACACGCCTAGATTACGGTGCTATAATATATCAGTCTGCGATACCATCAGCCTTAAAGATTCTCGACCCTGTCCACCATTTAGGCATTTGCCTCTCTACGGGTGCTTTTCGAACTAGCCCCGTAGAGAGCCTGTACGTGGATTCGAATGAATGGTCGCTCCACCTACAGAGATGTTACCTCTCATTCGTGCACTTTCTGAACGTAAAGGCAGCAAGCAACACCACTCTCTTTTCACATTTAATGATTTGTCTTGCTATGGCTTGTTCGAGAACCATCTTTCGTTGAGGCAGCCTTACTCGCTCCGTGTGTGGGGCCTGGTCGTGGTCGTGGCGGCGGTGACTACATATCCGCCATGATTTTATTATCGTGACATTTCGCCGTCCACTTTCACTGCACATATTCCATGCCACTGCCATGATTATGTTACCTCTATGTTTTTACCCGTGTTAGCTGCGAAGAATTTTAAGGCCCCTTTACAGCCACACATCATATCATTTTTTATATATCTAGCCTACTGAAATGGCGCTCTTTGGCTATCAATTGGGCCTTGCACCATAAAATACCACTCATCATCATTAAAAGATACCACGAGGTCAGACATTTTGTCTGAGCGTTCCGCGAAGGCGTCCTTCATGATACAGCAGTTGATTATGGGGGATTTTCAGTCTCACAATTTATATTTGAACATGTCGTGGCTATGCACAACGAAATAAATAAATTCCGAAGTGTTGGGCGCCAAGAGCACGATGCATGTCACTGCGACGTACACTATAGTGTAGGACTCATTGGATAACCTTAAATAGCCTTACATTAAAAAAAAAAGCTTTACCAATTGGAAGAAATAACTGCACGCAATTCTTAGATACGATCACACTGTGGGCTTTTTATGAAAGCAATGATAATTGCGCTGCATATCAGGGCCGGCTGAGGTGGTGCGCACGTCACGCAGATAAAAAGCGTGGCCGTGATTGAAAAACTCGCCAAGAGCAAGCCCATGACGCAAAGGATACACACAACAAACGATGAAGTAAGAGAAGGGTACACATTTTCGTGACGTAGCCCTATATAGCGGTTCATACGTGAAAAAAAAAGATGGCGCCTTCGTTCAATGCTTACATACTTGTCATACTTCCTTCGATCAAGAGAAAAATTTACAGTGCACTTTTGTACCTTTACCAGGTGACCTCTAATTACACCAGGCACCCCTCTTCAAAGATCTTCGCCGCTCAAAGTTCTTTCATATAAGATGCTCTTCAAAGATATTCGTCTGCTTGGGCGTTTTCCTCTCGACTGGAGAAACTTCCTTTGTAGAAAAGTAATGGAATTGCTTGAAAAGGCCATCCTCTTCATCCCTTTGATCCCCGAAGGAAGACGTCTGGTGTCGTCAGCCTTCCTTTGTGCCACATACTTCTTCGTGTTGTTCATCTCTTGTTGGACAAGCAGAGGCAGTAACCGAGTGCGGATGGAGCACCAATCAGTTATGATGGTGGAAAAGAAAAAAAGCACAAAAAAACAAAAACGCAAGTCATCCCTCGTAGTATTTTCACTAGTTCTTAAAGTTTGTTTTTGAAGTCGTACTTTGACGAGCTGGCCACAATTGCCTCTTGCTTTTTTTCAAATATAAAGAATTGGTTTAGAGACAGGGAGAAAAGACCATGTGCCTTTGCAAACTGAGTGACGAATAGGGAGGACTAGAGATTTAAAATTAAAAATCCTCACTCACTGGATGGGTTCACCTGATGTTTGAAAAGATTACTTTAGTGACCAAATTTTACTTTTGTTTCCTGTAAAAAGCCTATTTCACGAACGCAAGGTCGGGAATCATACAGTTACTTTGAAGCATTGCCTGGCACTTCGTTTTAACGATATTTATGTCCTTGATGTTATTACTTGATGTTATTCCTCCACATAGGCTTAATCTCAGTGGTGACGTCCGTATCATAGTGAGCGTGAATTCGGGGTCACCAACAGGGTTATTTCGCATAGCTAGCATGTTCATTTTAAATGGCGAACGCCATGTATTGATAAGTGATGATTTTGCTGATGTTCCTTTTTTTCTCTCTCAAAATGTTCTATAGCTCAATGGACAAATATATCTGTATCGTTTCCCCCCCCCCCTTTGCCTCTTGTTGCTTTTTGTAAATTGCCTCGTTCTTGCAATGGAGCTTCAGTTGAAAGTCTGCGCTTGTCTGTCCTTTTTTCTCCTTTCTTGTTCTCGTCAGTTTTTTTCAATTTTACGCACAGTTATTTTATGAATAATCAATCAATAAAAGATATAAATATATCTATATTGTGAAGACGAAAATCGGCACTGAAGCTCTGGCGCGCGGCCAGCTAGCTCGAAGCAGAGAAAGAAGATGTAGAGATAAAGAACAGCCAGGCCAGTGATGGGCATTGTCTCTCGTATTTTTCCTTGCAATATCTTTAACAGTAACATGATAATAACACACAATACAGGTAACTATGCAGAACGAGGTCTCAAGGTTATAAAGCGTGGGCGACAGCTCCTAGGCTAATACAGTTTAAAAATAAACTGCTATACTTTAAGGACTAATGAATTGGGTTCGTAGTATGTAACCATGACGGAACCAAACATTTTGAGCGACTGGTAATAAGGCCACTGAAGCTAGTGAGTTAACAGAGCATAGATGAGACAAAAACAACTACAAAAGTCGCATTGGTCGCGCAAGAAGGCATTTTCTCTAAACAATGACAGTAAGAGTGAGAGAGAAAAGAGAGAAAATAAAAAACGCGAATGGTCGGCGATCTAAATCACTATTTTTCACATCACGTACGTGACTGCCGAGCCTGACGTAGCGTTGCCGAGCCTGAAACATGCAAGTGCTTCATGAAAAAGCTAAACATTTAACTAAGGGCCCCAGATAGTCGTGGCAGCGTTGCGCGCGGGCTGCAAAGCTTTCGTCTTGTACCCACGTGGAACCTTCATACATTGTCCACGAGCCGGGGTGGAGCTGCGCACCAACTCCCGTGAGTTTCACACAAGCGCATAAAGACGGAACGGGGTGTACGCCCATGGAGCTTCTCCGCGAAACTCTCAATTATCCGATCGACCACGCTGACAGCACACGCGACACGGTGCGCAGGGGATCGAGTTTTTGATGATGACCATTATTGAGCGTCGAAATCGCATTGTTCATTGTGATTTGTGGTCCGCCATCGGCTGGCACGCGTGGGAGAGAAGACACACCCCTCAACGCACCGAGCCACGTGGAGTTATTCGTCAGTGGGGTCACAACATTGCAAAATGATTGACCCTTAGGCCTAGTTTAAGTCCTCTGATGGTACATGCGGACAAAAACTTTTTGAGGCACAGTGAACTAGGTCGAGAAATGAAGGTGCTCGTGCATTTGGAAATGAGAAGACTGTGTGGAAGGAACACGGTACTTCGATTAAGATCATCATCGTAAGTCAGTTCACCTGAGAAGGACATTTTCAAAGGTCTGCGCACCCACCCGTGTGCAATCAGCTAGGAAAACGAATAACACAAATCTCTGTTCCACGTGCTTAGTCGCAGGAGGAGAGCAACTTACAATGTATGTGCCGGTAACTGTTACTACACGTGCGCTTAGTTTCTACTAAAAGTACTTAGCGAACGTAGTTACACGTAGTGCATGGTGCTACCTCACACTGTGGGGTTCGTTTCTATGAAATCATCTGATACGTAGTTATCACAGACGCGGTTTCTATGAAATCGCAGATGTAGAGAGCTAACCTTACTGGACTTCGCAAACGCTACCCACCGATAGTCTCGCAAGCACGTGGTGATAATGTTGACACTGTGCGTGGGCAAATTGAAGGCAATCGAAGAAATATTTAGGAAACGAAGCTCGCGTTAATGGGCTTAGCATTCTCAAAAATTCGCTTCAGGCTGTGGCATGTTGGTCGATATCAATAAGTCTGAATAAAGATACCAAAATATATGCCTGCTTGAGAATGACAAAATTTAATTACAAAAAGTAAACTTATTG
The DNA here is from genome assembly GCF_013339725.1 of Rhipicephalus microplus. NCBI lineage: Eukaryota > Metazoa > Arthropoda > Arachnida > Ixodida > Ixodidae > Rhipicephalus > Rhipicephalus microplus. Next base: position 19,185,055 of record NC_051169.1, on the reverse strand, counting down.
ATTATATGAAAGCCTTATCTTAGATGTAGTGCTGCCGTCTTTAAAGCATATGGCTTTCGGTCTATACTTTTCTTGTTACCACAGGAAAAAAATCGATGACTCTGGTCACTACTAAAGCTCTCTCCAACACAACACAAACAAAAAGCCCTAACTTGTTTTCCTGCTCTGAATGTAACTATCATTGAGGTTTATTTAGGTTATTAACGTGATTATAGTCAGCTTGTCATAACATATCAATTGTTATGAGGTTTTGGTGTATCGAAAAAAAAAAACAGCCCTTGGGATTCAGGAACATTCTTTTCTTAAACTGTGTGCGTATACTTTTGGTGACAATGGCCGTCGGGCATGCCTTCCTCTCGCGAGATTAAGGCGTACTCAATGTTGTCTGAAAGTTATACAAGTCAGTTTATTTCTCTCTCTGTGTTAGGATGTACTTCGTTGTTTGCATAGTAGGCCGCATTCACAGCTTTCCATCAATCCATATGCCCATTGCGTGCTTTACTGGAACCTTAAAAAGATACGGCAGTCACCACGTCTTCGAGTTATTAGCTGTCTAAGAACAGTTTTTCTATAATCGAAGACATTTTTTAAGTGTGACTCCCTTTATACCACCCCAAACCATCCACCGCCGATCGGCGGCGTCCGCAGTCTTCTCTCTATTTTTAAAGAAGAGGACTTGGCGGGCCGCGCGCGACGCTCTAACGCGAATAGCCACGAACCGACGCTGATATCATATGTCCAGTAACGCGCCTTATATCTTTAACGCCGCTGCGCGTCGTCCCCCTCCCCTTCGCTCGATCCTCTGCTCACTTTCGCTCGCTGCAGCTGCGCGCAGCACCCTTTCTCCGCGCGCCCGCCTTCTCCATCAGTGCTCCCGTCGAGAGCGGGTCGTGCGATGGATGTCCCGGAGGCAACGCTACCATCAACAACGAATGCAGTACAACCGAATGCCAACACTGCACCCGTCGTTGGAGGTGACGATACCGCGGTGGTTTCGCCGACATTGGAAGACAAGGCGGCGCTGCGAAGGGCTCGTGAGACCGAACGTAAGCGGGCGAAGCTTGCAGCGGATGCCGAACTGCGTGCTCGCGAGGCCGAGTGCAAGCGGGCGAAGCGTGCAGCGGATGCCGAACTGCGCGCTCGCGAGGCCGAGAGTGAGTCTGTGCGTGCGCGTCCCTCGGTTCCGATTGTGGTGGTGGGTGACTTTAACGTGGACGTTAGAAAGGACAATGGCTGGTTGGTTGACCACATTCTGAACAATTACTCGATGACGTGTCTGTCTCTCGAGTTTCCGACCACGATCAACGGTGGCTTCATAGACTTGGCGTTCAGTAAGAACTGTACGGTCCGCTCCATCTTGCCGGATCCGCTCACCGTACCTTTCTCGGATAACAAAGCGCTAGTACTAACCGTGAGCTACAACGATAACACGAATAGGTGCTAATCTGTAGTGTAGTTTGTGTGTGTGTGTGTGACGCGCTCGCGATGTGTGCATTTATTGCATCATACGAAAATCGTGAAGTGTAAATAAATATTACTTAGTATATAATGTATCTGTTTACAAATGCTTCATGACAAACAACACTTAAATTCATTAATTACACTTTAATCATCATCATCAGTAATAAAACTCCCAAGCATTTCCCCGAGGGTGAACATGGTTAAGTGCGAATGCACGGGGTGATGCTATGAGGGGGAGTAAAGTTAAAATCCGTTGGCATTCGCCGGTGAGTTAACGTAAACTGCCCCGTGTGATCAAATAGCGATTCCCAGGAACCATTACACCATAAAGGCACCATACTGTGATTAATAAATATAATAGTGCGAATTAATAAATACCCCTCATCGCATCACCCCGTGCGTTCGCACTCAATTATGTTCACCCTCGGGGAAATGCTTGGAAGTTTTTATGAAAAAAAAGCCAAAGATTAGTAAAGAAGAAAAGAACAACTAACAGCTTCCCAAAACAAACTGGCGCGTGTTGTCATCAATCATTCAACAACGCGTGCTTTGCTGATGCTATAGACACGAAACCTTCCAAAGAAATAGTCAGCGTTCAATTCATCCTCGCACCGTCTTTCCTTTCTGATCGCTAGGAGCATTGTCACCCGAGACACCAGCGCAAATTGCTTGCAAGCCAGACTTCTATTTATCTCTCTCTCTCTCTCTGTGTGTGTGTGTGTGTGTGTGTGTGTCTTGCCTTTTATAGTTAAAGAACTAGACCATAACTCTCCACGGCACTCTAAAGAGGCTTATTGAAAGAGACCTTGATTACTACTTGCCATTTCCTCGCTAAAAACCTTTGACGCTCGCTTATTTGGGTGGATGTTACAGAAGACTGAATGGTCGATATTTCCTTTTTTTTTACTTCCGCAAGATAAATTTTTGAGGAGTTGGTCAGAGAGAGCCTTTATTGAATACAGCAGGGGTACTACGCCTTGCGACAGGCCTTTCATGCTACTAGGAATAGGTTGATTGAAAGACAAAAGGAAATTAACAGCGAACGACAAACGCAGCACATGTCCGCCGAGATGCGAAATGCAAATTTGTGACGGGACCCGAAGTTCCTTTGGTTCCCATCGATCACGGCGACAGACGCCACGCACAGCTGGGACCGACGCGCGTACAAGATTTTGTTTTCGTGAGTGCGTCTTGACCTATGACGCTTTGTCTGCTGTTTGTGTTGTGCTACAGTAAAGTATCAAACCCTAAGTGCCTTACAAGCTGCGACATTGCCTAGACCATGTCAAGGACTCCTTGCAAACGCTTTCTCAACAACAACCTTGGTAGTTCAGCACGTTAGCAGCGATCTCCAACGAAGGGATTGGCTTCTGTCGCATCGTATCTTTGGCGCTTGTCGCGTTGCTTTATCTTGCTGTGTGTTGGCCCAGGACTGGAAGCTGTGAGTGTGGTACACTCCGGACTCGGCGCCGTGGGGCAGTGCCCAGCTGGCGCGTGGTCCGGATTTAATTACGTGAGCCATCATGTGATCGTTACCACCTGGAAAGAAGAGCCCACACGCCGCAATCGCCAACTGGTGATTGGTTCGAAGTAGGTTTTTCTAAAAAGAATTATGTAATGCCTCGGTAAATAAAAAAAACAGATGGTCAATGCTGTGTTAATCGCATGGCGAGAAACTGAGATCTTTAAATTGGCCTGTCGTGGTGCAAAGAAAAGAACTGAGAGAATAATTGGCAGAAGAATCATTAAGATAAACATTACATCTTAAAAATCACCTCGCAGTTGGTCTTGTTCTGTTTGTGTGATTAATGCTAATGGAAGCGGAATGTGTTCAAGACTTGCAATGAGTGCGAGGTAAAGAATAATTACTTCGTACGCGAAGAAGACCGGAGAAAACAAAATCGGAGCTTCGGTCACGTTGCATTATGTCCCGCCAATTTTTTCACAAATAAAAAGAAGTGATCAACATTGACGGTCACTAATTGTCCTATATTTACTGAAAAAAAAGGTTAATTGACAGCCTAAATGACGTCGTGATTTCTACTATGCATGCCAGTCAGGGACATTTTCATCGCGGTCGAACACTGCCCCCTCAATTATTCTTCGAGTTTCAGGCCACTTCACGCAATCGAGTGCGCTCATGTTAAACGCACTCTCTGTAAAGCCTATTAATCCGTGCGCTGCACTGAAGAAAGCAGCAGTTTTCTGTATTAGGAATCCTGGCAGTTATTTGCCGTCCGCGAGTTTATACAATCCACCAACCGTGGTGTTATGCTGTGTATAGAGCTTGACTGTTGACTTGAACGCCGTGGAACAGAACCCTGATCACAAAGGCTTGCTTTTCGCTGAAGTCTATATGCTAGACGTCCACGTGCTTATATTTACGCACGTGTTAAAGAGCATGTTATAAATTTATGGAGCCTTCTCCAATGTCGTCTCTTATAATCATAGTGTGGTTCTGCGGCGTGAAGCTTCTACATTTGCGGAAATCATACAACGATAAAATTTATCTCGGCAACGGCTCCAAAGCAGTTTTTTGAACTACAAATTCAATTAACGTAATAAATTAAGGAAGTAAGAAGGTGAATGACGCAGCTATTTTTGTATACTAAGATATATCCACTTGCAAGTAAGACAATCGAGACAAGAACTGATAAGAATATGAAACGAAAAAACGCTTTCGATCTGAAAGTATGAGCCAAGTTCATTCAGCCATCAGTGATGTGATTACGCGAACGTTCACGGTTTGGTAAAATGAAGATTATTACGCCGAAAATTACATTTTCTTATCAAGCGATGGACTTCGCAGTCTCACCAGGAAAAAAAAGAAATATTCTATGACAAATGGGAAAGCACTTTTATGTTTAAAGATGAGTGAATAAGAGACGGAAAATAGCTTATAAGGTGAGAGGGTATGAGACTGAACAAACAAAAAAGAAAATATCGCCGAATGTCCACCTTAACGCAAGCATTTTTCTCAGACCACTGGGTCTGTCTTACGAGGTTGCCGTTATTCGGTTTTGTCCACCGCGAAGCTCTGCGCTTCGCCGAGTGTGCAATTTTCGACCGGCAAAACTCGTTACGTTGCGGGACCACTCCCGTTCGCTTCCATAAATGTCACATCAACCTTAACTGAGTTGTACTTTCTATTCGACAGCCCTTCTTTCCTTTTTTTTTCCTCCTTGTTTTACTGTCAGTGCTCGTTGACCACCTTATTCAGCGATAAAAATCCTAAGAAAAATGAGAAAAGGGCCTAGAGATATTTATGTTCCACAACTTACGTAGGTCGAACTTTTGTTGCAGAACCAACTTGACGGCATGTAGTGGTTAAACGTTAGCTTTCGTTGATAATTTTATGCTTTCTTTTAGAAGTGTGTGCGAGCAAGAGAGAGGACTGTGATTGCAAGCGACAATTAAGTCCGCTAGGACGATCAGTGACAGTTATTTATTTACTTATCCATTCTTTTTGCAGGAACCACCATACAGAGAAAGCTGGGTACATTATGCAAAATCAGCCGACTCATGAGAATTACACTTTAGCCTCCTTACTGAAACTGGCGTCTAAAAAGGAAGGAGGGTGGACTTTCGTCAGGCACCATTCGCGAATAGAATGTACGCACAGTCAAAACTTCTTTCTGTACACTGGAGCATAGCGTGAAACAGTAGGAAAAGATATTGATAGAAAAAATTCAGTTTTGCGCGAAGTGAATCTTCCACGTGGAATTATTTAGTACGTTGCACAAATAAAACTTCTCGAGTAACACCTTACAATAAAAAGTACCTACGAAGTGATTGAAGTAGGCAGTAGAGACAGCATGATGTCGCTATCGCGTTCAATTTTTGAAAGCGAAGTTTAAGAATCTCTCAAGTTTTTTAGTAGTTTTTTTTCGGCGAAAATAGCAGTATGCTAACGTAACGTTTTGATTACAATTTCATCAATAGTGAGACACTTCTAGTTTTTAACTGAACGTTTCTAATTTTACACGGACGACTTCGAAAAGAAAGAAGTTTCTAGTCTCCTCTGTTTCCCTATTCTACAGCTGCGAGCTGGGTCTCAGGTATATGTGGACGGTGTTTTGGGCGAGCTGAACGGTCCGATGACAATTTTGTAGCAGACAGGACCCCCAGAAAGTTTATATGACCCACCGCATCACCGTAATATATTAGGACAAACGTCTACTCCCAGATGTTCGCACGGGGAAAGAAAACACAACACGGCCATAAAACAAAAGCCAATATGTTTCACATTAACAATCACTTCTTCGTCATCAGGGCCAACGTAATTGCACTAAAACTTGTTCAGTTTCGTTAGCGTACGGTAGGCACTTGCTCTAAATTATGCATTTCACGATGCCTTCTTGTACCTCCGTAATGAAATGGAATAAAAACACTTTATTTTTGTCCTGCAGGACGCTATAATTAAGCCTGCTCTTTATTCACATCCACCCAAAAGAGCCCTAGGTGTGCCAACATCACAGTTACATCACCATTCTATCATGAATCGCCTTTCCGTGACCAAGCTAATTTATTGCAGGAGCACGCGCACATGATGCAACAATGCTCTCGGTAGCGAGTTATAATATGCGAAAGAGCCAATTGTCGTGCTAGAATACTCGCAATATTGTATACCACATGACACAGTCATGGCCCAGACAATTTATTTTGCAAACACAAAACACTCACATCACGGAAATCAGAGGAGAACTATCAACTGTGTGTGCGTGTGTGTGTGGAGATAGGGGAAGAGGGGCTCACAACAAGGCATATCTTTTAGTGCAAAAGGTGAAAACGGGCTCAATTCGCGCTGCCTTGAAACTATGGTTTTCGTTGTAAGAGGCGTCGTCACATCAGATGGAAATGACTGCCTCATCCCTGAAAAAATTTCGAGCAGCGAGACCATTGATTTATATACGCTGCTCCTTTCAGGTATCTCTAGACTTCGAGTCCACACCACACTCTCAATATTGATTCTCTGGCGGGTTATCCTACTTTGTCACGAATTTCAATTTAAAGGAGCCTTGCAACATCTTTGTAAATAATTATCAAATTCATTCATTCATTACAGGCGTTTATTGCTCGACGAATATACTGCCCAAAAAGTTTTCAAATTTGGCGCCGTGTACGAGTGGAGTTACAGGAATTTGCCGCATAGGTTAAGCCCTTTTCATAAATATACATGGTGGTTTTGGAATGAAATTTTAAAAATTAATAATAGAATAATAAAGCATTTACCAACATTTAGGGGCTTTTTCGTAGCGCTCACAAAACAAGAAGTATTCACTGATTTAATTCGACAAGCGATTATGTTCTTCGATATTGCGCACACAACCTACAACGCAGCATTAATATCATTAAGGAAGAAGTACGAAGTCAGCACCAATACTTTATAATCCACAATAAAGGGTATTAGGCACGCAGTGGCGTAGCCAGGGGGTGGCACATAGGCCCCGCGCACCCCCTCCCTCTCCAATTGTTTTCTCCGCCGTAGCATATAGAGCGAAAAATGACCATTTCAAGAGAATGGTCTCCCTGAAAACGAAAAGGTGCCCCCTCACCTTTCGATAAAAATAAATTTATGGCTACACGCCTGCAAGCCATGTGTCTCCAAACAAGTTTCATAGAGCTTAATGCCTTAGCTGACACCGTTGGCTCATCCGGTGCCGACGATATTTTGTTTTATTTCCTTGTTTTCCTAAACGAGCATACAAGTGCATGGCGTCTCTCTTCTCTCATTGCATTGCTGCAGGACCATGAAGAAACAAGATACCTTCTGTCTTGTTCCACTTGGGTCACGTGACTACTGAGCAAGGTCGTGCCGATGACTTGCATGGTCAGCCTCGCCCAATGATGGCCGTCATCTAAGTACAACTTAATAAGATGAATGAACGTTTAATTCTTTTTTGCATCACTAATTTGTGTACAGTTTAAGAAGATAGAGCATTTGAAATAAAATAAGTTTATTTGTCGCGATTTGCCTGTTTATCTACAAAAAAATAGAGAAAACAAACTAAGCAAATGAACAGATTTGACCATAAAACAAAAAAAACTTCCACAAAAACAAACATTTTTTCTCCGATATACCGTTTGTGTGGGAGTGCGCATTTGTAAGTGAAACACGTGCTTTGGCGATCAGTTTTTTTTTTCATATTTCACTAATGCCGAGATGAAATAAAACACCCTGCCTCCTCCACCATACCCAGACCCAATGAACAGAAATGCGCTTCACGACAAAACTTGAATTAAACGGAAAATACAAGGGACAGAAAACATACCACGTGCAACGGCAATCCTTCACGCAAGCAATACATGTAACGAGATGATCTTGTTTCGTTTTGACAGGCGGTGAGCGCGACATAAGCCACCAGGAAGACTGCACCGAAAGTACCCAGCAATCACAGCTGTCGTCAAAGATGATGCATGCTATCTTACACGGCTGCTTCTTCAAAAAAAAAAAAGAGCACAGAAATAGCGCAGGAGGCAAAGTAAAACCAGACGGAAGCCATTCAAAGCCAGCAAGTCACCTGCATCAACACTCACGCCCGTATTACTCGAGAATCTACCACGGCTGTCAAAACACATTGACCACCTCCTCATAGGGTGCTTATTATTCAAACTATATACGTGACTGGAAAAAAAAAAGAGCGTGGTTTTTTTCGCGAACAGCCCGGCCATTTTCATATCACTATCTTCTTTTTTCATTCTACGAGAATGCTTCTCGCTAACAGACGTCGATGTGCATCCGTGCGCACATCATCGGCGTATGGATGTCTCAGTTTTTCATTTCTACATTTCCGTTTTATTTCTCACTTTTCGCAGTGCTCTCTGAACGATGCGCAGTTCGGGCACTGTCAAACGTTCGCTCAGGGAAATTTCCAGCAGCACGTGTTCCTTTATGTGACTAGTGCAGTAGAGCACACATTCTACGTTTGACGTCACTCACATCTCGGAGTGAACGTACACCAAAAACAAGAACCTGGATGTTGAGGTGAGGATAGAGGGCCTGATTAAAGATATGCCGTTTGCGTGGAAACAAAGAGTACAAGCCGGACTAAAAACAAAAGACAAATGCAGGCGCAAGCACAGTTTGCGAGGATTGGAAGACAAAAAACGATAAGAAGGAAGCTGTGTACCTTCTTGTGTACCTTTTACCAATACTGATCAGTGGAAGTCATAGAGTTTCTTAATACACTAGAGGGAACTCTGGCGCCAGTGTCTATGGGAGCTGCAACGCACGGCGCTTCAGCGAGCATGGGAATGATGGGTAGTAAACAAATTTGTCTGAACTTCGTACTTCTAGCCTGATTTTGGTTTCGTGTGTGTTCGTGTGGCTTGGAGCTGTTTTCTCACGAAACAAAAATAAGGAAATGTTCTGCGATTGTGCTTCACCACTTCATTCATTTAGACTTACCTTTCCAAATCGGGTCACGAAGTTCAAAAAGGGTTCAATCTGTATTTCAAAACAAAACCGTGACCAGCAATAAATGAAGCCGCAAGTACGATTCGTCGCCCGCAAGTACGAAGACTAGGCAAATGTATGGAACTACCCATCATTCCCATGGTCGCTGAACGATCGCCGCGCCAGAGTGCCCTCTAATTAATTTTAGGAAACTATATGGTGGAAGTTGTCGGTAAGGTGGTCTACATGATCATTCTGAAATTCCCGGCAATAACAGGTTTTGAGAACATTCAGCCGACGCTGCTAGATCACCCACCATCGTGTCCCCTTTGAAGCGTCACTACATATATGCCATTTTCACGGCATGTCAGCGTCCCTCTTTTTGTTGAAGGGGTCGTGAAACGCTCGCTCTAAAACGACAATGCGAAACCACCGGTATCCACATGCAATAGGCGACGTCAGCATAAGTAATGCTTTGCCTATTGAGGACGACGAGAACCGGCGCATTCAGCAAGGTATGGCCGATGGCTTGCCTATTGAGGAACGCGGAACTTTTCAGCGCCACGGCGTGGTTTTTACACCAGGCGTACTATGCACAATGTTTCTGCAATAAGAATGTTGTGATGGCCTGGTTCCTTTTGATTCCGCTAGACAGCGCCACCTATCCAGTCTGTCGGGGGCTCACACGTTTGCGGCTTCGATATTCTGGCCATTCGAGATTTGGCAATCCGGCTGAAACAATGCAATCGCTATTAGCGCTTGGACTTCGGCTTACTTTGACACTATGTCTAGAGTCTCCACGATGCGGAAATCGCGAGCATTTGCGAACGTAGGTGCATTTGCGAAATAGTAGCGCAAACTTAAAGCCTACATGGTGGGTAGTTTGCGCTACGTAAAGTTTACGTTGTGTGGACCCGCGCGTTCGCAGATTCTATCCGGTAACATGGTGACGCAAATTGTATACGTACACTCTAAAAGCCTCAAATGGTGGTCATGATGAGACTGAAGTCGGTGAGGGCCGAGAGCGCTTGGGCACCGTGCCATCGTGCACATAAAGCTGGCTTCGCCGCGTGAATTGAACATTTATTTGACGTCACTTTGCAACATGTGACACCACTCGCTGAATAGCAGCGCGAGCGGCTGGAGGAAAAGGTGTGCACAACTCTGCTACCTAAAAGTAGCATATACAGTACCTCTATGCGACGCGCGCTCATTCCTCCATCTCGCTGGTAATGCTAAAAAAAAAAACCAGTTCTCCCTAGTTGGTAATCACCAGCGGTAAGCGGTAGATATAAATAGTGTTGCCGTTTCGGCACCGAAACGAGGCGCTCCGTTGTGGCTTAGTGGTGGCGCCTCAAGTATCAATTAGCTTCGCCACGCTGAATGTTAGAGGCTTGGCTTCAAAGAAAAAGCAAAGCCAAGTCTATCGGTTGTTATTGGAGGAAGGTCTGGATGTGCTTGCAGTGCAGGAGACGAAAGTTGAAGGCGAGGAGGAGACTGGGAGCATGGTGCTTAAGTTTACATCACGGTATTTTGCCACTGTGAGCCAGGCCATAGGCACATCAGGGGAATGTGTTCTTTTTGTTAGAAAACTGCCAGGATTAGTCATAGAAAATGTCTTTTCTTGCTCTTCAGGCCGAGTAGTATGGTGTGATATTGTTTATTGTAACACAGAATGGCGCATTATATGTGTTTATGCTCCAACTATTGGCCAGGAAAGATCAGGTTGTTTTTCCAATTTACGACAACATATGTGTACTGGTAGGAAACTCTTATTGGTGGGTGATTTAAACTGTGTCTTGAATGAAAGTGATAGGTCAAGCAGGCGCAACGTTAAAGACAGAAGCAGTGATGTCCTGGCACAGGTGATTATTGAACAAGAATTAGTAGATGTAGCGGAGTGTTTGCATAGCTGCCGAGATGTGAAGTATACCCACTTTCAAGGCACAAGTAATGCCCGATTGGATCGACTTTACCTTACTGCAGATGCGATAGCCCAGTGTAGAAGTTATAATGTTGTCCCTGTTTCCTTTTCTAATCACTGTCTTGTAGAATGCAATATCGGGTCAAAAAAGAAAGGAACGCCTTTTCTTGGGAACAGTGGAAAATGAACTCTAACCTCTTAAGGGATGAGTCGTTTAGCGCATCAGTTATTAAAGAAATAAGTAATATTAACATAGAGTGTATGGACAAAATAGGAAAAGAATGGGAGCTATTCAAGCAGCGAATCAAAATAAAATCAATGGAGAGATCTAGCGTTTTATTTTTAGAATCTAAGAAGAATGAGAAAGAGCTTAGACGAACAATTGACAGGCTAACAGCTCTTGAATGTGAAAAACCTGGAGTATATGGTGACGATTTGCGGAGTATCAAACAGAGGATAGAGATATATGAGGAGGAACGCTATCGCGGAGCGCTAGTGCGAGCCAGAGCAAGATCAATGACTGTGGATGATCGCCCGACGAAGCGAGCGCTTGGATTAGAGAAGAGTCATGCCAGACAAAATCATATAGATGCCATTGAAGTCAACTGTATTGAAGTTTCAGACAATGAGAGCATAGGACGAGCGTTTGGCAAACACTACGAAGGACTCATCGCTGCCACGCTCATTGATTCAGAGGCATTTAAGCAGGAGTTCCTTAGCAGAATGCCGAAGTTGTCAGATGTCACCAAATCAGCTTTGGAGCTATCTATAACGCCAACAGAATTAGAAAGGGCTATAGATAAAATGAATCCTGGTAAATCTCCGGGGCCGGACGGGCTTTGTGCTTCGTTTTATAAGGAGTTCAAAAATGAATTGTCTCAAGTACTTGCAGATGTCTTCAATCAAGCTTATAAACTTAATGGCCTCCCTAGGTTCTTTAGTGAAGCCCATACAGTTTTGATACCTAAGACAGAACACTCGGAGAAGTTAAAATTACTTTCTTTGTATAGACCGATATTACAAACTAATTGTGATTACAAAATTTTAATGAAAGTACTAGCACGGTGACTTCAAGGGATAATCAAAGAATTGGTAGGACCTCACCAAACATGCGGGATTATGGTACGCTTCATTGTGACCAATATACACAAGATGCGCTGCGTGCTCGAGTGTAGCGATGCCAATCAAGTAGGGGTAGCCGTTCTACAGATTGATCGCGAGAAAACTTTTGATTGTGTTTCCCACAACCTTCTGCTTGCCATTCTTGACCATGTCAACGCTGGTTTTGCAATCAAAGATGGAGTATCTATGGCGTACCGGAACTGCACGACCCGACTGGTAATCAATAAGACGCTAGGAGATACAATTAACATAAAGCGTTCTGTCCGTCAGGGCTGTCCGCTGCGTCCCCTACTTTTCATTTTCTATATAAAATCGTTGTGCTTAGCAATAACTTCAAAACAGTTGCATTCATGGCTTTAGATTACAAGAATCCAAGGTTAAAGTTTTGGCATATGCTGACGATGTGGCTGTTTGTTGTATCGATCAAGATAGTGTTACCACTACCATCAGTGTGTTTAAAAGGTTCACAATGCAACTGGTGGCAGTCTAGTAAACTGGGGAAAGTGTCTGGGTTTCTGCCATGGAGAGTGGTCCTCAAAACCAGTCTATTTTGCCAATGTTAAATGGGTGACCACACCTGTCAAGTACCTGGGGGTGCCACTGGAATTTTATAAAGATAATGAGAACTACTGGCAAGAACAAGCGAAAGAAATCCGGACGAAAGCTAATAGATGCAATGGTAATCATCTGTCAGTGTTTGCTAGGGCGACTGTCTGTAATCTTTTCTTTGCCTCAAAGCTTTAGTATGTGATGCAAGTATTGCATTGTTCAAGGGCAAACGTACAGAAGTTCCATCGCATCTTCGCAGTGTTCGTGTGGGCTTCGAACTGGGAGAGAATCAGTCGAACTAATCTGTTTCGAAAAGTGAAACACGGAGGGCTTGGTTTAACACATCTTTTCATACGCCAAGTCGTAAATAGGTTCTTTTTTTTTCGCTACACAAGGGACCCTTTCTTACGTACAGTGTGCCAAATGAGACTGATGCGGGCTTTACCTGGATATGTGGTTAGCACGAATGCCATGACCGGTGCTGTGCGCGGGTATTTTAAAGAGGTTATTCCAAGTGTACGGTTTTTATTTGTTAGATTTTCCAATGGATATTTGTTTTCAGTGACTCGAAAGAAGTTGTACAAAGATGTATGCGATGTTGTTTTACCTGAACCGCTGTACTGTGCCATGTACGCTGGAAGTGAAGGGAAAGATGTGCTTAAACGAGTGAAGAGTATGCAAGTGGCTCCTGCCACGAAGTCTTTCTTTTTCAAGCTGCACACAGGTACATTATCAGTCAGGACCTTTCAAGCAGACCACGGGTTTTACTTACCTTGGGGGACAAATTGCCTTATCTGTAAAAAACCGGAAACTATTGACCATGTTTTCCCACATTGTTGGGACGGAGTAAATTTTGGTATGTACTTCAAAGGACGTTACAGAAAGAATTACCTCTACATTCATATGGCATAAGACTTCTGCCAATAGTGGACGAAGAGGGAATGCCTTTTGATTTGGTTATGCTATGTAGACTTCACTGTTTATGGCGGGCCCGTATGGCGGGTTTCTATCGCGATCAGGACATAGAGAAAGAAGAAGACAAGAGCGGACACTCCGCGAAACCTGGCCTCAGGAAGTGCGTCACGACTACGTAACGAACTAGTGCTCTCACCAAACGTCAGAGGGCGCAAGCGCAAAAAAAAACCAGTTATAATCAATGCAACAGAATTGTTTTTACAAAATAATAATTATACGCCCAAATTTGGTATGATTTTTATACATAAAAACAATTTATTCAACACACCTTACGCCATCATTTTTCTTCAGCCGTACTGTCATAAACACCATCTACCCAGCGACAAGCCCATGCATGACTGACAGCGAGAAGCTTTCGTCGCTTTCGTCAACGTCGGCTGCGTCGGCGTTTTCGTGCGTGAGATAACAGGTGAGGCACGTTTTCAAGCGAAGCTTGTTGAATGACATGTTTTTGGTCTTGTTGGGTCATTTTTTTCAGAAAACGGTTACACTTGCGCGAATAAGACACCATGCAACAAACATAGAAAGATGCACACACACACGTTGCGCTTCGTGTGTGCGAGTTTGTTTCTTACGTGGCGTCTCATTCACGCAGTTGTAACCTTTTTCTGAAGCTTGTAAGGACGGGGAGGTTCGCTAAAAAGAAAGTTTGCGGCTCTATGCGGCGGCTAGACGGGAACATTGTGCAACGTATGCAGTATAGCAAAGGCGACGCGTGCCGCGTCTGCCACGGACGCGAGCGTCTGTGCGCTGAGCATAGCTGGGCAGCTAGGTCATAGGCTCGGTGGCTCGGTGCAAAATATTGAGAAGCGTTCGCTGGGCCTCGCAAGCTTCACAACGCGTTTCCCGAAGGCTCGGAACACGAATAATTCTTGGTGTGCCGGAGGTAAATCTGGACTAGCCAAGTGACCATCATCTTCGTTTCTTCGCTAGCCTTGTGCCACTAGTGCAAGCTGCCCACAATTTTTTTTGACGTTTCGAATATAATTTTACCGCACAAATTTCAACTACGATTTTTCTTCCCAATTTACTGCTGATACTGCGTACGCGCGAAGGTGTTATACAGTTCCCAGGCCGCGATACCATTGCATTACAAGGGATAGCGGCCTGGAAACTTCTGAAGATCTTTGTACGTGGTCTTGACGTCTATCTTTGTAAGTCAGAGTTTTATGGGTCAGAGATGTATCACTGGTTTTGTATTGTGCATCGATTAGCTAATCATTCAAAGGAGTTTGCTGGTACACTTATGACGTGCACATATCTTTTTCGTAATTTGACAGCGAAGCATCCACTTACTAACATTTTCAGACCGCGCTGATGCCATGCCGTCCGGCGGTCCAAGATACGGCAGCTACTGCTGTGTATCGTGGTGCTTCAACAATGGCAGAACCCTCAAGAAGCCTGGGACGAGTTTCTTCCGCATACCACGGGACGGCAGGTGTGTTAAAGCTTTTGTATGGTTTGCATGTCTTTAGGCTTACTGTTCGTACTTGCTCAGTGAGGGTAACAATTAAAAATCACTATTCAAGCACTTCCCCTTTCAGCTGATAGTTCATTGCCAATGCAGGATGAAAGCATGGATGTAGTATGCTGGACGCGATGATCTCCTGAGTAAGCCGGCCAGCCTATTGTACGCAACGTACAGGGTTTGTAGCAACCATTTTACTGCTCAAAGTTTCATGGACCCTGGGCACACAAGGCTTACAAGAATGGCTGTTCCCAGTGTGCAACCAGCAGCACCATGTAAGTGATTGACTGAAACTCAAATATGTGCAATAGCAGCCACTTGTATTGAATCAGTGGCAACAGTTAACCGCGAAGATCTTTGTAGCCGATGGAGAAACCTCACTATACAAGTAACACTTGGAAAGTCTTAAATTTTGTGAATTGTGGGCTATTACCTTCCTAACAGCGGCTTTACGTGTCTGTCGTTTTTTGATGCTCTTGACCTGCGCAACTTGTTTTGAAAGACTTTAAAGGGCTATGTCACGTTATCTTCAAGCCTGAGTGCACATGTACATATACCTTTCATCAGTGAAAGCTGGCACGGTTGATAATTCCAAAAATCACAAATTACTTGTTTCCTAATTGGTGCCTTCTCTTTTCTTCCACGTTCGACCAATTATGCGTTTGAAAGAGCTGCTTAAGTTTCCCCATGCTACAAGCTTTGTACCTTTTACCAACTGCACATATATGCAGGTTCTCTGAGCGTTGCTTCACATAGTGACTGTGACATGACTGCATAAGCTGCACTGAAAGGTGCGGATGAGCTTCAGTTTGTGTTATTTTAAGCCTCTTACTGACACATTGTCGTAATTTCGTTTCTTTAGGACCTGCGGTAGAGGCTTCAAAAAGCAGCTCCCACACATTGAGGTGCCCCGATGAGCAGGGTGCGTTCAGTGTCGCGATTTCTTTTTTTTTACCCAAATTGACTGTTGAACAAACCTCTGCAGGTGGCAGCTCCCCTGTAGCTGGTGAAAGAATTTCCGCTAACTTTGTCTTGCCGGAGAAAACCTTAACCAGTCATTCAGCTGTCACAAAAGGAACTTGTGTTACCGGTAAGTTGTATGTTCACTTCAACACCAGAGTGGATTGATATAGAGACTTCCGCAGGCCGCTCGCAAGAATGTTCCGACAGCACTGTCCGGGGCACTGAACAAGCTTCACAAGACCCTCCAGAAGACGTCTCCGCCAACAGCTCCACGCCTGAGTGCTCTAGAGAAAATGGTGACTATGCTTTTATTGCAGCTGTTTTTAATGTGATATTTTGTGTTTAGGACATTCTGAGGAAACTATCCTCAAAAGGACACTACGTGTGCACTTACAAAATGTAAGGGTGGGCTCTCAGTGATTTTCATTTTTTTTTGTGCATTGTCAACATTGTGAACGGTTTGTTTTTACGTAGTGGAATCGAAAACTTTGCACCACAGAAAGTTGTGCACCTTGGGTCTGAAAGAGCGAGAAAAGTGCTCGTATGGGATTAGTTGTTCTTCGCTTTTACATCGATTTTTTTGTTTATTGCAGTGCGTTCCTGTGTGCCAGCGACAATGTCTCCATCAATGAAGTACAAGCAAACCATTAAACATCTGCAAGCCAAAGTAGCAGCACAGCGGAAAACTATCAAAAGACTGCGGAGACAGCCTCACCAAGCACCGTCATCGACTTCAAAGGCCCTTGGAGTTATCCGACCGCACGTCACCGAGGAGGCGTGATTCGCGACTTCATTGCTGTGTATATGTCACTTCTTCCTTCATCAGCATTGTGCGCTGTGTTTTTGCCATAGATCCTTACTTAACCACTGACCCGGTGTGTCATACTTCACCAGCTTCTCGGCTTCTGCCAACTCTAGCGATGTGTGCGTTGTCTGTGTTCTCTCTGTATTTGTTACAATATTTGTTACAATTTATTTGTAAGGCGAGGTGCATTTGTTGTCTACCTTTGTCATATTGTGCTTTTTATATTCTCAGACTCTACCTTACCTTTGAATAAAACATTGCGGATACTCTGTCTCTTTGACTGATATATACATTGATCACTTGTTCCAAAAGAAAAACACAAGCGCGATGAATAAAACCGTAGTGAATTATCATTAACTGCATCTCTTTTATTATAACCTAATCAAAATAAAAATTATGTCACGACCAATTCGCACGAACCACTGAACAAAACAAAACAGGGAATCGCTAAATCAAAACGACCTACAAAAACTATCCATTTGGGCGATGAATAGTGGTCTGAAATCATGAACTTTCGTCATAGCCAAACGTCGGTTATGCAAAGTAATTCAAAATTTGCGCCAGTGAAACCGAAACAGGAAGCGCACGCCACTTGCTCTCACCAACCACTAGGTGTGCTAGGGTCGATTGTGCCGCTGGGGTCTACGGGAGTGTCCACTCTTAACCTTTATTTCTCTATGATCAGGATGCACGGCCTGCACGAATTTATTTCCATGGTTGTATGACCAAGTTTGTTGAGCTGCAGAAAACTCAGGAGATTTTACCTGAGTGGTTGTCAAGGGTGGAGCCCTTGGCAGCACTTAGGGAATATTTATTTCTGTCGGACTGTTAATGCTTATCTTTGTTCTGCTTGTAGTTTGATGTACGCGCCTATAAACAGGCAATAAAGCAAAAAAAAAAGTTGTGGCTTAGTGGTTACCGCATCGCACTAACAATATGAAGGTCAGACGTTCGATCCCCCGCGCTAAAGTCTTTTTCAGGTTTACATTTCTTTTTTTTGCGTTTTCATATATATAGATACGGATACATATACGGTGAATAACAGTGACGCCGACAAAATCTAGCCGCGGAAAAATCCAGCTGATAGTGTCCATATAATTACTATCGCAATAAAATAAATTTTCGTGAAGCTGGATTTTTTCTGGTGTCTTGTAATGCTAATGCTCCCCATTTTATGAAAGACTTCACCAATGTCTTGACATAAAGTGTTTTCTTTTCTATGTTTTGTTCATCTGTGGCATGGAGTATTCATATGGCTAAAATACATTGGCACTCGGCAAACCTTTACGCTTAACTGAGTGGTAAAGACACTCGCATTAGAGCCGTTATGCCCCAGGAGCGAAACCCGACCCTGCTAACATATCTTTCTTTTACTATATCCTTAAGGAGTTTTAATACCTTTGTAAACCTTACAGTACTCAATTTAATATACATATTCCTACTTCAAAATGATCTCCAAGATGTGCTAGTTGCTCATGCTTTAGACGGACAACTGCGTAGTGATGCGAAAAACCCTACTGGAATGTACCCAGGGTGGCGAATATGTCTGATAATTAGCGCACTTAGACGCCAAAAAAACTTACTTTTATGAAGAAAACAATTTTCGTTCCTTCTTTCTTTTTGTTTCTGTTTTGGTGAGCCTGCTTCTCCTGGCCTGTTCCCCAGCACAAGGTAGCCAGCCGGTTTAAAGCCTGGTTACCCTCTCCGTCCTTCCGCTTCTTCCTTCCTCCATTCCTCTCTCCAGGGCTGAAGCTTCCCCTGATATGTTGGCTTTCCCCCACTGCATGTCTAAAAGTAGCCGAAAAAAGTTGAGGCCCTTATTACACCTGATAAGGCGCAACCTTTGTCCGACGTCACATCGTGCAACGAAAGATATACTGTACGTTTATATTATAGTCTCTGGAGCTGAAGCATCCCGGACGCGTTGGCTTTCCCGCAATGGATGTCAAAAAGCAGTCGAAAAAGTTGAGGCCCTTATCACCCCTAATAAGACTAAACTTTTGTCTGATGTCACAGCGTGCAAGGAAGGTTGTACTGTACGTTTATATCAGAGTCTCCCGAGCTGAAGCTTCCCCTGATGCGTTGGCCTGCCCGCAATGCATATTGTTACTCCAGACAAAAGTTGAGCCTTATCAGGGGCGATAAGAGCCCGAACTTTTTCGACTGCTTTTCGAGATGCATTGCAGGAAAGTAAACACATAAGGGGAAGCTTCATCTAGGGATACTCATTATAAACGCACAGTATATCCTTCATTGCAAGTTGTGACGTCAGACAAAACGTAAGCCTTATCAGGGGTAATAAGGGCCTGAACTTTTTGGCTGCTTTTTGACATGCTTTGGGAGAAAGCATGCGCATCAGGGGAAGCTTTAGCTTGGGAGGCTCCTACGCGCACTGGAGGTCCATCTTTGCCCGGTGCGATGTCACACTAAAGATGAGTGGCTATCACAGAGTCTCTTACAATAAATATCAAGCTTATTAACCACTTCCAGCCTGCAGTTAAGAAAATTAAAATTGCTCCAGCCACAGTTCAAAAAGAGCCCGACGTTCGAGACCGACTCGGTCCCTTCCTCAGGGGGTGACTGTCTTGGTCATGGAAGTGTCGTCGCGTCGTGTTCTCTCACCACGGCTCGGCTTTCCCTTTCCACCACGTTTTGGAGACCGTGAACGTACACCGAAGGCATTGTTCCCAGCGAGCGGTTCACGTTGGCAGGCGTATGCTGAATGTGCCAAGACTCGAGCAAGAGCCTCTTTCCCAGATTCCGTTCTGTTTCAATAACAGAAGCGCCGTCTAAGTCAATTTTATGGTCGTGCTGTCTCGCAGTGCTCCGCCAGAGCACTACGTTGCACTTCCATCTTCCTGACGTCGTTCTTGTGTTGGCGAATTCTTTCCGGGAAACACTTGCTCTCGCCTATGTAGCTGGCTGGACAGTCAGAACACGACGCTTTGTAGACAACGCCCGGGTGTAGCTCCCTCGGAGGCCGGTCTTTCGGCCGCGGTAGTAAGCGAGCGAGCGTCGAAACAGGTTTATGGATTACCGTGACCCCGGC
The DNA here is from genome assembly GCF_013339725.1 of Rhipicephalus microplus. Lineage (NCBI taxonomy): Eukaryota > Metazoa > Arthropoda > Arachnida > Ixodida > Ixodidae > Rhipicephalus > Rhipicephalus microplus. The sequence continues at coordinate 19,165,343 of NC_051169.1, read as the reverse complement.
TTTTCCTAGGATTCTCGAGAGCTGTTCACTTATGCCCGGCACATATGGAATGGCGACGCGGTTGTTCGGCGTCTTCGTTTCTCTCGTGTGCGGTGGTGTGGCCAGGGCGGAAAGGGGGTCGGGCGGTGTGTCGCTTGCAGGTGTCTTTCCGCGGTGCGGTGGTTGTCGTCTCGACAAACGGCGTGACGCCCGGCGGATGAACGCTTCTGTGTAGCCATTCCTTCGTACGAAGGATAAATAGACACATAAAATAAAGGAAGACATCGAGGCTGGGCCGAGTTTCGAACCCATGGTGCCACACTGCAATGTTGAGTGCCTCAGTCACTGGGCTAAAAAAGCACACTTGCAGAAGATAGGCCGATCTTCTTTTAGTGAAGATATCGTATCATGCGGGCCACTTTTCTGCCATGAATTACTGGTTCAGTAGGGTAGCCCAATGACCAAAATCCTAGCTTGATTAAACTCCCTGCCTCTCTCCTTTCTTTATCTCTGTCTCCCGCATTAAGAAAAGAATAGGAGTACGTAGACGTAATTGTTCTATTTGAAGAAAATTTTGTCCTGGTCCGAGAACCAGGACAAATTTTCCTTCAAGGAGATTCCTAGAAGATGTTTGTCCCCAGAAATTCTTGTGCGTTTCCTCGTGGGTTTATGCTACGAATGTGTGGCTGTCATTTCTCCCTTTCATACGCCTTCGCTACCTTGCGGGCTTCCGCAGAACTCACTCGCTGTAATAAGGCTCACCGACAACCATGCCAATTGAGAAAATGGCACCCTTGGGTAGCTTCATAGCGCACTGTTCCACGTGAACATTTTGCAACGAAGTTTCAAATGACCAAGCCATCGCTGAATAGAATGCTTCAAATTGGGGTCGTGTGTTACCTGTGTGATCAGTCTTCTTTCTTTTCTGCCACAGAATTGCTCGTCGTGGCGCTCACGCAAACAAAAGACCCTCTAATGGCACAAGGGTACAAGAACAAGGACAACAGCAACAAACATATCATAATCCTTCAAACATATGTATTTTGAACAGGAGAAAGTGAATAACTTTATTACAATAAACCACGGACCAATAACATAGCGACCTCATGTAATGACCGTGATCTTGACACAAATACTTGCATTTTTAATTCTTCATTTTATAAGCAAACTTTATGTGGTTTTTTCCCATATGCACCATGGAATATAGTTGGACTAGTTTTTTATTATAAAACCGTCGTAACTGACCCCTTATGGTGAACACAGAACCATCCCTCAGTTTAGTTGGCTGCTGATCTCCGTTTGCTTAGGGAATTTATGACATGAACAAAGCCTTCATGATTATCATTAAGATCATCATAATTAAAACACAACGTGATTTAAGCACGCCATTCAAACTTACACAACGTGCCTCGGACTATGGCTTGGTTTTAACTTTATCTTTGCCACAAGTACAGTGGTGTTTCGGTATATTCCATGGTATCACAGCCTCACGTCGTGTCGCCAACACAGCTGCGATGACTAGACTTGTCGAATATGACATGATGCGTCTACAGAATTGCATCTCTATCACTTCTAACTTCGTGTCAGCTAAAGTCCGCATCGGATCACGTGCCTTCCAGGGCTCACAATAAAGGCAGCGGCTGATGCTTTGCAAAGGAGACGACGCAGAAGTGAGGTGATTCAGACACGTGTTTTTCCTGTTTTAGGAGTACTTTAGAAGCAGCTTCTACCGGGCTCGAGTCCGATTGAAAGCGATCGCTACTACTGTCAGCGCAGCAAGTGCTTCGTCACAGTGCTCTTTGGTTATTTTTTTTTTCTGAGGACTGTGATTCCAAATATGTGCGGTTACGCATTCAGGGAATGCCCAGCAAGTGTATGCAGTTTATCTTAACGATACATGTGAAGCGGCTGTATTACACGATCCCACGTCAATCTGTGGACAGGGAAACAGTGGAGCACAACCGACATCACCGTACAGAGGCAGAACTCAGCTGTTAAAACACAGGAAGCTTAAATATTATAACTAGCACTATATGACAAGCATGCCATGTGGTTCTACCGCGAACCGCGCTGGCCGTCAGTTCCTTGAAACGTTTCTGTGCAGGTAACCTACACACACTTCCGAATGAATACAGACACAAGATGCAATGTCTTCACATGAGTGTCCATAATGCTGTATTCTTCTTTGTTCAGCGCGAGAAGCGGTTCGCGAGAGGTCCGCGTAAACAGGAGTGCAAAAGGGCGTTTCAAGACAAGGGCCATGGCATGCCACTGAAGTCCACTGGTCCACCAAGTCCAGCGTTCAGCTTCCAGCAAGCTCGTGATGACCGCCATGGCCACCTCGTCGTTTCCTTCGCTGTTGCCCCGACTTCCGGCAGCCAGGATGTCCCGACTCAGCGAAGCTGTTCACCAGGTCCAGATCTAAGATGAAGAAGCAGAACGTGGTCTCTTACTGAGGTGGCAGAACGTGGTCTCTTACTGATGAAGAAGCAGACATGGTCTCTTACTGAGGTAAGTATACGCGGTTATATCGCAGTCTTATTTGAGCGAGAAATTGTTGATACACTTGTTTCACGTATTTTCTGTTGCATATTTTTTGTGCTGTTAGCCTGGTTCGTGACCCTTTGAAAATCTTGTTGGGTGCCAGGATGTAAGTTACGCGTCGTTCAAAAAATAAGTATTAAAACTGTCACCTCTGTCTTGGAAGCGAGACAAGTAGCCACCGTGGGAGCTGTAGGCAATCATGGTATTACACGTCGTGTAAATATTCATTGTTTGACATTTTTTTCAGCCATTATCAATAATACTCCTTGGGGTTTAACGTCCCAAAATCACCATATGATTATGAGAGACGCCATAGTGAAGGGGTACAAAAAGTTCTACCACTGGGGCTCTTTGACGTGAACCTAAATATAAGCACACGGGTCTGGTAAAAAAAACCTAACAGCGCTCACACACAAAGAAACAAGTGTGAAGTGAGTGAGAATTTATTAGAAGGCAGAGAGGTCGGCCTGAGCTAGTTCGCTCTAGCCTGCTACTCTACACAGGGGATAAGGGAAAGGGGAAAGAAAGAGGGATGAAGGGTGATGATGGGGACAAAGAAACAAAAACAACGTATTGATTGGGCTTATGGGATGCCCTTGTCCATGAGCGAAATTCGAACCGGCATTGATTTCATTTACGTAACCTTCGTTTAAAGTTTCGGTTTGTTGATGCCACTGGCTGCCCATGAAAAGGAATTAACTTCGGTATCGAGGGCCATGAAAACGGGCGGCTGATCGCTAAACACAGCCATGGTCCTTGCACGTGGCACAGACGAATTCGATAACTATATCTTCTTTATTGGCTTCGTTGAAGGTATGCCTCCTCGTATACCATTTTACTCTCAACTTCTGATCTATCTATCTATCTATCTATCTATCTATCTATCTATCTATCTATCTATCTATCTATCTATCTATCTATCTATCTATCTATCTAGCTATCTATCTATCTATCTATCTATCATCTAATCTATCTATCTATCTACTATCTATCTATCTATCTAGCTATCTATCGATCTTATATCTATCAAAACTAAGTTGCGCTTACTTTGCCCTGGTATCCGAGCGCGTGCATGGCACTGTGGCGGCCAGTCCTGCCGGCACCTACACGACTTGCTCCACTTGAGAGAGGCACCCCCATTGGACCCCCCTATGAGTCATGACTGCTCTCCCGTGGTCCGAGGACACGGTGCGGTGCTCACCACGTCCATGCCCTGGCCGTAGGCGACGCTCGAACTTCCGCACAGTATTTCATCCAACTGACCGTTCAACCTGTCCACGATAACCACTTTTTGAGATCTTGTCAGAGTGCAATGAAAGAATCATTTTTACGGAATATCAACAACTTCGCAATATCTTTTCTCACTGCAGCGTTGCCTTATTTCAGTGAGTGTGAACAATTTATGCTATTTCAAGACGCGAAAAGCAAAATAATGGTGACACGAATAAGTGTCACAAGATGCATGACCACGAACGCGCCCAAATGTGCTCTTATCTGTAAATATGTGGGGCATACCTAGGTGCGGCCATTGATGGTGTGGCCGGTGATGCACGAATGCATGCATCAGTTGCCTCAAAGCTCTTTCAAGTTATTGCATCTGTACCTTGCAGACTCACGTTAACCTTTGATCTTTCTTACGCCAGGAATCGAAGTTTCTCAATTAGGTTATACAGTGAAAGCCGGATCCACTGTAAAATCTGATAGTGAAATTCCTCAGTTCAGTGGTAGCATTACGCCACAGTCGTGTAGACGGTATGTTTTCATTTCATCAGCGCTCCTCCACTTTGCGGGCTTTCGCGAATGGTGCTCGACTTTGACATCTATACTACACCAGCATTACCTATGCAGCGTTCTACTGCGCTACAATACTAAATCCACACAAGGACGACAATTACTGCGCGAAATATACTAAATATACTTTATGCCTTCAGCCCAGTTCAATTCAAGAAGATAACGAGCACGGCACTTGTCTGGTGGGCTTTTCTTGGTTTATTTAGGAGCAAGTGGCTTTCTGTTTAAGTTTTAGAATTACGTAGCGTTTACTGGTGATTATTTAAGACCTTGTGCGAGGCGCAGCATAGCCGTCGTCACTTTTTCGCCATAACACTTGTTTAACTACTCTATACTATACTACATCAACTCTATTTGCTACAAAATTTTACTAAGAAATCATGTAGCTGACGAGAGCCCTTCGAATGGTTCAAAAGTGCTGGCGAGTCAAGGTACTCCTGTGAACGCGTCACACTCACACACATAGTATTCAGTCTATGTGCGGGCAACCAAAATGCCGAAGCTCATTTATTTTCATCATCGTAAGAGGTTGGTAAAGAGGGATCCAAAAGATGTTACCAATATCTCCTTATTTTGGCAATATAGTTACTGCCTAAGCCGCAGAAGAGGAGCTAATTCGCATGGGAAGCCACTAGTTGCCCTAACAAGACGTGTCTGCAGCAGTACACCGTACGCGCATGAAAGCATAGACAAAATGTTATTTTTTTTTTGTAATTGCTGCTTACCCATTGAGAGTGTTGGTGGCCACGAGGCACCCGAGTTCTTTGGTTCATGAGTCCTAGAAGGCCTTCCATTGAGTTCGGAGGCAGGAAAAAGAACCTTCCTTGAACTACCTCGTTCAATTGAAGAACTGTGAAGAAGAATGGCTCATCAGACTTGACACCGTAGCTTTCGTATGCACTTCAGGCTACATGGAAACTCCAAAACGTGTTTTCACAATGGCGTTTTAATATCGTCAAATTTGTTTAGCGTTATTGTTCTCCAAATGTCGTTAAGACATGTTACACAACTGAAATTTGTTGAACACTAGGTCGGTAAGAGTGTGAAGTATTCCACAAATGTCAGCATGAATAAATATAACTGTATGCATTGCAAAAAATAGGGTCCACCAAACTCAATAATATAAAAATTAGTCAATTTGGTGTAGCTTATGCATTTTGAGTACACATAAATAGTGCTGAGCTTAACTTATTGAGAAATGTTTGTAGGTGGTGAAGCTTGTGAAACGACAGCGAGTGCACCATGAGTGGGGCATGCACTTATGTTCTTACATCACACACACGTAAGTACTTAAGCAAGTACTTAAACTTTTCATTTACATCCTTGTTTCCAGCCTCAAGCTTTTGTTGTCTTTCACTCTACAAAGAGCATATAGTTGGCGCAATTGAAGAATTAAAGGATCTTTGAATTACCTGGTAGCATGACTCTCTTGGAGGAATGCTTAGCTAGTAGGAGCATTCCACCTGATGGTTATATTAATTGGCGTAAAGAAAAGAAGAAATATAATAGATAGCTTGAAAAAACACTAGAACTGTCGCATGAATAGACACAATGTGTCCAGGCATAGATATGAAACCACAGTATCAGATATTGGGAAATCGATAGCTAAAGTAGTCGATGCGCTTGCGGTAGAATGGCGACGGGCTGCCAAATCGCTGTATTTCCACGGCCGCAGCGCTCATGCGTGCTTCACAGTTCGTTAGCGGAATTTTCATTGCTTCGCTCTCTTTTGAACTATAGTTGTCATGACACGCGGGACAGTTTACAGCTTCCGGTGTTTCACTCACGGCGCCATTTGAGGGTTTCGCGAATGTGGTGAGCCATCGCTTGACCGTGTGGCAGACCGCTAATGAGGCAAGTCTTACTATTCCTGTATGGTCATCGCAGAACTTATTCGCACAAGGAAATCCTTGTGCCAATGGGTTTGCTATAACTGTTCTTAACATTGGATTTGGTATTAGAAGATAACGCTGTCGTCGAAGTGGTTATAAACTGCTGAGCGCGCACTCGGTGTTAAAGGTCATGTGCGTCATTTGTTGTAAGATGGTGTACTAAAAAATAATTATAGCATTGGCAGCGTCACAGCTTAGTGCAAGGTGTAGCTGGGCAGGTCCACATGAACTGAAGTACAATGGCTTAGCGTTTAATTAAAAAAGAAAAGAAAGAAATCTGTCTATGTATACTTCAGCCTGACAGAAAATTAACCAACGAAGACTCTTCGTATTTATCTTGTGCACGAACTCTCTTTGTCAACAGTCTGTTGCTATAATTCTGATAGAAAGTATTAAAATTTTTGAATGTTAATAATTGAAACAGCTTGAATATGATGCCCGCAACAGAAATCGACATGCACGCCATCGGTTCTCTCCTATAGTGCCACACAAATCACCTTGTGGGAATGGTCAGTTAAGGCAAATGTTCTGTCGGTCTCAGCTTAAATCTGCGATGGTCAGCTCAATACGTATTCATTATATGCCCTATTCATTCGTGTTCGAATATGTCCACGATTACGGTGACAACAATCTTTACTCCCTTGCCCTTGTTCTTATGTCTGTTTCGGCCTCCATACATTGACGATTTTCAAGCAAGTTACAAATTACAAATCACGCAAGAAGCTCGCATGAAAAGCGCAGATAGAGTTTGCCGCACCCCGAGCCAAATGAAAAGCAAATATACAGACGACATCAATGAGTGCACATTGTATTTCGCATCATAATACGTACGCACGTGGCAATATTAACAAAGAATACAGCGTTTGCTTACCGAATGAGCTCCTTGCAAGGTCTTCGCTACACACTAAGCTCATAAGCACAGGATAGCGTAATTGTACCGTGCTTATATTTGAGGTATTCACACCACATTTTGCGGCGGACGATGGGGGCAATCGATTTATCCAGATAAAGAAAAAAGAACATCAACAGCATAGCAAGCGTTTTTTCGCGTCTCCTAGTACGTAGCTCATGTCAACATAACGATTTCTTCTTCTGATAAAAAGACAGCAAAGTCAACACCAGCTTCGCACGTGTCTTCAATTGTTTTTTAGTTATTTCCCTTCCCTGTCCTACAATGAGCTAGCAGTGCTACAGCGATGTTGTATGAAAAGTTTTGATTAGCTCATTCTGTGTTCCATGTCGTACGGCTGTTTGCACATTGTCCAAATGTTTGCGGAGCATGCCGCGCAGGGCCTGCTCGGAGCTTGTTCCGGTAAAATTAATTCTGGTTACTCGTTCTCTTTTTCCTTATCGTCGAGAATTTCCCTTCACCGCTTCCAAACAAACGCCAAATCCAGGACATGACTCTCTCCCATGTCTTAAAGCAAACACAGCACAATGTCTAGAAGGGAGTGAGAGGAGAGCGTTCCTAATACACGTATATATATATATATATATATATATATATATGTGTGTGTATATATATATATATATATATATATATATATATATATATATATATATATATATAAATATATATATATATATATATATATATCTATATATATATATATGTATATATACATATATATATATATATATATATATATATATATATATATATATATATATATATATATATATATATATATATATATATATATATATATATATATATATAGGTATGTATGTGTGTGCGTGCGTGTGCGTGTGTGTGGGGGGGGGGCTGTTTGTTAGAAAATAAAGAAAATATAGAAAATATCAGGTGCCCATATTTTATACCCCAGAAACCTACGCCTACCAATCTATTGCTCTATAGCTATTTCGTCGGCATATGCGTTTGCTTGCTTTCTGCGACAGAGAGCTAAAGAAACCTGAAGTGCGTCCGCTGATTGTTCTCTCCCCTTTCACCCTGTCGGACTCTCACCCTCACCACCGGGCTGTCGAGCCATTCGATTGCTGGGAGCTGCGGACATCGTGTACCTCAGGGCTGTCCGACGGCTGGCTATATGAGCCGAAGACTATTGTGCATTACTATTTTCCTCCTCCTCTTTTTCTGTATCATCATGAGATGCAAATAAACCTCCGTCTGTCCTGCAAGAGCACATAACCTCGCTACGAAGGATCAGTCTGGTGACGAGGGTCGAGACCAGTCGAGACCAAATGGACCCGGTCCCAATGAATGGAGGCAGCGGTGGGATCCTCCAAACCCCCGAGCCCCATTACCGCGCAAGATCGGGAGAACTCGAGAAAACGAAGTGGTACCATACGATTCTACAGACGAATCTGTGAGAAGGATGTGGCCATTTCCTCACAGCTTTTGCTGTGCTATGCATACACGAATGATGGAAATGCTTCCCTGGCTTCTCGGCCCGGGCACCAGCGCGCGGCGACGGAGGCACAGAAATGTCAGAGAGACGTCAGTTAGAGAAGTCTGTCGCTCAAGGCATAGCGTGGTTCGCTCGAGCAGAAGAGACGTGTTTGATGATGTCGGGTGGTCAGTTAAACGTTTGAAGGATATGAATAGATGATGCTGTGGAAGCACTGACAAGTTTTGAAAAGGGTGGCCAAGGAGACATCTGATCCCCTCTTACTGCGAAGGAGAACGAGGCATCAGCGCTGCTGTCTAGGTGGAGTGAATCATCAAGCCGGTGAATATGGTAGGAGATTCGTGCAGACCAGCGTAACAAGGCCAAGATGTGAGGTGGAGATCGTGGTGAATATCCGATTTGTTTTTATTATAAATGCGACCTCCAAATCACTGCGTGATCTCTCTGAAATCAATGATTGCCGCATTACTGTTTCCGTAAATGACACATACAGAACGTTCGAGCGAAGTGCCTTGGCACGGCAGTCGAACCAAAGAAAACAAAACAACAAACCAAACGCCACAATTAAAAGCGCGAGGTTCACTCTGTGCTTCTCCAATGCACCCTTTCATTATGCGCTCAGAACGAAAATGACGGAGAAAGTGTAACAGACGACCTGAAATTCCTCCACTCATCAGTGCACAAATAATCGCCTTATGTGGCACCGATTCAAACGCTTGCTATACGTCAAGAAATAGAACATACGCTGCATGTCTGTTTGCTCGAGCAGAATCAAGCGATGATACAAGATCTGCTATGTTGTCGAGGGCTGAACAGTGGCGACTAAATCCAGTCATGACATCATGAAAAAAATCTAGCGTCCAGACGAAACTGCACCATACGTATGGTATGGTGCCGGTATGGTGCCGGTATGGCTTTAGGTGTTGAGCAGGGCAAACAGGCTTTAAAATTGGCTTCATCACACACGATTTTAATTGAGCAGGAATCAGACTCATTTGCCACACTTTGTTGTATTCGTCCAGGATACATTGATGAAAGACCTCATCAACGTTTCGCAAGTTTTGGTACGTAACACGCCCCGCCGCGGTGGTCTAGTGGGCTAAGGTACTCGGCATCTGACCCGCATGTTGCGGGTTCGAATCCCGGCTGCGGCGGCTGCATTTCCGATGGAGGCGCAAATGTTGTAGGCCCGTGTGCTCAGATTTGGGTGCACGTTAAAGAACCCCAGGTGGTCGAAATTTCCGGAGCCCTCCACTACGGCGTCTCTCATAATCATAGCGTGGTTTTGGGACGTTAAACCCCACATATCAATCAATCAATTGGTACGTAACACCATCTTCGCTTGGGGCCGCGCGACTATAACAGAGGCTAAGTGCATGCCGCAGCTCAGCCAAGGTAAATTCTGCCTCATCCATCTCGCATGGAGGTCCATAAAAAATTCTTACGGAGCGATGACTGGCGTTGTCTTTTGACATAGGACAGGTGAAAATATTGGCAAAATGTTCTGCAAGAGTATTCGGAGACCGTGCAGTCACGATGCACTGTGCTGTAGTTAAGTTCTTGCAGACCTCAGGTGTTTGGCGAGCCTTCAATATGCGCCATACACTCTCAAAACCGCTCGCCATATGCAACGAGCTACACAATGTGGACCAGCTTTTTCGACGAAGTTGTTTTGTGTGCCGACTACTGGCTGCATATAAGTGGTTATAAAGTGTCTAATCAGAGCTTCTTTTAGAATGATGTGCCCTCCTGTAAGCACGTTGTCGACAAGCACGTAGTCTCAAGAGCTTTACGATGGGGTTTGGCTTGTCTATGCTTCGCAGTCGTCGCACTATAGCTTGCTGCAGACATTCACTCACTAGTTTAAAAAAGTTATTGTGTGACGGCGCTCCCGCAATCAGCTGGCGAAGCATGTCCCAATTCGTCACTGTGTAGGCAGCACTCTGGCTGCTAGGAGAATTCTCTGGAACCAGCCAAACGGGCAGATGATCTGAACACCACGGGTCAGCTTTGCTTGACCAAGTAAGACGCACATCTCTCGTTGAGATGGCAAGATCAATGGTAGATTGTTCCTTTCCTCTGCTGACAAATGTGGATGAGCCGTCATTAAGGGTCTGCAGATCATGTTTAACAATAAGCTCATTGATTTACACTCCACGATTGTCTTGTGGGCGACAACACCAACGAGGATGATGGGTATTAAAATCTCCACACAACAGAAATGACGAGCCACACTGAGATAGCAGGCACTCCAGCAATGTGATGTCCGAAGATAGCTTTGGCCGAAAATATATGCTTGCCACAGTCGTAGTTACGTTCCTGAGATCAATAGCAACTGCTTCACATTCAAAGTCAGCATCGCAAAGGTCACTTGCGTCGATAATTGCGAAATAAACATCAGATCGTATGCACAATATAGCTTTCGAAGCATTTCGTGGATGCGTGGTGTGTGTACACTAGAAAAATGCACACGCCATCACCGTGCATCAGGTATTGCTGTGAACGCCCACGTAACCGGAAAGTCTGAGCTCGTCATTTCTCACACTGGTTTCTTGCAGAGCTATAACACCCGGAAGATTTTAACGCTTGATCGTTAATAAAAAAGTGGACATCTGGAGCGTTGACCTGACGACTGCAAAAAAAAAAAAAAAATGACCCCGTATCTGCATGCTTCACTGCAAATGTCGTCATACGACGATATTATTGTGTCTGGAGAGAGTAAACAAAACGTTTATGTGATGTTCTGCGCGAGAAAATTGGTGAATTGTATTCTAAAAGTGCTGCGTTAGAGAGTCTCGATCCGTGCAGCGAAGGCAAACGAGCGCACCGAGGTACGTTAGACATGAGCGCTATCTGGCAGCTATCTTCGAAAACGAAAGGAGGCGTGCGCGCCCGTCTTGGATGCAACAAGGTGTAGAACGCAAAGCGACGTGCAAGTGCCACTACCGAGTCGTCTTAGCGAAGCGTTGGAAAGACTTGCCTTTTTGAGCATCACGTTGCATTCTCAGCGCAGCGTGATACACGCTATGGTCCTTAGAATTACTTATGTATGCCTTCTTCAGTATAAAGCTACACATAGAAAACATTGACGTGTACTTATGGTGCCTCGGATATACGCAATATTGTTCGTTTGTCGAAAATCACACAAGTATGAACGCTGCAACTTGAGCAATATTGGTGGGTGCTACGGATGGGGTTGGCCATTTAAAGTAATAAACCGCCTGGCCTGCGCGGAACTCAGAGCACAGTCATGGGTTCTTCCTGTTGAGCATAGCGGGACGGCTCAGTGCTCTCCCATAGTTGAGTACGAAGTACTCGAAATCGTTCAACATTTTTTTCTAAAGAACAATTGAGCTTTTGCTGTCCAGGACCCAGAACGCCGACCATGTAATGTATGCCCACGAAACGGCTATATGCTCTCCCATAGTAGAGTACCTATAGTACTCTAAAGCATTACCTACTTTTTATAAATACAATCTGGAAAAGCGGCCTTTCTTTAAACTCTTTGGGTAACTGCTACAAGCAAGCTTGATTGATTGATTGACTGATATGTGGGGTTTAACGTCTCAAAACCACCGTATGATTATGAGAGACGCCGTAGTGGAGGGCTCCGGAAATTTCGACCACCTGGAGTTATTTAACGTGCACCCAAATCTGAGTACACGGGCGTACAAGATTTCCGCCTCCATCGGAAATGCAGCCGCGGCAGCCGGAATTCGATCCCGCGACCTGCGGGTCTGCAGCCGAGTACCTTGGCTACAACCAAGCTTGCCGGATACCCACTACGCCATAAATAATCACAGTTTTTGTGTAGTAGGATGGCATTCACTACACTATCCTTCGTCTTTCTTCGGAGAAGCGTGGCATTCGCTACACACCTGCGCGTAATTTTACGCCAATTTTTCATGCAGTGGCTGACGATGATGAATACTTGAGAATAACGTGAGTATACGCGACAGTTAATGCGTGATCAAAAAGAAGCTTTTGCAATGAGTTGGAGCATTGGACAACCCACTCGTTTCACTATTCGCATTGTGGGACGCCTGGATGTTCGTTTGCTGTTCTAATTGCTTTATTACTTTTAATAAAGCGATTCCTCTCCCGACATCAAGCCTCCCTAAGGCAAGTTTGCAAGCGAGTTCCAGGCACCGGCGAGGCAGGTTGGCATAATACTGTGCGGCATGCAGGGCATCCGGGTTCGAATTCCGCCCTGTCCTTGGTGTTCTTATTTATTTACTTTTTTATTATGTGTGATAATGATTATGGAGACCGCAGGCGGTGGCGGACATTTATGGTACAGCACATGACCGGTGTTCTGATCTCACAACAGCTTTCACAATAAAAGAAATGTCATTGTCAAAGCAGGGGCGAAATCCTATCATTCTGCGTGGAAATCGAGTATTCTACCATAGAGCCATGCCAGGTCTTGGAACTACGTTTCAAATAGATCCTAATGTTCGTAAAACGTCAATTAGGGCTGCATTGCTGGCTTTCCAATTATATAAACATTACATACGTACTCCTGTCATCACGTCGGGTTGACATCAGTTGTAGTCAGGTGTCGTGAATTTGTTTATGAATTTGAAATTGTTTATGAATTTGTTTATGAATTGTTTATGAATTTGAATTTATTTATGCAGCATTGTGCAGGGCTCCAATCCTTGCGAGCAGCAGCGCTTTATATCGGATTACCACTCCTGGTGTTGCTAATATCCATCTTGTTGTTGGCATGGTTACGAAACTGTAAACAACTGGTGATATAAAACATTTGCGGCTGTTGAACGTTTGTCTATGCGTGCAGTTGTAGATAATTTTAGTGCAAATTTGCAAAGTCTTGCTAGATTGAAACGTACAACGCAGTCAGCCTCCAATTCTCATCCTTCGCATAACAATAATTCTCACGGTATGTGGAATCTGCTGTACTTTTCCTGTCGTTTTGTGGGGTCTCCAACGTCCCATTTTGTGCCAGTGTTGTTGTTTTCTTTGCCAACAGGTAAAACACCTAATTAAATTATTTAACTACCATAAATGTTTACTTCACCTAACATGCTGGGTTTTGTACCAAGTATCACTGCGATAAATGATTTTAATGAAAGACAAAATAACCCAATTCACATTGAAGTTCGGCAAGTTGCGTTCACCCATCACTTACGAGCAACCCAGTGAAACAAGAAAATCACGGTAAAGGAGGAATTGCAGAATTCGTGACTTCGTGCAAAATCGAGTACACGTGTCGCAGTTTCAGGATCCTCACATAAAATGTCAACGCAGGTTCCTGACAAAGCTTTCTCATGCAGCAATTTTCTGAACAAAAATCGAGGTCGTCAGCGTACGATAACAGAAAGCTCATTGCTTAGCTTACCATGCAGCCAACCAACAATTTTACCAAGCATGCCAGTTGTTTGGAACATCTACAGCTCATATAACTGATAATATGGTACGAGAAGTACTTGATTGAGCTACAAATCAATCTGCAGAGCGCGTTCTTGTGACATGCGTTTGAAAACAAACGCCGGATCATGGAGGGCGTTTACGTCGTGTTGTTTGAAAATGATCGCCGACGACACGTGTGATTACCCAGGTAATTTGGGTCATCGATGATGGGCGGTGTTCGGTTCGCTGAGGCGTTCCAAACTCGCATTGCCTGTCCTGATTGCCTCGATCGATATCACTTGACAAGCGGCCGTGATGTGCCACTGAAACACAGATTGCTTCCCGTTGCATTTTGTTTTTTCTATACAAAAGCCATTGACGAAAATAAACAAAGAAATACAGAATCAAGACATACTACAAATAACGGACAAATGGGAAGTTTTGTATGTGTGTTTTCATCAGTCTTCACTCGGTAAACACCCTTCATCGCATTTTCGTTGGTACATCACTCTGTCGATGTCTCTGTGCGTACATGTTCATGGACTGCTGCATGCATTATGGCGTTACTTCTTTGCGCTGCGCTGTGCGTAAATATAAAAACGGCAGCACGTTAATGTGGTGGACCGCGATGTGTACTGAAAATAACGTTGCATTGGTCGCTACTAAAAAACTACTGAACGGAATACAAATCGAGGACAGCGAACCACATAACGCTCGCTCGTGACACAACATTGAATAAAGCACTAGACGAAACATTTTGATTTGCGTCGGTTTTATGAATTTGTCCAAGGTAAACACACAATGGCTGTAAAAAACAAGAACATTTAAATTCTCTAGATGATTGAACGTGCTTCTACATAAATTAGATGTGTAATGGTCAAGTTCGAATGTAGAGTAGCTGAAAAAAAAATGGCAGCATATCCACGGAGTGAATGATAGAGAGTGGGGCGAAGAATTCGTCCGTCCATTCGTTCTTGCTTCCGTCCGTTCATGCGTCCGTCAGTGTGACCGTCTATGCGTCCATCATCCCGTCCGTGCGTGCGTCTGTTCGTACGTCCGTCCCTGCGTTCGTCCATGCAGCCGCCCCTGCGTCCGTTCATGCATCCATCCATGCATCTGTCTATGTGTCCGTTCGTCCACCTATTCAACACTCCAAGTACCACCATCTCGCATCTTTTCATCATATATTCCCCATATACAAGCACCGCCATCCAACGGACATTCCAAGGACTAAACGAGAGGTGGCACACGCACACTTTCTTACGGCTTGCGCTTCGGGTCCACTTCCCACCTTTAACCACCTCGAGTTCATGGTATATACTAGTTCACTGTATTCATGGCACTACGGCCGAACGCTCGCTAAACCTTTCGAAAACCAAGGAGGTAACGCCCAGCGAGTATGACGTAGCAAACTTTTTCAGGCAGATAGTGCTCAATGTACATGCCAATGGCTGCTAATGGGAAATGAGAGGCGGAGAATTCGGCTTTTACTTTCTTACGGCTTGCGCTTCGTGTCTACTTCCCATTTTTAACCACGTCGAGTTCATTCATGGTATATACAAGTTTATTGTATTCAAGGCACTGCGGCTCAACGCTCACTAAACCTTTCTAAAACTAAGAAGGTTACACCCAGCGAGTATAACGTAGCAACCCTTTCTTGTCAGATAATGCTCAATGTACATGCCAATGGCTGCTAATGGAGATCGCAGCCTGCGCGTTAACTAAAAGCCGAAAGCTCCTGTCTCTCATTCCCCATTAGCAGCCATTGACATGTACATTGAGCACTATTTTTTATTGTTCAACAATGCACGGAAGAAGTCTCTCACCGGCACCACCTTGGAGGTCCAAATCTTATACTTGTTACAAACTACGGGGGACGAACGGGTGCTGCTATAAGAAGTTTTGCCCCTAAAAGAGAAGCTACTCAGACAGAAAGAAAGAGAGATCTGTCTGAGTAAGAGCTAGAAGTGCATATTTTCATAGTAGTTGTTATCGCAAATTTTATTTTTTTATTTCGTAATAACCAAAAGGCTCCCAGAAGGCAGAAAGAGAGAATAAAATGAGGGAAAGGTAGGGAGGTTAACCAGGAAATGGAGCATTCGGTTTGATACCCTGCACTAGGGGAAGGGGGAATGGGGAAGAAAGATTGGAAAGAAAGCGAAGAGAAAAATAGACACACGCAAAAAAAAAATGACCGCAAGCATCGCTGCTTGCGGTCATTGCGGCAGCGATGAAACTATAGAGCACGTTCTCTGTCACTGCCCTCGTTACAGCGTGCAAAGACGGCAACTAGCTGCTGCGTTAGCTCGCCTCGACGACAAACCTTTGTCTGAACAATCAGTGCTGGAAAGACGACATGATTTGTGTGCTCACAGAAAATCAGTGAAGGCCTTACTGAACTTTTTGCGTGGCAGCGGCCTATTGTATAGACTGTAGCACCCCAGCTCCTCCCGGAAGGTAATTACTCAGGTGAACAGGCACATGAAGTACAGTGACGTACACTTACACAGCCTAACATAAGGATATACAGAATAACTAAAATGAGCTAAATAGACAATTAAAATGGAAACAATAAACGTAATACATGGGGTTAATGAAAATGATGAGATGAAGCTGATTTTTTGCAGGGATGTTGTTCCCAGAGTGTCAGTAATATTCCTTGTTGTTGGCCACCGTGTGTTTTTCGGCTGCTGTAATTTTGATGCTTAGATTGTAAATGCTCATTAATGTAACACATGCATTTATTCTGCGATTTTTCGTCACAGTTTAAATTTGGATGCCATCACAGAAGATAAGATGGCAGAAAAGAAGAGCCGTCGTCGCTTCTTAGTAACCTCTAAAGTTCATGAAATATAAAAGATAAAGCTCCGACAATACACGAGAAACTACGCAGCGTGCGAAACGGGCGCTCGTGAAAGGAGACACATTCAGTTGCTTAGGCATCTCGTGCGTCTTGTAATAATGAACATCGTTTATGCAGAAGTATTACGAGACGTGCAACAAATTTTTACAGAAGATTATATCAATCACTGATGCACTTACAGTACTGCGATTTCGGAAGACCCATCTACCACTACTCAAAAATAGTGAGATGACTAATTGGGATTGACAAATTTTTACAAAAAAATAGGAAGTGAAAAATAACAACGATGCTCAATACACAAACATCCCACACATAGGCGTGCATTACAGTCGGTAATCATTCGCTCTTTAGTTCACATGGTAGGACCAAACTTCGAGAATTATGACAGCATTAAATTGATGTTTATTTCAGCTATGATGGTATTTAAAAGCTTGTATGCTACTCCTTTAATTCGCTTTCCCCTTTCAACTTTCACGTGTGCGGACAGCAAACACGACACTAGCCTGGCGCAACTTCCCATGTTTACGTTAGTTGGTCGCTGTCCTATTTGCATAAATACAGCACAAAAAAGGTAGTTGCATTTCTACACATCACGCGAAAGGACCACGCCTTTTGACATCAACAAGTGTTCCAGCGGTGCCGAGTTCTGACTGTGCCGCACCCTCTTCGCAAAGCGCTTTGCGCATATGGCCATTACTTTCTCCTCAAATATCCGACGTTCCTCAATGCTGGCCTGAAATACACCACTGTTTTCTCATCACGCGCGGTCCACGCAAAAATCCATCAGACTGCCTATCGTCCCAGTCCCCAGTATACAAACTAAATGAGAATGCAAACAGCACATAATGCATGCTGTCTGCAACCAGCGTATAATGTAGGTTGGAGAAGCCAGTCACGCATGTTACATCCCATAAGCATCCTCCAATACTTCAAGTTTCCAAGTCCTTGCAATCGATTTAGCTGGGCATTTTTCTTTCAATCTTCAAACTAGTCTTCAACAAAAACTTCCTTGGGCACCCTAGACAATGTCACGAAATTATTTGTGTACTGAGGTAAGGACGATATTGAAATTACGTAACTAGTAGAGTACGTGCGGTTTAATTCCTACCGCTTAGTTTCCCGGTGATAAATTTCGTGGAGAGACTTAAAGCGTGATGCTAAAAACAACTTTATATATATATAAATATATATATATATATATATATAATATATTATATATATATATATATATATATATATATATATATATATATATATATATATATATATATATATATATATATTGGTAATATTTTTGGCCTTACAACATATTTTAAAGTATATATGCGGCTTCATAAGCAGTATGAAATCTTTTTCGGGCAGTCAAAATTTGTGCAGCTAGAGTACGACAACAGCGTGCATCAGATATTACTTTTTGGCACGAGGATCTTTAGGGACGCGGTTTGTTGGCATGTGATGTCGTCATGGTTCATCATAAAAACTGCTATGCGCCAAGAAAATCGGTTGAACCCTCCCCCGCCCCCCCCCTACACGGTACTGGTATACTAAATGTAAAGAAGGGAACCAGTCACCTAACAAATATGCGACGTTGTTTGTGTAGCTGAAAAAAAGCTCCCTACATGCCGTGAAGAACTGTAATGAAGCATGTGGGGAAAGAAAAAAAACTAACTTCAAGGTAAGCTGCATCCCGATCTGTGTTCCGACGGTGTTAGTGGAGTGGAAACATGCCCAGTCTCAGGCTTGGCAACCAGAGTTATTCGTCAAAGAAATTTCTCTCAAAACATTTTATGCTGCGCCCCTACTCAACTTTCACGTTAGTGATGCTGAAAGAGCTTTTCTTACAGCTTTCTTTGAGAAGGCATTAGTGGTGCCTAGCTTGATACGGGACATGTATAAAAGGGGTGTGCTGTTTTTTTTCTTCCTAACACTATTTCTCGTGGTGAACTACATCCGCTATAGGCCGTATAGTATTTATGGCTTCACCACTTGGGACGTGCAGTGGCAGCTTCCCTCTGGAAGACTCAGAACGAAACATTCTCACCCCAGGAAGTCCTGTAGTAAAACACACAAATCGATGCAATGCGCGTGAATTCGCAATGAAACAGGGCCCTTGAAAATGGAAGTAATGTGATAGAATAGCTATGCTTGAATTGATAATAAAAAGCTACAAAAACGCGAATAGAAGTGACACCACAGTCAACTCCGGGATAAATCTTAGTTCTGTTGAAGGCTAAAGACGAAGATAGAAGGAGAAAGGGACGGGGGGGGGGGGGAAGGGTTTGGCTAGAAAGTAAAACGTTTGGGAGAGACTTCAGAACGCTGTCTCATAAGGAGAAAAATGTAACAGTAACAGTGTCAATATAGTCAATGGTGCTCAGCCAATTAAAGCAAAAATGTTCCTCCACTCAACGTACCGCAGTACAAGGGAACACCAGAACACATCCCCATCAAGTGGCAGGGGTTGTACAGCACCCAAAAAAAGCCCAAAACAAACATAATGCCAAAGAGCAAAAATTCAAACAGGTCTCAAGCAAGGACACACAAGCATAGATATACACGTGTATCATATCCCGCGAGGTTGCATAGGTACATAAATTCTGCGTCACTCAGATGAATTGAGGCGTTCAGTCAAACTTCTCGCATATCCTTCTATGTGAAAGGCTTCAATCACTAACCTTGCTACATGTTCTTTATGACATGACAGAATGATTGGGTTACTCAAAAAAGACGCGCAGCTTTTTTTTTTCAGTAGCGCATTGTGAAGAATGCGGCTGTATATTTCTTCAAGGCCACAACGATATTGTTGCGTCATAGAAAACACGTTGCAATGAGGGTAATTGAAGCCTTTCACATTAGAAGTTGATGTGATAAGTTATACAGCATGCCGTCGATTTTGCTGAGAGACGCAGAATTTCGGTGCCCCATGCAGCACCTGGAGAATATGATACCCATATTTACCTATATATGCATTACCTTGCTTGAGGCAAGTTTGATTTTTTTCTTCTCAGCGTTTCTTTTTGTCTGTTTGTTACGTTGTACATCACCTACGTATATGCTTGTTTTTTTTTCAATAAATGTCAGTTACGAGCTCTGTTGTGATGATAATGACTTCGTATGGATGCCACTCAACCAAAAAGGGGGATGACCCGAAAACCACGTGACACGATGCTTAAAGTAATGGACCGTGAATCTAAAACCAAGCTCGCAATTAGGCTTAAGGTAAAACTTCGAATAAGCGAAAACGCTTATGGAGCAAGCGGTGAGACCATCTAAATTTCTTGATAAACATAACGAGGAATAACAAACCAATTGAGATTCTGCATAGATAAAAGTGGACTAACACAATAATTGTTTTATTGCTTTAATGTATATTCAAACCCAGTAGAGCAGATATTCCTGTGGCAGCAACCTAATCAAGTGTTGCCAAGTGATAAAATTACTGGAACACTTACTACTAATTATAACATCTTAAATGGGGCTTCTAGGAATATGCTAAATGACGAAACGTATTCATCGGTTATAAATTTGCTTTTACCGAAAGTGCAGTACACACTGAGAGAGAATATGTAACGATCACTGCTGCTCATTCGTTTGAGGACATTTTGCGCAGATCTATAGAGCAATGACCAGAACCAGGACCTCTCCTGTGTTTGTTATTCTCCACCTTCGTCTCTTATGCGCCGTATCAACCAGGATGAACGCATAGCAACTGTCTCAAGCTTCCATTCCTTTATGCTGCTATTACCGACGAAACGGGTTATTTATGCAGTGGTTCTATGTATTTGTACTGAGAAAGTTTTGTACAATCACATAACGCCGTTGCACTTTGCTGTGGATACTGTCTCAAGCTTCCATTTTTATATGCTTCTATTACCGACGAAAAGGGTTATTTATGCGGTGGTTCAATATATTTGTACTGAGAAAGTTTTGTACAATCACATAACGCCGTTGCACTTTGCTGTGGATACGAACTTATTTGAGGTCTGTGATAAAGCATCAGTTGAGGCCATCTAGCACCATGCATGAATTGTATAGGCGTATACCTAACCTTAAGGAAAAAACTGCAGTGTAATTTTTACATACGCATTTGAGGATTTCGTATTGACAAACACGCTGTAAATACTACCGCAGTTGTCCACAAAGATACGCCGCTTTGCTGGGATATCAAAGAGACGAAACAACGCGGTGTATACATGTGTAGGTACGGTTTGACCTTCTTTTCAGTTTAAAATGCCGTGGAAACATGAACAAACTTTTACGTTAACATTACTGTCACGCATGCAGAATATTTCGCCTTCACTTAATTCATTTTCATTTGCGCAAACCATTCTTTGTCTTCCATGGATGGTATTGACTGCTTAAAGGTCTTTTTCAGCGCAAGAAGGAACCAAACAGACTTTTTATTTTAAACAACTTTGAAATAATTAACTGAAGCGATCATACTAATACTGAGTGTTCGCAGTGGTCTGACTAACGCAACCGTTTCTTAAGGTCATCTTCTGTGGCGATCACAATTTTCGCACTTTTCACCTTGCGTATGCTTCTTACTATTTGCGAGAATACAGCATCACACAGTAACGTCTCAAAAACGACGTTTGTGTCAAAGCAAGCTTTCGGAAACCACCTTACAGGTTGGAAACCGAGTACAGTGCGGCAGAAGTGTCCAGACACTCTCTCGGTTGTGATCACGCTGCATATAGACAAACCCTTTCCGAGGTCAGAAATGTAGTGAGAACCGCATCGAAAGCAATCTTAGGTCAATTGCCGATGCATTCCGGATTCGACTGAGGCCCTTGTGGACCTTCGGCCGAACTCAAAGCTATTTCCGCACGCACCACTGGCGAGCCATCCCATATTGGTATCATGCCGCACGCAGCAAATCCCCAACTGTATAGACCCGATGACCCTCTTATTGAGAAAAGTATTGGGACAGGAAGTGGACGAGGAATGCGTGGCTTCTCACTGTGAAAGACGTGCCCCAGTGCTCTCGCGCCAGGCTGAATGCCCTTCGAGAGAGACTCTGAACCATGCCCTTTGCACTCCCTTGTTACCGCATTATTTGGTTTTCTCTTTCATACACCTAATCTTCCTTTATTGTTTCTTAGCTTATAAAAGACGGCTATTAGATCAGTGCAGTCAGGCAGCCGTCAGCGCTGGGCGTGTGTCCGACATCTAAGAACCATCATGGTTGACACCACAGATTCCAAGCGCTGAGATGTCGACACGGCACGTCCTGACCCCGGGATGATAGGTAGGCGCCATAAACATACGTATGCTGTTCCTTAGTGGTGCAAAACGTACAAGGACGGAATAAACAGGAGAAGGAGGCAAAGCAGAGATGTCAGCCAGTCTAGAAAGACTGATACGCTGCCGTACGCTAAGGTTAAGGACAATAGATTTTTTTAAATATAGAGGTGAAAATAAAATGCGTATATATAAATGAGGCATCGCAGCATACATGACAATATGTTTGCATGTGTCACATCTATATGACAGTGCTTTGGTATTTACATTGTGCTGGTATAACGAGCTACTCTGTATGAATAATTCGTATTTTCTTTGTAATAAAAAAAATACGTGCGCGCAAAAATATTTTTTTATCCTTTCACAGAATTGACTGAAACTAATAAGCGATTTAAAAATTCCTGGTTCTTTTCTTTCTAATCGTTTGGCGAACTGGTTAATTATTTGTGCACAGAACTGATTATTTATATCCTAAAAAATTGCATTCATTATCACAACCACACAACTTGGTATTGTAGAGAAACCACGGTGCTATTTTTCACCAAGGTTTTCTTACTACAGTACTGTAACGAATCATATGGATAATTCTTCAAAGGTATCTCCGCTTTGTTTTGAACATTTCTTGAGGAAGGCTACAAGGGAGGCTCAAAACACGTGCTACTAGCTGTTATTGCATTCTAGTGTATTATTCTTGGCAAAAAAAAAATCCTTTCAGAAATAACATTCGCATCGTTGCCGGGTATCTGCTCCAGCCACTTGCCACTGCAATATTAGCGACGCGCAGAGTTTTACGACTCCTTCGAAACGCTGAATTTTACAGCCACGAAATAAAACGTGCCGTAATGGTGCATATTATTATGTAAAGAACGCCAAAAGCAAAAGACTGGACGTGCGGCTGCAAGAAAAGATGCTCTCCTTCATCGCTTCGTGGAAGGCTTGCGACAGAATCACTACTCCAAGTTTTGTTTCCACTCGCCATGGTTATAGTCTTGCTATGTGCCAACGATCCGATTGTACGACGAAGAGAGATGGACAGCGCCCCCTAGCACACGTATCGCGTCTCACCTTTGCCGCCCAGTCATGTGTGCCCAAGGCGGGCGGAACCCTTTTCATGGGTCATTCAATCACCGCTCAATAGAACACGAACAAGGGCGTTCAACGAAGCGGAGAGGTAAATGCAGTACTGCCCGTGGCTATCCGGAAGCTCACGGGACACCGCTGTTTTCGTTATAAGGCACAGCGGCCTGGCGGTCGCCCTGATGATTCGTGTCTTGGAACACCTCGAGGGTACTGTTCGTTTTTAGTCTTCTCTGCTGTAGAGGTAGTCTTCGATCGTATTTTGCCTAGTTTTTCTTTGCCCTATGTGAGCTCCTTGGCGTAAACATAGCGAATACCTTGGTCCCCATTCAAAAGACATTTTACGCGAGAGCTATTTATAAGGGTAGATTGCAGCCATCCACGAAGCAAAAGTAACGCTGTCCTGTTTCGCAAGACAGCTTTAATGCAGTCGCCCCTCAGGGCGACTGCATTGAATTCGTACTGAGAACGAATTAGCATGAATTGTGTTAGCTTAACATTCTGACGTTGTTAGCCCTACACTCCTCCCCCCCCCCCCCTAAAGCCAAACTGCAGCCGAGAACCGTCCCTTTCTACGGTGTAAAGATTCTATTCATTCATTCCTTTGGTGAAAGACTGCGGGTATTTGCAAAGAACAGCCAGACTCATCGGCTCCAATTTACTCGCTCTAAAAAAAGTGGCGCTGTGCTCCGCACATTACTTCTTTCTACGTAGAAAAAAAGATGAACAGCAATTTTTTATTTAGTGAAGTGATATCACACGAGGTGATACTATTATATTTTTCGCTTTGCAAACTGTTTCAGTACGCATTGCCTGTTACTGTTATGTTGACAAATTTTCTTCGCAATCGAACCAAAAGGCGTTCAGGAACAAGAGCGCAATGAAATCAATACACCACTTCATGACTTTCACAACCCCCTTGATTGGGAACTCCACCCAAGGGATGTCGCAACACAGCTCCACCTTGTTAGACAATTCTTGAATTTAGAACCCACCTCCTCCCCAAACACAAAGACAAACAGTAGCGTGAAGAGCCATGGCAATTGCTGTGCCGAAGAATTTAAAGCAAGAGAAAAGAAAAAAAACTTTCAACTAGAATCATCCGCCTCCTTTGCTGATAAAAAAGCTTCATCAACAAGGAGAAAAGCAGCGAAAAGCGGCCTTCATCAGGAGAGATGTGGTGATCGTATTTATTTGCCGACGCCCGTCTTCAATGTAATCACAGCCTTCGCCAAAAGCAGCGATTGAACCATACTTCACATTTCAACCTCCCAAATAAAGGCAAACGTTCGCACTGTGTACCAACATCGATCGCCTCCGCAGCTCTCTAGCTTCGTTCGTGTTTCATAGCAGCAATTGCAGGTTTCTTTGTTGCAGTGACTCTTGGAAGAACAATGTCTTTAAAGATGGCACGAAAATTTCCAACAGTTGAGGTTCTTTCGCGTGTGGTGGTGTACCCGTGTACGAGCATTTACTCATTTTGAAAGATTGTGAGCACGCCTATAGTGTCCAGACAGTGAACCGACAGCCTGTTACTCAACAAAGCTTCTACATCGCTAAGATTCAGCCGTCAGTGACGTAAGACAAGGTCAGATTCCTACGGGTAGAACAGACCAACAAAACTGTCAGATCTTCATTTACATAGTCCTTATATACTCGCCTTTGGCAATTCGAAGGTGATAGCCATCTTTTCCTTTTCGATTGTATTAAACGCCCCTCATACATATCCCGAAAGCTTCCTGCACCTAACGTGGTTTTCTATTGCCTCCGGGATTGGAGGCTACGGAATTGCAGTGAGTGCCTTCGTGATCGGTCCACGTTTAATCAAGTGACAATGACATGCCACTATGTGGCATCGCACTGACGTTAGAATGACCTCCAATAATGACGCCATTACGACGCCACATGGTGGCGTCGTAGTTCTTTTATACTGTTTAGTTCTTTCATATACTGTGTTACATCTCTGTCTTTCCTCTCTTTCGTGTTCCTTCATTTCTTGAAGCATAACCAATTATTCTTTATTTGCAGAAAAGTTTGAAAGTTTGTTGCTGATATCCAGTACTACTGCTTTATTAGCAGAAAATTTGACTAGAGCAGCAAATAATGAATAGTGAATGTGCGTGTCCTAGCGTTTCAACACGGCGTGACAAATGAAAGTGGGTCCCCACAGCCCAGCTGCCGCAATGTGTTCAACATCTTAACTGAGTGAGGGAAAAATTTTGCAGTACGAAAGGAAGACACCCGGACACAGCGCACACTAACCTAAGGTTAGTTTGCGCAGTGCCCAGGTGTCTTCCTTTCGTACTTCAAATTTTTTCTCGCACTCAGTTAAAATGAATTACCAAATCGCCCAGCAGTCCGTGCTTCTCAAGTGTTCAACATGTCTCGTTGCCAGTGCTTCGTTGCCGTGGGTCAGGAGCATGCGCACCAACTCCTGGTAGCCTTTAGGGCTTCTCGGCCGTGAGCGCCTCTACTGCTCGGCCTGTTGATGTTACCTGACCAAATTCTATTTGTCTGATGTTCGTGCGCCCGATCGTGCCTCGAATTTTGTGTTTCCTCGGCTGGCTAACAATGTGGAGTCCGGTGCTTTTGTAGCCTCTGGGTACAAAGCACTTTCTTGGCGATATTTCATTACTGTGCCGATACTTTTCCCGTTTTATTGCTGTCTTCCACTAGTGTGTGTGTGTGTGTGTGTGTGTGTGTGTGTGTGTGTGTGTGTGTGTGTGTGTGTGTGTGTGTGTGTGTGCGTGCGTTTTTTTGTCTCTTGTGAATGCGTTTACTTATAAACTTCTGGCGTTTGCTCCTTTGGAGTTCAGATCTTTTCTCAGTGTTCGGCGTATCCCACGTCTACTTGCGCCATGCGTTTGTTCTTTACTGAATGCTCAGCCAAGGGTGAAAACAAAGCAATGACCCAATTGTTTTCAGGGTGCTGAGAACAATTTAGCGAGTTGCGAAAGAAACCATCAAATTTGATTGAGTATATTTAATAGCGTTCTTTTTTACAGGATATCTTCAAGTATTTGAACATGAGGATGTAAGCTTTTTTGTATTTATTGAATGTTGTTTAGGGGATTCTGGTGCTGTGAAAGAAGGCTGGATGCTTTTTTTATTGTAAATTCAGAACAGTTTACAAAACAAAGGATGGAAGAAAGTGTAAAATCTGTAGTATTAATTTCGTATAGGTCTTTCACTAAAGTCATAAAAAGGACATAAGAACCACCTTTAGTGAGATTACGGCACTAACGTTGACACCACTCAGTAGTACCGACAAGTTATGCAGCAAACAATGATGCTGATTCATATTTTATTCAAACCTATATAACTCAAAACATGAGGTCTCGCAAAATACAGAATGCTGTTCTGAAAAATGTTCCTGGACAACACTGACCACTGGACATTTAGGAGCAGGGTCATTCTAGAGACGGTCAGTAATTCAGTGGCATTAGATTGCGTATTACCCTTTGGTTTTACTTGTTTCTTGGACATCTAAATAAAAGATCCAGTATGTTATAGTGTATGTCAACGCAAGTGCAATTTTTGTACAAAATTTGTTTTGCGGAATGAGGTGCTGAGTTACCTGCAGCGGGAAATTAGTGGCGTAAGGGCTCTCTGGACTCTCTGCCTGCATCTATTGTTGATGGTATATCAAATTCATATGAAGGGTCAATGTAAAATAAGCCTGAACATTTATGCAGTTTGAATGTACCACTGCACTTTAAAAACGCTGGTTATGCCAGCGTAACTTTCCCAGCACCTTCTAATTTAAAGAAATGGTGACACCTGATTTAGAGGCTATCCCAAGCCTGTTGTGGGTCTCCTCTGTATGCAAGGAATATCCACACGAAGAGTCGGACACAACAAACACGTAAAATATGTTTTAATTCACTTCTGAAAGTGTAGCTCATTGCTCACTCTCGCTATCTAGGCAAATCGCTTGCGCAGCAACACTGACGTTTCAAAATAGGAGGAGCAACGGCAGTTGTCGTGACGTCACACCAGATATTTAGTGACGTGAGTGACCTCCACTATCTATGAAACGCATTTTGTGAACAAGGAGAGAACTATCATGCCTGCTGTTACGAGTGTGCTGGCGTCCCTTGCAGAAACACTGTGCGCGCCCGTCAAGGACTATAGTGCCTAGAAGTATATTCTATGCACTATACAAATACTCTGAGTGCTTTCAAAAAGACACTCGACGCGTCGTTCAGAGACGCTGCGCGCGTCCAACAGCGGGGCTGTCTCATCCTCCATCAACATCTTGGCGCCTATAAAAGGCTTGTGCATCGAGCGTCGGGGGGCTTCCTCGTGCACGTTCTGTACATATGTTGTAAATATGAACGTATTGTTTCCTTCTTGCTGCCTTTTGCCTTGCCACTGCCTCGATGCTACTGCAGCTGGCAATGGCGACTGTCAGCGCGTTTGTTTTGCTGGCACTTGGTGTTCCACGTGTGTATGAGAGCAGACGAAACTCGATGTGCCCCACAGCCTTGTGTGATCACGTGACCAAGCCACCAACGCATCGACGTCATTGCTTATAATTCGGCACCACGAAACTGAAACCGATAATGGTTCACATTGTTAGAGCAATTTTAAATTATTTAACGCTTCCCGTAGTCTGAAGGAAACGCTTACAGCGAAGAACACGCATGCCACAAATTTAGTGGCACCACCCCTTTAAGCTGCTTTTGAGTTGTTGCGTGATACATTGTTTCCAACCTCACATCCCTGCGAAAGCTGTCTCCACCTCATTGGCTTTTGCAATGACTGGGTTTTCGCCCCATATTTTACGAAGCGACCATGTCATGCCATCATGTCATGAATAAACATCGTGTTTTGTCACGCCATAGTGACGTCATAACATTTGGTGACTTATACCGTCATGTTGATGTCATATAATTTAAACTAATGATGGTATTTTGAATGACTTTTGTTCACATCATCAAAGTGGGACGCCGTTGCCGGCAGTTAATTTTTGTGATTGATGAGACATCAAGGGATCTTATACAAGAAATGAATAAATAAATATCTGGATACTAGACAACATATAGCCATGCACTTGTGGTAATTCATGTATAGTTTCAAAACTCAGAAGTATGTCGTAGTGAACACAAGGCCCCTTCAGCATATCTATCTATCTATCTATCTATCTATCTATCTATCTATCTATCTATCTATCTATCTATCTATCTATCTATCTATCTATCTATCTATCTATCTATCTATCTATCTATCTATCTATCTATCTATCTATCTATCTATCTATCTATCTATCTATCTATCTATCTATCTATCTGTCTGTCTGTCTGTCTGTCTGTCTGTCTGTCTGTCTGTCTGTCTGTCTGTCTGTCTGTCTGTCTATCTATCTATCTATCTATCTATCTATCTATCTATCTATCTATCTATCTATCTATCTATCTATCTATCTATCTATCTATCTATCTATCTATCTATTTATCTATCTATCTATCTATCTATCTAATTAGTGTCACCATCCCGTCACGTATGTCGTCAAACCCTTTCCACCAGACGTGTGGCGCATACATGCCCGCGGATATGCACCACAGATAGGCGGGTATGTGCCAGGGGTGACTGACAGCCTATGTCTACCCAGAAACGGCGAGAATAGAGATGGGTAATTTCAACGCCTGAGCGTTAAGAAAAAGCTTACATCGGCAGCGTTACCCGACGAATGCATAAAATATATACCATGATCTAAGGAGCAATTGAACCCCAGAATTCTGCGTGGCAATGAAGTATTCTACCACAGAACCGCGCCAGATTTTGAAACTACTTTTCAAAAAAAAAAAAAAAAATAGACGCTAATGTTCGTGAAACCTCAATGATGGTTCCAGTGTTCGCTATCCAATTTTATGAGCATTACATATGTACTCTGATGATAGAGCCGCCACATCAGGCTAATGTAAATTAGGCGCCATCCACTGAAGCTTATTTATGTAGCACTGTCCAGGGCTGCGATCCTTGCGAGCATGAACGTTTGATATCAGCTAACCGCTTCTGATGTAGCTAATATCAATGTTGCTGTTAACATCATGACGAAGCTGTGAACAGCCGGTTAGATGAAACTAGTGTGTCTGTTTGACGTACGTCTGAGCGCACATTTGTACGTGTCTTGAGCGCACCTTCGTAACGCGTTGCTCAAGAAAACAAATTACAACCCTGTCACGTTTCATCCGCATGATTCGCATAACATGAATTCCCAAGTTACGTGACATCTTCCGAATGACATTGGATGGGGGAATAGCCACCGTAGTTGCTCAGCTGGTAGAGCTTCGAAGGCGTTATTCGAAGTTCGCAGGTTGGGTATCTGCCCACGCAAGTTATCTTTCCATGTATTTTTTTCTTCACCTTTACATTACAATTAAGTCTAATAACTACCCCTACACTTCTTACTATATTGTCTGTTAGATATGATATTGTGTCTAACAAGAAAAAACGAGCCTCCAAATGTACGGCAGAAGTGATCTCATTTCAACGTACCTATTCCCCCCCGCCCTCCTCTGAAAGTTTTCCGCAGTTAACGGGGCTGTATGCTGCCTCTGTGACATTCGGCTACAGTCTTATTATTCTGTCGGGAAATAGGGCTCTACTGTCACACGTTTAGGCATGCTCACTTGAAAGCTGAATTAGTCTCGGTGTGGAGCTGCATTTGATGTGCGCGTTTTTTTACTATGCAGTTCAGAGGTAAGTCCTTCTCTTGCTGGCCCGCACTCCTTCCTGTTACGATAATTTTTGCCCTGGGATTATGCAAAGCTTCTTTGAACCTACAAAGAGAACTCACTGCAAGTGTATTGCTTGCAGTAACTGTGCACTGACGTAAGTCAGTAGATTAAAAATATATATATTTTCATATAGCAGTCCGGATAATGATCGTAAGGCGTGTTCTCTATTCTTTATTTATCTAGTTAGTGAATGTTTTATGTTTTTATAATTTTGGTCATTCTTGCAGGTATAACATACCGAAAAGGCTACTCTAGTGAATGCTAAGCAATATCTTTAGTTTTTGGCCAAGTGGATGTCTTCCTGCTTAACCTCCTTTCCTTCTCCCTTCCTTCCTCTCTTGCTTCCTTCCTTCCTCCTATAATGCGCACATGTGCACTTGAATGTGGGGTAATATGTGCGTGCTTTCGGATAACAGGCTTTCAAAATGAATCGCACACGTCTGTTTAAAATATGGTGCACGGGTATTTGTTGTGTTCGAAGAAGAAAAAATAGTGATCGGGTTTCTAAAATTTGATGCGTAGTCCATTACCTCAGATAATTGCTCCAGGTGATGTCACGACTGGCATTGCGTGCGTTTCAGCAAACCTGTTTATAATGCACCACTCGCAAGAAGAAAGAGGCAATTTTACAGGTAGAAAATAACCGGAAAAAACTCTACAAAAGCCTATATCGAAATTGTTCAGGCTTAGCCATCCGTCTTGGCTAAGCCTGAACAGGAGCCATGATGCAGCTTCGAACGATGGCTTATAACAACAGGGCTGCTCAGGGGTCATTAAAATGCACTATGCTCGCTAGAACTAAAGCAAATAGAAACGTAAGTGTAAGAGCGTAGTGCATCCTTATCATCCGGCAGGTAGGGGGATCGTCGAACGAATAGACCGAGCGTAACACATTAGTGAGAATAACTCTCCAGCACTTCACGCGAGAAAGTATAAAAATAAAAAGAAGCGATTGTAAAACGAAAAAAAGAAAACTGAAAGAGCAAGTCAAGGATGTGGAACAGGCGCACGTAAAGCTTGTATGTTGAAGCTATACAATGGCACTTGTGAACATTCTTATCGCTCTACAGAAATCTTCTTAGATTCTTAGATCCTACAGGGAAGAGTGTTGTTGCGCGCTGACATCGTGCAAGGTATAACAGGTAAAAGTCCTTACTAAAGCTCTTTCTTACGCCTCCTGCTATTCCTCGCAGTATTCAAGTGTTTTTTTTTGTTGTTGATGTTTTGCTTTTGTTTACTATTTCTTTTTTGTGTTTGGAGCCAGCGCGAATGCTGATGAGCAGCCGTGAAACGCCCGCGAGTACTCTTCCCGCTTCGTCTTCGTAAACATGCTTCCGCCGAAGTGACTCGCTCAATTTTTATCATTTTTAATTCTCGAAAGCGCCGCCTACTCCTCATACTTCCGTTATGCGTTTCTGGAATTGAATTTTATTAGCGTTGCAATCATTCAGCAATCAAATTCGCAAGTTTGCAGAAGCGGGCTTAGTGCGCAGTTTAGGAGATGCAGAATTTATGTCGACACACGTCCGTAAGAACAAATTGATGCACGGAAATGTAACAGCTGCGCCTCCGAGAGCTCCGCAATTCTCCACACGTTTTATTCCCACATCGTCACGGCCATGTCCTTACTACTCACCCCCCCCTCCCTTTTTTTCTTTAGTTTGACATCTTCTGTACCTTTTTCTTGTGCTCACTTCTCATTTAGTTTAATCTCCCTTGGCTGCGCTCCCTCCTAAGCGTCTGTGTTTACCGTGTGTTGAAATTCCAATCACGGCCTCCGACTCGTACTTTTCTTCTCTCGCGCGTTTTTTTTCTTTTGAGACACTTAGCTCGTCGCCTTTGCTTACCTTGCCATAACTTTGCCCAGGTTTCAGACTACCGATTCTCGTAATGGTGGGGATATGTTTTCCCCCATCCGGTTTTACCGGTCACGTCGACACGTTTGACTTCAACCAGATTTTGCCGATTAAACGGCTTTGTCCGCAGTTTCTTCTCTTCTCTGTTTACTCATCCAATCTTCGGGAACCACGCGTTATCCGGTGGTTATCTTTATTACCTTTTGTTCACAAGCACCTGTGATTTGTTTCAAGCCTAGACTATACTTTTTTTACACGCTAACGCCTTCAAAGTGATCAGACAAGCGTGAATTTTCGCTTTTGCTGCACGTCATTGCTTCATGCTTTTGTTGCAAGTTCGCGTGAAGATGTGTGTGGTAAAACAGCAGTCTCATAAAAAAGACAGGCTGCTGAGAATATCTTCGAGTGCATATTTTACAAAGCCGTAACTACGCATCGTTCAAAGGGCATTGCGGAAGAGTACTAAATTTACTTTTAAAAATTGCATAAGAAATAAAAAATTGGGGGATGCTTGAACTTTACCTTCAAGAGTAGGTAACGACAACGTAATCGGGCATCGTGAATATCGCCTTCTGAACTGCTAGCCTGCTTCAGTACTCAGTGCGTACCTCAACCGTGCCGTAAAGATACCAACGACTCTACGTGTAACGTTGATCGTTTGAAGGTGTCATTGAATGCCGATTGCAAGCACAGTTGTTAAGTGCCCACCACGTCATACGTTTTTCCATTTACGAATCAGCGAAGGGCCAACTACGCGTCCATACACGCGAACCTACGCAGCCGCTTCCTTTGTTTATGATGCTGCTGCTGCTGATAACTAAGTGTGTTTGAGCGTTTTGCAGCGGATGGCCTTTTAAAACGCCCATTCCTTGCTGAATTCATATATACTGAGGGAGACCCTGTCCACTAAATGACACTCATATAGTGTGCGTTTTTTCTCTACGGAGAGTTCCAACAAATTGTTTTGTGGTAGAATACCTGCTCACCACACAGACGGCCTGGTTTCGATCTGCACGCGGTCATGTGTAGATGGATGAATGCGATATTTCATTTTTAGTCCTGAGTCCTGCGATGCACGAATCAACACGAAGCGACCCTTTGGACAGCCCATAGTTGAGCCCCGACACCGGGGCTCTCTAACGCGGAAAGCCGCTTGTTTTCGTTGATTTGGTCTGTGCCCCGTAGCGAGGGGCTACAACAAAGCATAGGCTTATGGTCTAGGCTAGAGAATTCTGTGCAGCGCAGAAATTTTTATTATTTATTTTATTTTCCTACTTTTTTATTTCAAGTCACGGACACGATGATGATTTTTGCTCACAACCAACGACGCCGACGCAGGAATTTCTGCGAAAGCTGCTCTTTAAACGCTCTCGCGTTATCAACGGAGTCATCCACACGCTGTAGAAGCACGCATGAAGCGGAACGACGACTATCGGCGCGGAGAGTTCCTGTGAAGTGAAAAGAAAAGATACCAAAACTAAAATACACCAAAATGAAAACACCCATACATTGCGCTAAGAAGCCGACGTCGTGTTTTCTTCCATGCGCATAGTATGAATAATAAATAAGCACCGTATGAGCAGGTGGTCCCCGTCTGTTGGTGGCCGCGGTGGATTCTCGAGAAATATAGGGTTGAGTGACGACGCACATAGCTAGCTGACTTCGCATTGCTTCTGCTGACTTCGAATCTGTCCTCGGCTATTTTTTTTTTTGCTTTTTTGAAAAAAGTGCGGGAGAAGATAGCCCGCATCGTTTTTGACGTGGAACGTGATTGCAGGGTACTTTCAGGGCCGTCTTTATTGCGGCGTATGTCGCTCTCATCACTTGTAAGAGAGGAACAACACAGCGATTTCACCCGTATATGCTTCGGTCATAAATTGCCGCTGTGCGTGGTGTCTTTTCTCTCCTTTTTATTTTCTTCCTTTTTAGTTTCGGTTTCCTTCGAGTTTTCTCGTGTGAAGCGTATTTCTATTCATTGGTGGTGGGTAGTCGGGGCAGTAAAGGGGTTTGAATTTATTGCTCTATATTTACAATAGATATCAAAACGCATTTGACAAAAGCATGGGCTGCAGGCATGTTCAAATGCTCAGATATGCAGTTCAAATCTGTAGTACAGCTGCCCTCAGTTAAATAACAGACTGATGTGTGATGGCAGATGCAAATGGCAGATTCAAATTAACATACATAAAAAAGAGCACCTCAAGTTTAGCGCGGCAACAAATTCTCAGTCGAATGCATACAGAATTGACAATATAATAATTGATGCAATTTTGAAATATTGCTACGGCGAGATGCCTTTATTTACAAGAGAAGATGAATGCGAGAGCCCAGGGACCACGCAGAGCACCACTCAGGCCAGCTTCGTTCTTTTCTTCTTCCACACGTCCCCTCGTAGCCATTCCCCTTTTGCAGCCGGGGGATTTAGCAGATGGGGGACCACATCGGAGGGTGTATTGCATTTGCATTTGCATTTAGTAGCATGAAGGGCTTGTCGCCAGGCGTACCCCTGCAGTGTTCAATAAATACTCTCTCTCTCTCTCTGTTTCTCTCTGGCCAACTCGTCAAATAGTTATCTTGCGAAGAAGAAAAAATAGTATCAATTATACAGTCCTCTGTAACATTCTCTAAAACACGCGATCGTCACATGTAATTAGCGTAGAAACGGCAAGTTCTAATCAAGGTGTCTGTATAGTAGCCGGGCCAACCACTACCTTACTATAAGAACTAGCAGTAACTCTGATAGCACCCCACCAGTAATGATAGAAAGAGTCAGAAAAGCCTCGTAGAACATGCAAAGAGGCAGAGCTGCTGGTGAGTATCAGGTAACATCAGATTTGCTGAAAGATGGAGGACATGTTGTCTTAGAAAAACTAGCCACCCTGTTCACCAAGTGCCTCCTGACAGAAAGAGTACCAGAATCTTGAAAGAATGCTAAAATCATCTTAATAAATAAGAAATGAGATGACAAGGACTTGAAGTATTACTGGCCGATCAGCTTGCTCTCCGTCGTATACAAGCTATTTACAAAGGTAGTTGCTAACAGAATTAAGGCAACATTAGAATTCAACCAACCAAAAAAACAAACAGGATTTCGAACAGGCTACTCAACAATCGACCACATTCATACAATAAATCAGGTAATAGAGAAATGCTCAGAATATAACCAACCACTATACATAGCCTTCATATATTACGAGAAGGTATTTGATTCAGTAGAATATCAGCAGTCATCCAGACACTGCGGAATCAGGGAATCGACGAAGCATATATAAACATCCTGGAATTAATCTACAGGGGATCAACTGCTACCATAGTGCTTCATAAAGAAAGCAACAGAATACCTATGAAGAAGGGTGTAAGGCCGGGGGATACAGTCTCCCCAATGCTTTACCACGTGCTTACAGGAGGTTTTCAGAGGCCTAGTATGGGAAGAGTTAGGGATAAAGGTTAATGGAGAGTGCCTTAATAATCTGCGCTCCGCCGATCACATTTCATTGCTGAGTATTTCAGGGGACAAATTGCAACTCATGATTACGGAGTTAGAGAAGGAGAGCAGAAAGGTATGTCTTAAGATTAATCTGCAGAAAACGAAAGTAATGTACAATAACCTCGGAAGAGAACAGCGCTTCGAGATAGGTAATAGTGCACTAGAAGTTGTAAAAGACTATGTCTACCTAAAACATGTATTAACCGCGGAGCCGAACCACTAGATTGAACCAACTAGTAGAATAAAAATGGGGTGGAGCACATTTGGCATCACTCTCAAATCTCGACAAGTAGATTGCCACTATCCCTCAAGAGGAAGGTATATAAAAGCTGCATCTTGCCGGTACTTAGCTACGGAGCAGAGACCTAGAGACTTACAAAAAGAGTTCAGTATAAATTGAGGCTCACGCAGCGAACAATGGAAAGGAAAATGATAGGTGTAACCTTAAAAGACAAGAAGAGAGCAGAGTGCATCATGGAACAAACCGAGGTAAGGATATCATAGTTGAAATCAAGACGAGGAAGTGGACATAGGCCGGGAATGTAGTGCGTAGGGAGGATAAACGCTGGTCATTAAGGGTACCTAACTGGATTCCCAGAGAAGGCAAGCGGGTTAGGGGGAGACAGAATGTTAGATGGACACAGAAGATTAAGAAGTTTGTGGC
This sequence comes from Rhipicephalus microplus, assembly GCF_013339725.1. Classification (NCBI taxonomy): domain Eukaryota; kingdom Metazoa; phylum Arthropoda; class Arachnida; order Ixodida; family Ixodidae; genus Rhipicephalus; species Rhipicephalus microplus. The sequence continues at coordinate 19,129,464 of NC_051169.1, read as the reverse complement.
TATAAAATGGCAGCAGCAAGCACAGGTTGTCTGGCAGAACATGGGAGAGGCATTTGTCCTGCAGTGGACGTAGTCAGGCTGATAATGATTATGAAGCTCTGCTAAAAATGTTGTACAATTTTTTTAATCTGAAAATAAAAACAAAGACAATAAGTTTGCCTTGCAAGCGCATTTGCGCCAGTTGCTCGGGCGACGATGCTCTTAGCGATTAGAAAAGAAAGACAATACCAGGAAGAAATTAAGAAATTGACGGCAAACAAACGGATTACTCGACTATGCTAAATAGAGCCATTTCCCTGGGAGGCTTGTAGTCTAGCATCAACAAAGGGATCGTTATTGAATGCTTTTCCTGAACATGCACGAGTTACGCCACCACTGCCAAAAATGTTTTGGTGGTGGTGTTTACGCATGAGTTTCTGTAGTGAATGACTTGTGCTTGTCGGCTTCCTAAACATATTTTATATTCCTACAAAACAGTTTTCAATATATAATATATTTTTCAGACTGCAACTAAGTGGAGGATGCGGCCATCGACATAGTTTGGTTAAGGTTCCTGTAAAGCTCACAATCAGAATTTCGGTGTATAGTAAAGCTGTTAACGCCGCCAACTATGCAAAAGACGAAGAAAATTATAGCAAAGAGAGAGAAGGTAACTCCACTGCCTGATTTGCAGACAACATTCGTCCTAACCTCGTGGAAAAAAAAAGCCGTGCACGACAGCTCTTGTCTAGAAAAGTGTACGCACACCATTTAAGAAAACGAAACTGCTGAAGCCGTAATGCAGTTAACTTGATAAACCTAACCCTCATGACATTTCATGTGTTATAACAAGCTAAATATAGTCATGTTGATAACCGAATTAAGCATCAACTGGAATATTTACATTCGAAGCAAGAAACTTGCTTCGGTTTGCTTGTTTCAGCATGTCGTAGGTCTCCAACGCTTTACCTGTCTCCTCAAGTGCCGACCAGTGTCACCGATCATTCGATTTTGTGATCAGAGAAACATAGACCCGAAGCCATTTGCTCTAAAGACGGCACTGTATTTAAAACATAAATGAGAAGAGGCGCGCGTACAACAAACAGTAATAATTTCTGTCATCACATTTTGCCAGCCTCAACAAGCCGTATAATTTGTTTGTTCAAGCATATCGAGATCGACAGGACTCTGCAGCCTGGGTGAGTTTTCGCAAGCGCAAAGTCCATTAACGCCAGCTTCGCTTCTTAAATGTACGTACGCGCTCGCTAGCGAGTGACCTACGCACTCTGGAGGCCCAGTAACGTTACTCCCTTTCATAACTACATTTGTGCTTTCTCTGTTTTATTTTCTTCGGAAAGTGTTGCCTTAATACTTTTTCTCAAAAATACACATGCAGGTTTGCTTCGTGTATAATGTCGAGTGCTTTTAATCAATGACCCTCACACTGTGAGATGTGGCATCACGACTACGTACTCGTATAACCATCTTTGTGAAGCACTTTTAGTCAAAATGAAACGCACGTGTTGAAACAGTTACTGTCCTTTGCACTTTAAGCTGCTCTCCTTCTGCGACCAAGTTTGTGGAACGGGGATTTGTTCTATTCGCTTTCCTTGTGACGCATGTTGATTGTAGGGGAGACAGAGACCTTTAACTTTGGCCGATCAGAATGTTTGATGAACGATGTTCCCTGTCCGCTGTCCTTCGGCTGACACGCTATGGATATTCACTTTATTATAAATATCCAAGGGATGGCCATGTGAATATTCATATTCATGTGTATATAAATATCGACGTCAATACCCTTCTCCGTATGAATATCTATATGGACATCTCAACACCATACTGGCATTGTGATTATTATGCAAACTTGTATATACTGTTCACACGTGTTGTCACGTCTTTGCACGATCGAGTGGGCACTGTACTGGGGTAATGAGTCACCTACGTTTCACTCCCTCGTCATCATTCTCTTCGAGGATATGCTGCATTTTTTTCACCTCTACATGAACTGGTTCCTGACTACGATCTTAATCAAAACATCGTTTTATTTTCAAGCAATATAGTCTCATCATTCCCGCATACACGTGCGCCTTAATATCTTGACATAGTTCGCTGTGCCTCAAAAGTCTATCCCCGTGTTCACCGCTGCCGTATTACACAAGAAGCCTGTAAATGGTGCTGCTATATTATGACCACATTGGCGCATACTTACCAAGGCCCGGCGCATTGAAGAGCGTGTCCTCACCTCGACGCATGCCATTCATTGGCGAATCGGAATCGCAATGAACAATGCAAACTCAACACGCCGCCGTGAGCTCAATAATGGTAATCATCGTAAACTCGAATCACCTGCCGCAGCCGTGGTAGGGATGCGCCCATCCGGCTTGGTCGATTGGTTTATTAATTGCGGGTCGCTAGCAGAGAAACGCCCCCATGCGCGTACACCCCCCATTCTGTTTTCATGCGCGTGTGTCTAAAACATTTATCTTCGGAGTGCCATTGCGCGGATCAGACGCGGCTAGAACGGCTAAGTAACGAAAGGTTTCTGCCCGGCACGGGGAGCATAAGGGTGTTTAAGCACACGCGCAAGGCCACGGTGACAATCAGGGGCGCTTAGCTTGAATGTATCGTTTCATCGTTGAAACCTGTGCGTGTTTCGGGCTCCACGACGCAACACAGCGTAGTTTACAGGTGATATGAAATTGGATAATGTGGCATGCGGAGACCGTTCGCGTTAGAAGACTCTTCTTTCTTCCCTTGTTCCTGTCACGCTTTACGAGAACGTAATCCCCACTTGCTGCTACGAGCCGGCTTCCTAATTAGTGTGCATATTACGCAATTTGCTAACTCCCTAGGTTTAATGGCCTGCAATTAATGAGAATGTTTAACGTTAATTTTTTATTACAGAATATTTGAGGCTAAAAACGAACGAGGTAACATGTACGAGTGAAGCAGGGTAAGCCGATTAGAGAAATACACCTGCGAAAAAAATTTTTCTTTTCCTCTTGCGGTTCCCGTTTCCCAGCCAACCTAGGTCGCCTCAATGTACCAGAACCAAAGTGGCCATTGCCACGTTAGGTATGCTTAACGTCACTGTTGACGAACTGTGTTGCGTGCGAATGGGAGAACTGGTAGAGTTTATGGTGTCATAGGTATATTCTCAGGTTCGTAGTCGGAGGCGTGCCGTGCGAGGTGCCTGGCAACTGTGGTGGGTTGCAACTGTGGTGGGTCAGAACGTTGCAACCGAAACACTAGCTTCATATTACAAATGTTTACGTGTTTTTTTTTTGTGACCAAGGGACATTTGCTCACGACCGTTTTCACGTCACCCTACGCGTTTCTCCTGAAAAATATTGAAAACAAGATCTCAAAAAAGCAGTTGCTCTGCTGGTCCAGTTTTCTTTTTTCAAAAACTACATGTTAAGGATGATGATGGCAGATGTCAAGGAGGATAATGGTGGTGACGTTTTCTTGAAAAAGATGATACCATGAATCCAAAACAAGCCATGGATCAAGTACAGCGGGCGCTCAAGACCGGTGAATTATTACCGATCTAATCAAATTAATAACGAAGCAATAGAAAGCAATACGATTGATGTCTTGTGCACTATAGATAATTCTGAGACTAAACAAACACGCCAAAGAAATCAATATTTTATCAATATATATGAGGTTTAACTTTTGATAGGAACACGGTGGTGATGCAGAACGCCCCTCTTTGTGACCCCAAGTTTTCCCTTACCATCACAGAGGAAAGAATAACACAGGAAAGAGCATGGCGTCACGCAGCCAGCCTTGTAAAGTCAATCCGTTTCGAAGCCACAGTGTTGATCCTTTGCGTCAACATGAGCTTTTGCGTCAAAAATCACGCAAGCAACAATACATGCCAAAATTTCAGGGTATGGCGCCCAGTGGCTTTTAATCGAAAGGCACTTCTTCGGCGCCGACCGGCCGGCTTATGCAGAAGGTTAAAAAAAAGAACGACACAGAGCAATAAAACCTACCGCATGTTCTGACGTTCTAATCACGCGTCGGGCCGACACGGCGGGCTTCAATCGTATGACGTATTGCTTCCTGCTTTTAAATGCGGAGCATGTTATACTAGGGGCTAGTCATGTGCCGTCGCCGTCCGCAACCTCCCCTCTTCCTCCGCCAGCCATCTGTGCATCCCTTCCTCCTCTCAACACAGCGCGCGCTGCGCTCGCTTCTACCCTCCGCGCGCCGCACGACCTTTAGTTTTACGTGCGCCAGCTGTATGCTAACGCGCGCATGCGCAGGCTGGGGGCCGGCGCTCGCTATAAATAACCGAGTGTCGGCACGCCGCCCTTTGTCGCTGCGTCGCTAGCGTCTGCGGAGTCGAAGTCATGACCATGTACCTCGCGCCCAACCTATCGCGTGCCGCCGTGGAGAAGTACGTCGACGAAGCCGTGGAAAAATACCTGAAACAACGACCGCAACGACGACCCTTCGTGATAGTTGGCGACCTCAACGTCGATTGGGTGGTCGATTGGGTGTCCGACTACATGGAGTCGCGGCACTCACTGAAACGAGCAACGCACGGCGGCAAACATCATCCGACCATGGTTCGCGGGACGTGCATCGACCACGTCTTTGCAAATTTCGACCTTCGACCGCTGCAACCATACCCACCCACCCTTCACTTTACGGACTATGAAGCCATCTTGCTCAAAATACCCAAAGCGTCTCATCAATAAACATCGTCTTTCGCAGCATACGTGCGTGTGTGTTCACTCGTGTTCACTCATAACACACACGCATGTCGCAAATTACAAACCACATTTGTCGCAGTTCAACATATATGCTCCACATGCTAACCAGTGTTCCCACTCGGGAAACTGCGGTAATTTGTTTTCCTTCCTTCATGTTTATCACAATGCGGCCGTCGCCACTAAAAAATTCCGCATTCCTGGCTGATGCCTCAAGGAATAACAATAAAAAAATTACATCATATCCACGGAGTGAATGATGATCAGTGGGGCGAAGCGTTCGTCAGTACGTCTGTACTTCCGTATGTCCGTGCGACCATCCGTGCGTTCATCTGTGCGTCCGTGTTGCATGCTTTCGTGCAACCAATCATCTGTACGCCCGTCTTTCTGCCCTTTGTCCATCTGGTGAACATTCCATGTACCGCCATCTCACATCTTTTCATCATATATTCATGATATACAAGTACCGCCCTACAGCGGACATTCAAACGACAAAACTAGAGGTGGCTAGTACTAAAAACACGGGATGTTCGAACCATGGCATAAGAGCTTCGCCCCTGAAATTACACCATCTCACACTAAGAGGAATCATGAGTAACATGCAGAGCAGCGCATTGAGTCGACTTTAATGTTTTGTTCAGCACGGGAACCTTGGCCGACGGTAACGCGTCCTGGCATGTGCAGCACACCATGAATTCAATGTAGTTTCTGTTGATGTCACTCGTCCGGAACTCATGTTGGGGCACGACACACGAGTTTATCGCCCCTATACGCGGGAGCACACAGGTTGATCGCACGTCTCCGGAATCTCGTTCCCTGACTCCATCATGCGATTTCTGAGAGAGTGTAAAGGGGAGAGACCACTGCGTCTCAACAAGCTCCTTACACAAGCCGGAACACTCAAGTATGTGAGCGTGCTCTGGCAATGCCTCAGCCAGCTGTTGCGCATGTAGTAAGGGTTGTCTTGCCGCACACTACCAGATGGAATTCCGCCATGAGCTGCCTAACATTTTAAACAGAGGTGTGGCGAGAAAACAGGCTGCCACGCAGTGTTTGAAAGTAACTGTTTAGTTGTCGGTCTTCTTCTCTCGAAGTACTCTTTTTACGGGAAAACCTAATATAAGAGGGCACGGCACCCGGCCTGCGGACAGAGAGGGCACGGCACCCGGCCTGCGGACAGCATGGCTAAACCGCTGCTGCTGCTTTTGCAGGTTGCGCCGTGTTTTTTTGGTCTGACTGCAATGACGACGAACTGCGACGATGGAAATGCATACTTCCTGCCGCCCCACGGAATCCTGGAACCTGGAAAGACCGATAATCTACCGACCCGAGTGACGTCACCTGCAGCAACGGAATATAAGGAGCAACGAGACATGAACCGCCTCAGAGGGCACGGCACCCGGCCTGCGGACAGCATGGCTAAACCGCTGCTGCTGCTTTTGCAGGTTGGTTACCGCAATGAAATAGCTTCTTGTCGTAGTGATGATTTATGCTTGTTGATCTGCCGTGCCCTCGAAGATGTTACTGTATTATAGTTGACTGTTGGTCTGCTGTGATGATGCTTGTTATGTCGGGAGATGTCGAGGAAAACCCCGGGCCTGCTACGACGCAAGAGCTCTTGCAAACGATCTTGGAAAACCAGGCCAAGTCTGAACGTGATTTGAATGCTATTAGAGACCAAATATCTGAAGTAATTAAACGTTAAAACAGATAAGCTAACCAGTTCGCTTGCTTTAATCCATGAAATGAACCTGAGAATTGATATTTTGGAAGCTACTGTCCGGCAGCAGGCGGAAAGGCTAGTAGAATACGAAAACAGAAGCCGGAGAAACAATCTTTTGGTATTTGGTCTCGCTGAAAAAAGTATAGAATCAGAATCTGATTTAATGGTTTCGGTCGTGGACAAAATATTTAAGGAAAAACTTGATGTAGAAGTTAAGACGATCGAGAGAATACATCGCATGGGAAAGGTACAGCCCGGGAAGGTTAGGCCAGTTATCATGAGATTCTATGACTACCGGGAAAAGGAGCGTGTGATGAAAAATTGTCCGAAGCTGAAGGGAAGTCCCATAAGTATTAGTAATGACTATGCGAGTGAAACAGTGGAGGTGAGAAGGAAGTTATGGCAAAGTGCGGCTGCTGAGCGTGATAGCGGTATGAAGGTTTCCCTGAATCACGATAAGCTCAAAATAAACGATAAGCTCTACACTTGGGATCAGAGAAAGAATGAGTGTTGTGCGATTTCGAACAGCAAAGGCAAGAGGGATGGCAGAGCTGCCCCTGCTACCCGCTCAAATGCCGCATCTACGTCAAACACTTCCCCTTCCACTTCTGCGCCAAAATCGTAGCTACGCCTGCTTGTACCAAATGCTCGTAGCATTGTAAATAAGGTCACGGAACTCGAATTCTTGTTGCTGTCACATAGCCCACAAATTGCTGTCATAACCGAAACATGGTTGAGTCCTTTAATTCCCGACGATTGTATTATTCCCCCCGGATATCTTGTACACAGGTGGGATAGGAATTCACGGGGTGGTGGAGTGGCCATTCTTGTGAAGTCGCCTATTACGACAGAAAGAATTGATTGCTCCCTCTCCGAAACGGTTTGGTGCAAAATATTCGTTGAAAAAGTGGTTTTTATTGTCGGAGCAATTTACAGGCCTCCTGGTACCACGCCTGATTTCCTAGACCAACTAACAGTTTCTTGTGCAAATTTCAGAATGGCAACACGAGGTTGATACTGACTGGCGATTTTCATTTATCGCATATAAATTGGGGAAGTGTCACACCTGGACATATAGATACTCTGAGTGGTGATAAAATGTTGGAAATAATGTTCTCTCATAACTTAACACAGATTGTAAAAGAAAATACGCGAGTAACTGCTAATTCAGAAACATTGCTTGATTTAGTGTTCCTATCACACAGAGTGACACATAGTACTTTATCGGTCGAAGAGGGAATATCGGACCACAAGCTGATAACTGTTAATATCCAACTAGACGCAAAGCCGCAAAAGCGGCCATTTATCCCGGTTCAGATTGAAAATTTTGCATGGGCCGATGACACGTCTATACTTGACTATCTAGAATTGTCCCTTCATGAGTTTGAACTTGCTTCTGTCTCAGAATCTGTAGAAGAGTTATGGCAACGTTTCAAAATCATTGTAAAGCATTGTACGGATAAATTTGTTCCAACTCGTAAAAAGAAAACGAAACAGCGCAGTCCGTGGATAACCCGGGAAATCGTCCATATCAAACAAAAAATAAAACGCATGCGGAAAAACAAAACGAACTCGGTAGCAATCGTACAATTGCGTGGACAGTTAAAGACAGCATTAAAAGAATCCAAACGAAAGTTTTATACCGAAACCCTTGCTGACTTCATTAAGTCTTCCCCTGAAAAATTTTGGCTTCACTTGAAGAATAAAAAAGAAGAAATTGAACAGATAAAAATTGGACCCGAGACAGTGAGGCAAAAACCGGAGATAGCAAGTTCTTTCAACCAGTTCTTTCAGTCGGTCTTCACTAGAGATGAAACCGATCAGGTGGATGCTGACCAGGCCTGCCCGCGCGCCTGCGCAATGGAGCCCTTAGCTATCATGCAGGAAGGGGTGTTCAGTCACTTGCTAGGGCTTGACACTAAAAAGGCAACTGGACCAGACGAAATTCCCAGTGAATTCTTACGACGGTATGCCGAATGGTCGTCCTTTTATTTAACAATCATTTTCAGAAAATCTCTTGAAACATCCTCATTACCACAAGACTGGCGCACTGCAATTGTAAAGCCTATATACAAAGCTGGCAATCGACTTCATGTGAACAATTATCGCCCCGTTTCACTGACCTCTGTGTGTTGCAAAATCATAGAACACTTCATAGCAAGGCACATTATTATTTTTCTTGAGTAAAAAGAGTTTTTTTATCCCCATCAACACGGATTCAGCAAGGCGTTGTCAACTGTTACTCAACTGGTAGAAAAAGTTCATGATTTTTATTTATCTCTCCAAGGTCGACAACAAATAGACGTCATTTGTGTAGATTTCGCCAAAGCATTTGATAAAGTTCCTCATAGCAAATTAAATTTTAAGCTTCAGCAACTAGGACTTAGCTCAGATATACTAAATTGGATAGCCGCGTATTTGGAGAACCGTCAACAAAAAGTACGTGTAGATGATTGCACATCTAGTTCATTGAAAGTACTGTCTAGTGTCCCACAGGGGTCTGTGCTGGGTCCTTTGTAGTTTTTAATTTTTATAAATGATATTTCCGTAGTTGTCGAAAGCCCGGTTAAAATCAAACTTTTTGCAGACGATTGTTTAATTTACGCTCCTGTAACTAACGCAAACGACAAAATCAAAATTAATCGCTGTCTGCAAGCCTTGCATAATTGGTGCACCCAGTGGGGGATGGAAATTAACTTTTCAAAGACTACGTTCACCCATATAACTAAGAAAAAATCCGTACTCGCATATGATTATAAAATCGGAAATAGCCTTCTGACCAGAACACACAGCTTTAAATACCTGGGGGTGACTATTACCAGCGATTTGGGGTGGCACACTCATGTTGAGGAGGTGTGTTCAAAGGCCTACAGGAAGTTGTTTTACTTGAGGAAAAAACTCGAAGATGCCCCTAGAGATGTCAAATTACTTTCATATAAGACATTTGTTCACCCTATTTTGGAGTATGCGTCTTCTGTATGGAGTCCTCATCAGCAGTCACTGAGAGGTAAAATAGAAAAAATTCAAAGGCAAGCAGTGCGCTTCATTTGCTCGCGGTACCGGAGGACAGAATCCGTCACAAATTTGTTAAAATCATGTGCGCTAGAACCCCTGCAAGTGCGCCGCGAAAAGCAAAGGTTAAAACTCCTGTTTCAAATTATAAGAGGCGAAATCAAAATAAATAAAAACACATACATACAACCTGCACCCAAACGAGGAGCTCGGTTGAACCATAGTCACCCAATAAGGCCTTTTTGGACGCGTCTGGATGGCTTTAAAAATTCTTTTTTTCCGTATAGTATAGAAGTGTGGAATAGACTTCCAGAGTACGCTGTTACTAGCGCAAATGTCAGAGTTTGAGTGTTCGCTAGAATTGTACTACCGGCAACATGAAACGTAATGTCTGTTTTGTCATTGTGTGTTGTTTTTGTTTTGTGTTTATATTCCTCCCTGTAATGACCCTCAAGTGAGGGTTACAGTATTAATAAATAAATAAATAAAAAATATACTTTGGCCATTAGAGCAATCTTCTCAAAGATCAGGTGAAAACGCTCCCCTCCCCCCAATACCTGCGCTTGAAGATTTCAAATATCAAGCCTCGATTTCTTTCTATTTGTCACTTGCATTTTCCTTTCATCCTTTTTTATTCCTGATTCTCAATACTTCTTATATTTAAGAAAGAGGAAAAGGATGTTTCGGCCAATTCGCTCAAGTAGGCCTTGAAAACAAAATTAAAAAACGAGTGAAATCTACACCAGGGATTACGTGCGTTTTTTTCTTTCTTTCCCGTGATCGCTTCTGGTTCGTGCTCCATCCAAGCTGCGTGGCGGCCTCTGCTTTTCCAACAAGAGAGGAACGACACGAAGATGTGGGTGCCACAAAGGAAAGCCGACAACAGCAGACGTCCTCTTTCGGGAATCAAAGAGATAAAGAATAGTATCTTTCCAACCGATTTCATTACTTTTCTATAAAGGAAGTCTTTCAGTCAAGGGGAAAACACCCGAGCAGACGAAGATCTTGGAAGAGGACGCCGGGCTTCTACTTTTCAGATAACGCCGGTGCTGGGTGTAATTAGAGGCCACCTGGTAAAGCAACAAGCATATACGAACCTCTCTCGTAAATGAAGGAAGTATGAGAAGTATGTAAGCACTGAACGATGGTGCTGTGTTTCCTTGGGATGACGATAGTTATAGCACGAGAACAAAACGACGACACAGAGACAAGAAGGACACGTGTCCTTCGTGTCTCTGTGTCGTCGTTTGTTCTCGAGCTATAACTATCGTCATGCCATACCAACTAGCCCAAGCTGCCATGTTTCCTTGGGGTTTTTGCCCTGTTACAGCGACGGGGAGCTACCCCCCCCCCCCCCCCCCCAAAAAAAAAAAGCTAAGAAAACGAGTGGCGGTCTTCCATTTCATCATTTATTAAGTTCATTGTTCGGTTCGGGCTGTTGCTCTTGGCGAGGTATTTCAGTCACGGTCACACTTTATAGCTGCGCGACATGCACGAAGCATCAGCCTGTTCTAGCATGCAGCGCCAGTAACCTTGCTTTTATAGAGAAGGCGCCATTGTACTCGCATCTACGAGATGCGTGCACTACTTCATCACTTTGTTGTAATCAGCGAAGCTCTTTTGAAAGGGGCAGTTAAAAGGACTAATGCGCTGGTTTACATTGACAAACTGCACCCTGAAAACTCCAACGTCGTATGTTTCACTATGATAGGTTTATTATTAGCGCTGGAAATCAAGGTTGAATTTTATTTTAAAATTATGTGTCGAAAACACCCCATCTGACGTCGAAAATTTCAAAATGTATTTTTCACTTTTTCGTGACATGATGTAAATGAAATTTTATCAAACTTCGTGTGCTCGGTCTATGGCACTCACAGATGACAATGTACTTCCTTTTTATTAACTAGAAGGTACGTAAAACCCAGTAGACACCGTCAATGACGATGACGTCGTGGTGTTTGGTGCAGGAATCCCAATGTGGTTTACACGCGTTTTCTTTTCGACAGTTTCGACAGCCGTCGTGTTTTGGTAAGAGTGGCGTTTTCAGAAAAGATGACGCGAATAATATTACTAACACTAATACGCTAAAAAACATCGAAAAACAATTTGCTTTTCAATGTTTATTTAGGGGCATCGTTAAAACTTCTTTAACGCTTTTTAAAGATAACTGAAGAACGTACACCCTGGAGAACTTCGCAATCGTGTCGTGAAAGAAAGAAAAGAAAGAGAAAGAGAAAAGATGTCTTAGTCGAGGAGTCGTTATGACTTGTATGTTTCTGTTGAACTGAACTCCTGAAAAATTCACATCCCATCCCGCTTTTGTTGCTTTTTCTTACCAAGAAAAACAAGCCGGCCCCTTTCATCAACGTGTGAAATATCCAGGTTTTTCTACCGAGTATACAGAATGATTACCCGTCAAGGAAAACATCGATTTCGTCGGTGGAACGAGAACCCTGACAGACTATTACCGAGTAAGTTTGAGCCGTCGGGTTCCCGCCCCAAACACAACACCTTTAGCGAGCGAAAGAGCACTCGCGCGTTCAAACATCGGGCTGCGAAAACCTGTCTCGAAAACGAACGAAACGTGGCACCAAGAACGGCGCCTTCTGCAGAACACACAGCTTTTCCCGCAGCGCTGCAGATAGTCGTAAAGATGTTGTTTTTTTTTTTTTGTTGACTCGCACCATCTCGAGGCTGCCTCTAAAGCGCTGTGCACGCGCGCAAACATTGGCAACGCCTCTTGAACAACGAGATCCGGTAACCCGGAGGGGGGACGTACCCGCAATGGGATGTTTCACCGATTGCGTACTCGTGAGAGTAGAACAGTGCTGGAGATAGAGCAGTGGCCTATTCTCGGATAACGAGCTAGCTCAAACACTGGTGAGTTCTCTATGCGTCGTTTCCTGGCTCTTCTATTCACGTGTTTATCCGTGCACCTGTGAACCCCCCGTCGAAAGAGGCACGTACCTTTAAGGTCCTATGGGGAACGAGAAGCGATCCCCCACCTTCCATAGACTATACAACCACCCGTAAGTAGAGTGTATCGACCGCCAAAGAACTGTTTTCTGTCCCGGGCGAGCCTCGGAGCCTAATATCCGAAAACAAGTTAAGCGCCAAGCAATGCAGAAAAAGAAGACGATAACTGTCGCTTATATATATTTTTTTACCTTTGTGTCCTCAGTTCTCCTAAGGGGCACAAGTTTTCAGCAATAAGGCCATGGTAACGTGCCACGAGTTAAAGTGCAGCTGGCAAACGGCGGTTAGGATTTGATTTGGTGCAGATATCAGAAGCCACACCAGCACTACGGAATCGGGTCCATGGACAAAGCCTATCTAAACATGCCGAGAAAAATCTGCAGTGGATCCACATCCACCATATATGCCTCCATAAAGAAAGTCACATAATCAGAAAAAAGACTATTAGGCATGGAGACAGGTTCCCTCCACGTGTTTGCAGGTGGTTGTCAGGCCCTTAGACTGAGAAGAGTTAGGAATAGGAGGTAATGATGGCTTACTAACCATTGTTTCACTGATAACATTGCATTGAAGAGTAACTCAGAGGACAAATTACAACTTACGACTACGTAACTGTTCATGAAAAACAGGAGATTACGTGTGCAAGTTATTATGCTTAAAACTAAAGTAACGTGCAAAAGTCTCAGTAGATAACAACGCTTTGCAATTGGTGGTCAGACACTGGAAGTTGTAAAGGAATACGTTTACTTAAGGATGTTGTGATGTTATGACGTGCAATTATGCTCATCATATAGGCATGTTATGCCATACCAATTTTTGTATTGATAACAATATCAAACGGCCAGGAGAGCTGAAGGTCGTAGGTGGATAGATAGATAGAATAGATAGATAGATAGATAGATAGATAGATAGATAGATAGATAGATAGATAGATAGATAGGATAGATATAGATAGATAGATAGATAGATAGATAGATAGATAGATAGATAGATACGCTCAGTCACCGAAGTTTGCGAAAAATGCTTCGCATTTAAAACAAACTTGGCATGCATTTCGGGCCTAGTAGTATAATCTATTTATCCAAGTACTGAAGCCGACTGGTGGCAGAATAATCGGATATTTAGTTACGTGCTTATTAAATTTAATTACTAAAGCTCCAAAAAAACACGCCTTCCTTTATTTTCTTACTTGCAAAGTAATACTGAGTACCTTGGAATTATGTCACACGAACTTGACGCGTTTTTGACTGCGCATTGCAATTCGTGACTGAAGGGAGTATATTGTCATTGCAATATATATGTTCCTGTCCCCCTGTGCAATGTCACATTCTGCATTGCAGTTTGATTTGCAAAAAAATGCTTGCTACGACAGTTGCGGTTTTCTAAACTGTGCATTTTACGTCATGTTTGAATGTGTTTTACTGTTATCGATGGTTAGACTTACTATTTCATGCTTTGCATTAGCAAAAAGCTTAAATGGCATGTAAGGGGAGTTAAAGAAACAACTTAAAGTTGACCCTTGGCGTACCACTCTCGCCATATCAAAAGATGGCGATGGGTGCACGGGGCTGTGTGTTTATTTTATTTATGCTGAAGGCAACATCAGGTCCGGCCAGCTACTGGTGCTGCTGAAAGTAGGCCACAGGGCCCTCAGGAGTGTCCGCTCTTTAAGTAAGGATGTTACTCTATGGCACGAGTGGCAGATCCGCACCTACATCGTCGACCCACTAACCTTATCGCGCCTCCATCGTCCCTTCAAGCCGCTCGCTTGTGTTGTGAATAAAATGAACGAACAGGTGCGCTACCTGCCACATCTTCATTATATATATAGGTGTCCACCGCGCTCCTCACAACAGCTCACCGGCTGTGCGTTGTCGCGGCGTAAGCCAGTTTGGGCATGGGTCCCGTAACAGATAACAGAAGCTCGATCGACAAAATCATTGAGCCAACAGAAGGCCGGGCTAAGTGCGGGACAGTTATTGTGCCGCATGCGTCGGTTCTGCCACGCGGATGTTAGGACGGAGAGACGAGAAAGGCAGAGCACCCAGCGCCCATGTATTTTCTGGTCATATTCATTCGCGGAGTAGCACATGTACGCGGCACGGGCAGCTCGTGCGAAAGATTTGCGGAAGCACGATGCGCTAAAGGAACTGCACTCCACGGGAGGAAAAATATATAAAAGATAACAAGGCGAACGCAAAGTTTGTAAAAAAAAAAAAAGAACACTGTAGTGTTGCGGAAATGCCTTCCAGAAAATACCGGAAGGGAGAACGGGAATGCATTTAGAAGGCTACCAGCGCCGCTACTCGGCAACAAAATTTTCGGGGCTCGGATAATTAATAGGAAATCGCCTGCTCGTGCCACCAGCATTCGTGCGGGGTGCTTTGTTGGCGTGGGGCTAACCATCTGTGTTGGTGCGAGCCTTTGCCTCTGTGGCACTTCCCGCGCTTTTGTTTGAAACGGATGAGCTTTCCGTTTCTGTGAAAGCGGTGCGGCTCCGCGTATGACATGAGCGGGTTCGACGTTCAGAGCTTAGTTGGTGTAATGAGGGTTCCTAAAAAAAGCTGAATTTGCCGGTGGTTTTTTATGCGGCTGCTTAGTAGAGCCGACTAAAGCTCTCGCTTCCAAGGGGCGTGTTTTAGCCGAGGTTTATGACAATAGTAGGAGGTGGCCTGGTTCAATGCATTAAATAGGCAGAAACAGGAGAGTTGCCATCCCTAGGGTGCGTCCTTCTCGGCTGTTTAAGCGTAAGTGTGGCCTGAACGAGCCGCTGCATATATGCATACCGGAGGCGTCTCGAACTATTGCGCTGCATAGAACTAAACCTTAGTATCAAACTGACGCCAACTAACCGACTAGGTTACGAAAGCTGGCTACTGTGCGATGCGTGTAAATAAGGTAATAAATGATTGCTTTAAAAGTGTCTGTGCGAGTGAGAAACTGGTTTAATAACGGCTATTTACGCTAACTGAGCTGTCAGCGCCATATCAAGTGTTGTGTGCTCTCGTGTTTGAGTGTAAAGATCCCAGTGATAGTAAGCGAAATGACCTAAGCGAAATTGTGCTTTGGTATTTTATGATTGGAAACAAGAGTAGGGGCATGCCCTTTACATGAAGTCCTTGCAAATTGCGTTTCAGCGAATTCCTTTTTCAGCGTTCCCTTTTTCGTTCGCATTCGTCTTACCTTGCGGCGCTGCTTCAGTAATATGAACGCCGAGCGCCAATCCGGATTGGATACCTTGATTGTTATCAACAATAATCGCTGCTACGTGGCGGAAACATTTTAGACTCAAGTATGGTGCAGACGATAGGAAAATAAATCATGGTCTGCGAGCCTGGTCTGCGAGCCAGATCACGATTAAAAGGTCGAGATCGCCTTGGTACCGGTTAGGCCTAACCGCAAGTAAATCTGCCAGTGTGCAGCCTCTGATCCAGATCGTGCCTAATCCTGATCGATACTGATTGCGATTGAAATTGCTCGTTTCACACTGATACAACACATGGTTTTCAATAATGCAGATCCTCCAAATAACCAGAGACTGCGTGAAAGTATAGTTTGTGCTTACCTGCGTCGACGTGCACGCCGGGGTGCCTGTTGCGTTGTGCGCGCCGCAGCGGAGGGATCCGCGGTGCTGTTCCTCTCGAAACTGGTGCGTGCGGAAGGACATGAAGGTACAGTGGCTAGAACAATGGCCACTGTAATGAAGGTTAGCGTTCACTCGTGCCGCGTCAACAGATCCGGTCGGGTAATGGCGGCCGGCAGCGCACTGGCATTGAGTCCTTCGTTCCCGCACACCCAATGCACGTCGGGGCGCGGGTCGCCCTCGGCGCAGCATCGCACCGTGGCTCCCATGCAGTTGGAAAAAAGCAGCGACGCAGGAGGCTCGCTCGAGTGGGGCCCAGATGAGCTTTTTACGACGTCCACAAGGTTCACAAAGAAGCACACCTTGACTGTAAGAGAAGAAAGAGCGAGACTTGTTTACCGGTAGCAAAAACAAAGGCAGTGAACAGATTTGTTAAGCGCGACGTTATCGTAACTTCAGCGGTTGCAGTGCTCACTCTGTCACGACTGTAGCTGAACACAGGCCGAATCGAAATAGAAAAAAGACAGAAAGAGACAAAGATATAGGAATGAGAGGCAGCGCAAAAGAAGAAAAAAAAAACACCACAAAGTGATGACTATGGCACCTTCAAAGTACGACATCCCAGCGTTGTCAGTGAAAGGAGATTGCTACATGTGGGTGATAAATACGTACAAACGAAAGATAATCATAGCTACTTGTGTCGACGCTCCCTTAATTATTGCTTGGTTGATTGATTGATTGATTTGGGGGTTTAAGGTCCCAAAACCACCATTTGATTGTGAGAGACGCCGTAGTGGAGGGCTCCGGAAATTTTGACCACCTGGGGTTCTTCAACGTGCACCCAAATCTGAGAACACGGGCCTACAACATTTCCGCCTCCATCGGAAATGCAGCCGCCACAGCCGGGATTTGATCCCGCGACCTGCGGGTCAGCAGCCGAGTACCTTAGCCACTAGACCACCGTGGCGGGGCAATTATTGCTTGGTTGGTTGATCGATTTGCCTCTGTTCACGTAGTATTTATCGCAACAAGGACCTACCTGACAAAACAAAGTTGTTGGAAGGCTATAGTTTAGGCAACATTTGACTTATGATAAATATGTGACAAACCAGAATCTTGGCAGGCGGAACCGAAAAGATAAACTTCGTTCCTGCGTCAGCCTTCTTTCTTGCCCTTCTATAAAATGTTTTGGCAAGTCAACCTTACGATGGATGTCAGTGTTGACTGCCCTTCAGTGCGATTAGCATTACAGCAATGTAGTGGTATACGCAGCAGAGCGACTGCCAAAACGCCTGAGAGCCACGTTTATTGGTGCGCTTGACGTTGCAAAAATATTCAAACAATACTATTTAAATATACTAGATGATTCGTTTTAACTTCCGCCGCGCAAAAAGAAATTAAGAGAGAGAAAGAGAAATGCGATTAGCAGTAAAAAAAAATAATCTCCCATATGCTTAGGGAAATGTGGCTCTAAGTAGAATTCAGGTCTTTATGCCATTTTCAAGACCGCAAATTATTTTTCATTTCGTTCCACACTTGGACAAATGAAATACCGCGACTGTCTTTTATTAATGGCACCTGACTACGCTGTGAGTGGACGCACGATCCATATTCATCACTCGTAGTTCAATCTTTCGAGAAGCAGCAACTTCGCAGTTTATTTTCAGGATACCCGAGCTTAGCGTTTAACTTTGCACCTGATGGTTTGTAGACGGCGGTGAAAAAAATTGATTGTAAATCGATAATCTACACGTACTTCATGCATGTGTCGCGATTGACTTCCTGCGACTCTTTCACGTTCGTACATTAGAGAAATCATTTACGTCAATTCTAGAGCATTGGGATCAAGCGTCACCGTATGGTCTGCTGTACTGGAGCATACTTACGCTTCATTCCTGTACGGACGATGTTCAGCAACTTGCACAAACTCTGAACACACGTGGCTGATAAAAAAGCCACGTAAGTATTTACATTGCTGCTGTATCTTTTGTTACATTTACAAGTAGCGGTAATTCAGCGCTTTCATACGAACATGGTCTTCATTCTTCTTGGTGCCCATACTTTCATCGATGTCTCGAAACGGCGAATTTGCGATGAGCAATTCTGTTATTGTGACCAATTCATGACGTACGAGCTTACGCATGGTCAATAGTTTGCTGGCGGCGTACCGATGCATGTGAGCCTTTGCGTAGGTGCCCGTGAAGCAAGACGATGAATGATGCTCGGTGTAATGTTTATGGGGCTCGTCTACTTGCTCGGAGGTCGTTGGATCAAATCCGTATGCACTGTGATGACGGCCGCGTTTCAATAAAGGCGAATGCTTGAGGGCCATACGCTTAGGTTTAAATGCACTTTGTTAGCACCACACAGTCAATTTTTGCCAGAGCCTTCATCACCATCGCCCATCATTGATCCTGTGTGCTGTCGGAACGAAAAAGTACAACAATAATTATCACCAGAATGCCGGTGTTGCAACTGCGTGAGAGCCTGTGTTGTTAGCGGCCCTTGTGCTTTACCGCGTGCTCATTCTTCGTCGGTACGCAACAATAAACATCGTAACACCACTGCAGTATCAGTAAAGAAAAAAAAAAAACGAGCATGAGCACAAACGGGCCCACCTTTTACATCGACCATGAGTGCTATGAAAGCAACGTCCGGTCCCGCTGCACACGCGCCGCCAGCTTCGCAAGACTGAACGCATGTACAGTGACGCACAAAAACTCACGAAACAACCTTAAGGCCATTCCATGATGATGATGATATGTTGGGTTTAACGTCCCAAAACCACGACATGATTAAGAGAGACGCCATAGTAGAGGGTTCAAGGCCATTCCAGTCCTGAAAGACAGAACTTTTTCGTCATCGCACACTTACATTTTAGTTTCCTTGGATAATAATAATAATACTTCGGGTTTTACGAGTACGTGTCAAAGCCACCATATGTTTATGAGCGAAGCAAGAGTGGAGGGCCACCAGAAATTTGAATATTCAGTGTTCTTTACGAGCACCTAAATAAAAGTGCACGGCCCTCTAGCCTATTACGTCTATCGCAATGCAACATTACTCGGAACTGATGCAGCCAGCAACACTCGCCAAATCCAAGTGATATCGCTCTGTATTAAAACACTATTTTATTATTGCTTGCATAGTGTTTTGAAAACGTTCCCAATGCCTCATAACAGAAGCTCCTAACATCCATGAATCGCGGAGCAAGCTTAGTGCGTCGAGACTGCATTGAAGGTAGATAATACGCCACAGTGAAGGCAATAAGCAAGCTGAATGAATGAATAAATTTTATATAAAAGTTCCTTCAGGTGAGGCGGGTGTGGGGGGGGGGGGGGCAAAAAGGAATTAATCTCTGGCCTATCCCACTCTCCATCGATAATGAGCAAGCTGGTTTTTAGGAGCTTGCTCCTTTTTGCGGGGGGTTGTATTTCGTCGTTGCGCCAGTGTGTACGCTAGTGCTCATTGCTGTGCTTCCTTTGTATTTCACCGGACATCACTGGGTGCGCGTCGATACCGCTACTCACTATGAACACCGCAGAAGCCAAGGCCGTGGCGCGGAGGGCTCGCAATGCGGCTGCAGCGCGTGCTCGCCGTCAGGACCCTTCTGAAACTTTCCACTACAATCTATATTTCATGATCTTCTGGCTTTGTACTTTACGGATCACAAAGCCATTATACTAAAGAGAAAAATGTACCTTCGAGCATATGTAAGTTGTAAATAAGCTCTCGAGCAAAAATTCATATGCTGTATGAGTATGTGAATATATGTATATAGCACAATATTTAAATAAACATTGCGTATATAGCGTGTATATACTATCACAGCAGAATAACTCTCGTGTCACGTCTTTATATGACGATGATTGAGCATATCTACAGATGTTTCACGTTTTACCAGATATAACTTCTGTAGAAAGCTTCTTCATCATCATTCGTTTCGTGGACATGCGGAAATTGTTTTATAGGACCAGTATGTGAACTAGAGAGTAGAATAAAATGGGACCATGGGGTGATGAAGAGCGTCGTTGTTGTGAAGCGAGAACAGTCAGATTTTTCAATCAAGAAAGTCGCTAGCGGACACTTCCTGCGTCGGCTTCTTGCGTTGGCTAGGATACGCCGCGGGAAGGAATGCCTAGGGGAGAGGGGGAGCAAGCGAGCGTAGGCTTGAGGCAGGAGAGCAGGAGCGTAATAGTAGAAAAAGTGTCGTTCATGCTCAATGGGTGAGGAGGAGCAGACAGGCGGTAGGCGAAAATGGAGAGAGTAACGCCAGCTGTTTGAGAGGGAGAGAGGAGAGTTTGTCATGCTTATGAGTGCAGACTATGGACGTGGGACATACTGGACATACCCGTAGGCATAGAGTTTCCTAAATTTGACTAGAGGGGACTCTGGCGTTGCCATTGTTCAGCGACAATGGGAATTATCGGTATGATATGGCTTTGTCTAGTCTTCATGTTTGCGGGCAGTTAACGCACTTAAGGCTTCTTTTATTGCTGTGTTTTGGTTTCCTTTCGAAGGAAAGAACGAACTTTTTCACTTCGTGACGCGATTTGAAGTGGTAAGCCTAGAATAATAAAGTAGCGAAGCGTAACTGCCGAACATTTGCCGATTGTTGTTTTGTGACAAAGCAGCTTTAAACCACGCGAACCCAGAACGAACGCCAAGCACGAAGACTAGGCAAATCCATGTCATACCCGTGATTATTATGCTCTTTAAAGTGCCATGCATTGCAGCTTCCATAGACACTAGCGCCAGAGCCCCCTCTAGCGTATATTTAGCAAACTCTATGCCCGCGGGCAAGAGATGCTCAGCATAAAAAATCGAGAGCTGTCTCAAGCCCAATGGACGGCTTGCGAGTACTCTGAGCGATGTAATGCGTACGTGCGGCCACGTCTATTATACGGAGTGTCCACCATAGATTATAAACAGCTTAACGTGACTAGAGCCACCGCTACTTTTTATAAACAAATGGAATGTGCTTTTAATGCAAGAACAATAAACAACAAAAACTTCGCACCCCAAGCAGTCAAGGGAGAGGAACTGACGCTATAGAAAACGCCTTCTGGTAGAGTGCAATGTTCATTTTATGACGTCGAAACGCCGAGTCGCAACGCACAGACAGCTCCGTACTGAGGAAGCAGACCAAAAAGGTTGTTTTTCGTCGTAAGGGCGGAGAAGACTGCTACGAGCGCAGTGGTCCTGGCCGTAGTGGTTATGGGTCAATAAACTCACGATCGTAGGTGCTCGCTGTTCAGTGTAGCCTCACACGCAGAGGTACACTATACGCGTTCTTTAGTTCCTTCGCCAGGAAGACAAATTATAGCGGGTCTCGAAGGCACCCCAGCGAAGCACGGCCTTTCCCCAAATGAATTCAACATCTGTCATCCCACCCTGTTTTTCCTTTCGTGTCCTGCCCACGTTGGTTCGCGGTGCCACCGGCACAATGCCCGTAGCGGCGAGCTGGCGCTGGGATGCTTCGGAACGTGGCTTCTTCGGTACTCTCCCTCGCTCGGCTGTTGCCACACAGAGAGCGTCTGTCGCCCACCTATGTTTGCGCCGCGGCTGTGCACAGAAATTTGTTCCCTTTTTTCGAAGTCAGCAGGGAGGGATTACATTTCTTCGTCCCCCCGTGCCCACCTTAGGCCACGACGCATTCCCTACGATATTTCATTTTGCCGCGTCTTTTTAACATTCGCTTCTTCATTCCTTCTGAGTGTTGCTTTCTCTCTTTCACTCTTAGCCGTTTGTTTTTCCTCAGGTGTTACGTCTGACGTCGCGCAGGATCACCCCTTTTCAGCGCCCACCTCTAATTTTCCTCTTCGAAAGAGAACTATCCTTTGTTTTCAGCACCCTTATACTTTCCCTACTGATGCTCAAAGAAAAACAATAACCTCGCATTTCTATCTAATGTTATGGTTTATCTCCGCTTTCTAGGCTAGGTCCAATAAAATAACATGGTCGAATGAAGACTAATCTCGGTATGTGCACGTCGGTCGTTTGTTGGTTCTTATTGTTGCTCCGGTATTTTGCAGCTTGCTTGCGTGCTTTTGTTACTCGCAGTGGTACTTCTCATTTGAAAAAAAAGAAAAATAAATAAAGTCATGCTGCTCCTGGTCCTTCGTCATTCTATTTCTTCTTCCCTGTCTACCTTATAACCTTATCATTCTCGTCTTTTTCTTGCCTCTCTCCTAAGCCATGTGCTTAGCCACTTGTTAGAGCTCTGTCAACCCCCAAGTTTACGCTTTTCTGCCTCTTGTCGGGATTAAGGAACTTTTCCATAGCTTTTGTCCTTCTTTTTTTCTTGCTGCAGTAAGTACATTTCAGTTTACGCCCTTGTGTTCTCTCACTCAACCCATCTGCCCTTGTCTGTGTGCGTGTTTCTTAATACCTCATGAACTCTCGTTGCCTAATACTGCTATGTTGTTCTAGTTACTGCGCTTTTTGTAAGGTTTGACGTTGTGGAATGGTAACACTGTCATCTTGCTGATTCTCCTTTGATAATTGCCAAGATTTTGTGACCCGTGTCTGCATGTTTTATCGTGTTTTACCGCAGCAGTTCCTCAGATTTGGGGAACTCATGCGATTTAAGATCATACTTTTTTTCTTTTTATATCTGAATACATGGAACGATGAAGGGTACGTCAGAGCTTGCTATTCGTACGATGCGGTGCCATATTTAGGACAGGCAATTGGTTCTCGGTTAATCGTACTACCTGGCCACAAAAAACCACTTTTTCTACCTTATACGCTACCATGTCCCGAGTACCTTTCAAGGTAAGGAACTAGTATAGGCTTTTGGAAAAGTGTGCCTGCTTCTTCTCCACGAATCCACCAGTCTCGTGGATTGTTTTCGCGCCAAAGCAGAGGAACATTGGAATGAAGATTCATAGCTGTTTGTATCAGCACGTGTGGTGCTATGGCCCATACATGCTTGCTGTTGTCAAAATTACAACTGCCCCATCTTCAAAATTTGCAATTTCCTTCGAATTATTCCACAGACAGAAACGTTGATTGATCCCTTCAGCGCGCATGCAGCGTGAAATTAGTTTTTTTAAGCTCAAAACTATTTTTTCTTGCCCCTAAATACTCCTGTGGATAATTTCGCGAAAAACAATACTTCGAAGATTCAATATATATATATATATATACATACATACATACATATATATATATATATATATATATATATATATATATATATATATATATATATATATTGTAGCGAAGCCTCCGAACTATGAAATGGGTCGAACTCTTGCGTACCTTCTAGTGGGGCTACCCAACAAGGACGCCGCTCGCGCTGAGAGCCCGTGCTTTGCTGTGACTGTCGCCATTGCATATTCTCGCTCGTTGCCGGCTAATAAACGCCTTAACAATTTGGTGGAGAGTGCTGCGATCCCTGTCTATGCCTTTGGAGCTACGATCACGTACCCTGCCATCTACTATGTACCAAGACGCTTCTCAGCAAACGCCTCCTCCAATGCCACCCCCTTGTCCCGGTGTCCCCAGAATCCGCGATCCACCCATCTTCACTGGCGCTGATGGCACTGACGTGGAGGACTGGCTCGCCATTTACGACCGCGTGAGCGTCCCCAACAAATGGGACGAGGACGGCAAGCTGACAAACTTGGTGTTTTACCTTGCCGGTGTCGCCAGTTTGTGGTACAACAACCACGCGTCCGATTTTGCCACCTGGTCCGATTTCAAGACCGCAATCGTCAACGTCTTCGGCCGCCCTGCTGTTCGCAAGCTGCAAGCCGAGCAGCGCTTGCGTGAACGTGCTCAGGAGGCTGGTGAGTCATTCACCAGCTATATTGAAGATGTCCTGGACCTATGCAACAAATCCAATCACACCATGTCCGAGTCTGACAAGATCCGAAACATCATGAAAGGCATCGACGATGATGCCTTCACGATGCTGCTCACCAAAAACCCCGGCACGGTGGCTGAGGTCATCACACTGTGCCAGAGCTATGAGGAGCTCCGCCGGCAGCGTTCGATGACCCGACGCTCCCCACCACGAGCTGCAACGCTTGCTGGCTTGGAGGCCAGTTGTGACCAAGTGGCGTTGATGGCAGAACTGAAGTCCTTTATCCGTGAGGAAATCGCGCGTCAGTTCTCCCTCCTGCCCTTTTCCCACCAACCTGCTGTTCAACAATCGGCTACTACCCTTCTCCCTCCCATCCGCCGAGCGATTGAACAGGAAATAGCGGAGGTAATGCCTGCTTACCACCCCCAACAGCCTCCGGCTCCTGCGTCCCTGAGTTACGCGCAAGTGGTCGCCAGGCCACCCCAAGTCGTTCAAGCACCCGCCCCTCTGACCTACGCTGAAGCTGCTGCACGACCTCCGTCCGTTGCAGCGGGTATGCCCGCTACGTATGTTGACGTAACCCCTCAGCCTCAGCTTCAGTCCACCATGCAGCCACCGTTCCGTCCATCAGCCCTTGCGACATGGGTGAGACCTACCTCGGTGAACAGATGGCGCACACCCGACAACCGGCCCATCTGCTTTGCCTGTGGTTACGCCGGTCACGTGGCCCGTTATTGCCATCGCGTACAGCCGGCTCAAATTTCTTCACCTGTAGCTGGCCAACTCAGCCGTCCCTATCGCGAAGAACCGCCGTCTATGCCACCTCGATCTCGCCCAGGTCCATCTCGAAGATCACCGTCTCCACGACGCCATTCCCTGTCTCCCATGCGGCCAAGTGCGGCATCTCATGAGCGGGAAAACTAGTCGTCGCAGTCCCTGAGGCAAGGACTGCGACGCTATCGCAATGTGAAAGCCCTCAGAGTAGCCCCTCGAATGTCATTGACGTGCTTGTGGACGGTGTTTGTGCATCGGCTCTTATTGACACTGGAGCTGCCGTATCAGTTATGGACGAAAAACTCTGCCGCTTACTTCGAAAAGTGACGACGCCACTTTCTGGGTTATCCCTTCGTACTGCGAGTTTGCACCGGATTCATCCTACAGCAGGGTGCACAGCTCGCGTTGTCATCCAGGACGTTCTGTATGTCGCCCAATTCATCGTCATTCAGGCATGCTCTCATGACGTCATCCTGGGATGGGAATTTCTCTCCCGCCATGACGCCGTCATCCATTGTGCCACTGCCGAAATTGAGCTCTCACCCTTCTCGCATTTGACGCCAGAAGACAGTCCCCCGACACTGAGCAAGATTCTAACGAGAGACGATACAACAGTGCCTCCAAACTCGACGACGGCTGTGTCTGTCTACTGCGCTGGTCTCTCCGACACCATTGGACTTGTTTCGCCATCTGACCGCGCTTGCAGCAGGAGAGGGTTGCTAGTACCTTTCGCGACTGTGCAGGTCAACCAGGGCAACACTGCTATTTTTGTAACCAACCCGTTCCCGTACGCTGTTACCTTGCTTCGAGGGGAATGTCTCGGCAGAGTGGAACCAGTCGACGACGCACAAGTCCTGGACGTACCCGATGACACGCGCGCTCCCAGGTCGTGTACCATCAATGCTGTTTCCACTTCTGATTCGTCGTCTGCTGATGTATTTGGCCCCTCCATCGCTGACAACCTTACGGCCGTACAGCGTTCCCAACTTCTGGACCTGTTACAAGAATATCGTTCTTCTTTCGATGTCGGGCGAAGTTCTCTCGGTCGCACGTCCGTTGTTACGCATCGCATCGACACTGGTGCCCATCCACCTTTACGGCAACGCCCATATCGCGTGTCGCCTGCTGAACGTCGAGTAATTAATGATCAGGTTGACGATATGCTCCGACGCGACGTTATTTGGCCCTCCGACAGTCCATGGGCGTCTCCTGTTGTTCTTGTTGCGAAGAAAGACGGTTCTGTGCGGTTCTGTGTAGACTACAGACGGCTCAATAAGATCACTCGCAAGGATGTTTATCCACTGCCACGCATCGATGACGCGATTGACAGCCTTCATGGAGCCGATTTTTTTTCTTCTCTCGATCTGCGCTCGGGGTACTGGCAAGTACCCATGGCTGACGACGCTCGACCAAAGACCGCCTTCGTCACGCCAGACGGCTTGTACGAGTTTAACGTCATGCCGTTTGGTCTATGTAATGCACCTGCGACCTTTGAGCGCATGATGGACACCATTCTGCGCAACTTGAAATGGTACACGTGCTTGTGTTACCTGGACGATGTCATTGTCTTTGCTCCGGATTTCTCCACGCATCTCCAACGTCTGAAAGAAGTTTTCGCACGTGTGAGCAATGCCGGCTTGCAACTAAATCTGAAAAAGTGCCGCTTTGCCGCACGGCAACTCACCATACTGGGGTACGTCGTGTCCAAAGACGGCATTCTTCCTGATCCTGCCAAGCTTCAGGCCGTGGCCGAATTCCCCAAACCTGCGTCCGTCAAAGAACTGCCTAGTTTCGTGGGCCTGTGCTCGTACTTCCGACGCTTCATACGAAATTTCGCCACGATCATATCACCGCTGACGAAGCTCCTTGGAAGCAACGGGCCCTTCAATTCGTGGTCATCCGAGTGTGACGACGCGTTCGCGAAGCTCCGCCATTTGTTGACGTCGCCTCCCATTCTACGCCACTACGACCCTACAGCCCCAACGGAGGTGCACACAGACGCCAGCGGAGTAGGCCTCGGCGCTGTCCTGGCGCAGCGAAAACCCGGATTCTCTGAATATGTCGTAGCATATGCAAGCCGTACGCTCACGAGAGCCGAGAAAAACTACACCGTCACGGAGAAAGAGTGCCTGGCGATCGTCTGGGCTCTTACAAAGTTTCGACCTTATTTGTATGGTCGCCCATTCGATGTCGTCACCGACCATCATGCACTATGCTGGCTTTCATCATTGAAGGATCCCTCAGGCCGTCTCGCCCGTTGGGCTCTTCGCTTACAAGACTACGATATCCGTGTGCTGTACCGCAACGGACGCCAGCATGCTGACGCCGACGCCCTCTCGCGCTCCCCTCTGCCTGAAGGTGATGTGCTCTGCTCAGTATCCTTGGCTGCTGTTTCTGCCATTGATGTTGACATCATCGCTACCGAACAGCGAAAGGATAATTGGATCAGCCCGCTCATCGACATGCTCTCTGATCCATCCGCAACGCCATCCACGCGTGCATTGCGTCGTCAAGCTCGCCATTTTGCCATTCGTGACGGCCTCCTACACCGACGCAATTACGACGCCGACGGCCGGCAGTGGTTACTCGTGATACCCCGCAGTCTGCGGTCAGAGATATGTGAATCATTCCATTCTGATCCGCAATGCGCGCACTCTGGTGTATTCAAAACCTACCATCGCATTCGACAACGCTACTTCTGGCGCGGGATGTACCGCTATGTGCAGCAGTTCGTTCGCTCTTGCCTCACTTGCCAACGCCGTAAACCGTCAGCCCACATGTCGCACGCCAGTCTACAACCGTTACCTTGCCCTGACCGTCCCTTTGGGCGCGTAGGTATCGATTTGTATGGACCACTTCCTCTGACGTCGGCTGGTAACCGCTGGGCCATCGTTGCCGTTGACCATTTAACGCGATACGCCGAAACCGCCGCTCTTCCTGCGGCTGCTGCGCGCGATGTTGCGTCCTTCCTGCTGCATCGATTTATACTGCGCCACGGACCACCCCAAGAGCTTCTCAGCGATCGAGGCCGTGTCTTCTTGTCGGAAGTCGTCGAAGCCATTCTGATGGAGTGCCATTCTGTCCACCGCAAAACTACTGCTTACCACCCACAGACGAATGGCCTCACCGAACGCTTTAACCGCACCCTCGGCGACATGCTTTCTATGTACGTCGCTGCCAACCACACTAATTGGGATAATATAGTGCCCTTCGTCACCTACGCCTACAACACCGCCCCTCAGAGCACGACTGGTTTTTCACCTTTCTACTTGCTGTACGGAAGGCACCCGTCGCACACCATGGACACGATACTCCCCTACACGCCGGATCCATCTGAGTGTACACCTATTTCCGAGACAGCCAGGCTTGCTGAAGAGTGTCGCGAGCTTGCCAAGACTTTTACGACGCAAGATCAAGAGCGGCAGAAGAGTATCCGTGATGGCTCCACCACTTCTGAGCCCATGTTCCTTCCTGGTGCGCTTGTATGGCTCTCGACCCCGACCTCTGCCGCTGGCCCCTCTTCCAAACTACGTCCCAAATACGAAGGCCCCTACCGTGTCATCGAGCGCACCTCACCCGTCAACTATCTGATCGAACCCGTTGAACAATCTTCGGACATGCGCCGCCGTGGGCGAGACATCGTCAACGTGGAGCGCCTGAAGGCTTATTATGACCCGCTAATAATAACAAGCTGTTAGGTCGCCAGGTGGCTCCCTCTTCGACCCCGGGGTAATTGTAGCGAAGCCTCCGAACTATGAAATGGGTCGAACTCTTGCGTACCTTCTAGTGGGGCTACCCAACAAGGACGCCGCTCGCGCTGAGAGCCCGTGCTTTGCTGTGACTGTCGCCATTGCATATTCTCGCTCGTTGCCGGCTAATAAACGCCTTAACAATATATATATATATATATATGGTATGAAGAAAGGCCGGAAGGTTAACCAGAAAGTAAGTGTCTGGTTTACTACCGGGCACTTGGGAAAGGGAAATGGGAGACAGAAAAGTAAGGAAAAGGGAATGAGAGAAGGAGAGCTGGACAGAAGCGAAAACACAAACACGCTAAAACGTCAAAAACGTTTGACTAGGCGGGTCGATCGCAGAAACTTCAGGAAGCCCTTCGTCGCTTTTTGGCGTGAAGCTCTATCTTTTCGGTATTCTCAAATTAATTTTTCGAAAGGCGGCTGGTCGTTGAGGCGTGCAAACATTGCTGACATGTACTGTCTCTGACAGTTTTACTTAGGGCACTGACACAAACTATGTTCGATGATTTCATCAGTGCCACGATGATCACATGCAGTACTTGTCTGCCCATAAAATGCGGCAAGCAAAGGAGTTCGTAAAATACACCTTAAGCCACATGCGACACAGAACGATTGTCTCAGATCTGGATCACCCCGATGGAATGGAAAGTCGTAGGTATGGGCCCAGACGGTGAAGACGGATGTGTAGAAATCCGGGCGCGTTCCACCGAGACCTGGTGACATCGTGTGCGAGCGTTTTATTCTTTGCTTCTGTGTCGCTTTTTGACAGTGTAATGGGATCCACCATACCATTTTCGTGAGGGTTCTGTGCTGCAGCGTCGGCATGCTCGTTATGGTTGATTCCACTGTGGCCTGGTAACCATTGAAAAGTTGCATCATGTCCTTTCTGTAGTACTTGCTCATAGAATTGTCCTATTTCTAGCACCAATTATTCCTGAGGTCCACGACGTAGCACAGTTCGAATACGATACAGAGTTGGTTTCGAATCGGTGAAAATACACCATTTTAGAGGTGCTTCTTCATCAATCCGGCGGAGTGCACAGCGGAGTGCTGCGAGCTCTGCGGCTCTCGATGTTGTTTTCTAAGATGTTTGAAATTGGATGGTTTCGGATTTTTCTAGGAAGATCACAGCTCCTGCAGATCCCCTAACATTTGTCGAACCATCCATATAAAGTTCAACGTGGTGTTTGTATCCTTCGTGCAGCATATGTTGAGTCAGTTGCTTCAAAGCTGGTGTCGAGAGATTCGCCTTTTTTCCAATTCCTGGCACTATCAAGCGTAGGGTTTGGATAGTCTAAACACCAAGAGGGTGTCAGGATACGTTCCGGGGGTGTGTGGCCTGCTGGCCTGCTGGCTGGAAGGCACTCATCATCATCATCATCATCATCATCATCATCAGCAGCAGCAGCAGCAGCAGCAGCCTGACTACGTCCACTGCAGGACAAAGGCCTCTCCCATGTTCCGCAGTTAACCCGGTCCTGTGCTTGCTGCTGCCAATTTATACCCACAAACTACTTCTTATCTGCCCACCTAACCTTCTGTCTCCCCGTAACTCGCTTGCCTTCTCTGGGAATCCAGTTAGTTACCCTTAACGACCAGCGGTTATTCTAACTACGCGCTACATGCCCGGCCCATGTCCATTTCTTCTTCTTGATTTCAGCTATGATATCCTTAACCCCCGTTTGTTCCCTAATCCACTCTGCTCTCTTCTTGTCTCTTAAGGTTACACCTATCATTTTTGATTCCATTGCTCGCTGCGTCGTCCTCAATTTAAGCTGAACCCTCTTTGTAAGTCTCCAGGTTTCTGCTGCGTAGCTAAGTACCGGCAAGATACAGCTGTTATATACCTTCCTCTTGAGAAGTAGTGGCAATCTACCTGTCATAATTTGAGAGTGCTTGCCAAAAGTGCTCCACCCCATTCTTATTCTTCTAGTTACTTCAATCTCGTGGTTCGGCTCCACGGTTATTACCTGCCCTAAGTGGACATAGTCTTTTACAACTTGAAGTGAACTATTACCTATATCGAAGCGCTGCTCTCTTCCGAGGTTGTTGTACATTACTTTTGTTTTTAGCAGATTAATTTCAAGACCAACCTTTCTGCTCTTCTTGTCTAACTCCGTAATCATGAGTTGCAATTCGTCCCCTGAGTTACTCAGCAATGCAACGTCATCGGCGAAGCGCAGATTACTAAGGTACTCTCCATTAACTCTTATCCCTATCTGTTCCCATTCGAGGCTTCTGAAAACCTCGTGTAAGCATGCGGTGAATAGCATTGGGGAGATTGTGCCGCCCTGCCTTACACCCTTCTTGATTGGTATTCTATTGCTCTCTTTATGAAGCACTATGGTAGCAGTTGATCCCCTGTAGATTTCTTCTAGGATGTTTATGTATATTTCATTGACGCCCTGATTCCGCAGTGTCTGTATGACGGCTGCTTTTTCTACTGAATCAAACGCCTTCTCGTAATCTATAAAGGCTATCTATAGTGGTTGGTTATATTCTGAGCATTTCTCAATTACGTGATTGATTGGAAGGCACTCACGGTAACTCAATACTCTCTTACAGACGGAGGCGCTTGGTCGCTTTTCTGGAAGCGAAGCTAGATGGTGGGCAGGAGTGTGAGTAAGGTGCCTAATATGCGCTCGAAGCACATCTAGAGTAACTCTGCTATCTCTAGTACCAGCTACTCGTGCGGTTTATGGTGTAAGACTCATAGTAGAGACTGCAGTGCCACCTTCGAGTCGCAGAAAATAGATTCAGCTTCACAGAAGAAGGTCCTGAAAGCGCTTCTGCACTTTTTGCGATCGACTGGCCTTTCTGAATGGTTGTAGCCATAATGCCCTTTGTGTGTGTGTTTTCGTTTTCTCATAAGTGCACGTGCGTTTTTTTCTTCTCTATCCCCACTTTCGTGCCCCTATTTCCCCATTCCCAGTGCTGGGTAGCAAACCAGATGCCAATAACTGGTTAACCTCTCGGCTTTCCTTTTTCTCTAACTCTTTCTCTCTAGTGCATTAACGTTGTGTAAAAGAAAGTGGAGTTGAGAAGTGAAAGTTGTGAAATAAAAGAAAGTGTAGTGCGTGCATGAACATCATGTATGACTTAAGCAACCATTGGAGCATTCATTGTCACTGCCTATACGGTAACAGCAGCGAGCACTGGCTATGAGTCCATCGTATGACCATGGGACTTTCAAAAATGAATAGGGATTCCACCTAGCAACGCTGAAAACGATCCAGCA
This sequence comes from Rhipicephalus microplus, assembly GCF_013339725.1. NCBI lineage: Eukaryota > Metazoa > Arthropoda > Arachnida > Ixodida > Ixodidae > Rhipicephalus > Rhipicephalus microplus. Next base: position 19,097,881 of record NC_051169.1, on the reverse strand, counting down.
AAGTATAAATCAGTGGGGATGAGGACTGAAACGAAAGGTCATTCCTAGCAAAATAGGAATAAGATACGTTGGCCACCTTGGTGAAGTGTATCAAGCTATATACAAACAAGGGACCATATGTGTACTCCTCGAGCAATGACCGAGGAATCCAGATTGCACCCTCCCCCTGTCTCTCTCTTGGTGCTTTGGAGGGCTTAACCCACCCTGAAATTCTTTTCCATGCACTCCGCGGGTTCAGCGAAACGGCCTCCTCATCGCCCTCTTCATCGCCCGTGAGATTCTGCGCTTGGTCGACCTTTGAGGGCATGTACGAAGGGCCGCTTTCGTGTTAGCGAGCTACCGAGGCTGCAAATAGTAGTGGTACCGCAATTACCATGCCCCACCCCCTTTCTCTTCCCGATGCATCCACGTCTCTATGCGGTACGGTGCACGGTTTAGAGCTTCTCCTCCACTGAACGACTGCCTATCGATGCGAGGTGCTTTTAGCGGGCTGTTATTCCGGCCACTTCACGATTACTGCGAGTAAGTACTCCTCACTTCCTCGGGTTCTTGGCCACGTCCCGCACTTTACTATCATTTGTCAGGTTATAATGGGAAGACTAAAAGAGCGTTTACACGAGCGTTTCTGACTCCGTTACTGGGATCAGTACCGCCTTCATGCCAAGCACTTACCTCACGCCAGGAGCAAAGAGCTATAAGCCTAGTACGATAAACACTGCTCTTCTAAGGCCCGCACATTTGGACGTATCGTCATTTTATCGCACCCTTTCTTTACTATAGTACCTCAGGCTCTCGATTGACTCAGAGATTCGGTGCTCGAACTCAGTAGAGCACAGCTCCAGCGCTTGGTGTAGAGCAGCAGTGACTGCTTTAGTGTTCTAACCTAATAAGCCGATAATACACGTGTTATAGCTAAACTCTTAACTACGGTTGAACTGTGAACCATGGTCATTTCGGCATTACCCATGGTTGACCCCATAAACCACAATTAAGCTGCTTTTGTGTCAGCAGTACAGGCACCATTTGCTTATAAGAGTAAGTCGGAAGAAAGTAAGACTGCCTTCTTAATGAATGCTGCTTAAAAATATCACCTTCCACACAGTTCATTCGGATTCAAGAAATAATTGTTATGGTGGTGTGCATGAAATACAAAATATCAATCACCGTCCCGTATGTTGAGACCGAAGACGATGACTGAGCGGTAGGCAACCTTGATGATCACCTTCACTGAAGCTGCAGGAAGAAATGGACTGTACGTTCGTCTCAATATTAGGGACGCAGGCAGCACACTCTTGCAACAGAGGATGCCGCGAAGAACCGAAACTTGCCGATGAGCCGTTGCCGCTGAACACTTGCTGCCTCCTTTAGAGGAACCTTGAGAGCTGTACCAGAGGCATGTCGTCCCCCTCCACCTCCTCGCACCTTTTATCATGCCGGCGCAACTTCCACCTGAATCGATTCGCTAATCGACCTGCCCCATTATACAGCACTGCCGAAATCGATTGGAAACTGCGCTTCCCACTGCTATTGTTTTCCGCTTTCGCCCTCGCTCTTTGCCTCCACTCAACCCGACTTCGCCTAAGACCCCTTCTCGCGCCTCATTCCGGCGTGTTACTGCCTCTTTTTAAACGACTGCAGGCGCTTTTGTAACCTCCTTTGGAACTGTCTCCCCCTTCTTTTCTCACTTTTCCGACATCCTCGTTTATTTTGTGTTTCAAGAGAATACACCACACGACTTTAGAGCCACGCCCATCCAGAAGCTGGAAAAACAGACGCCTCCACCCACCCTTTTTTGTTTTTGAGAAAGGGAGAACCATTAAAATATATTTTGGAACCAAATATGTAAATCAGCAACGATGAAACGAGGCTGAAGGCTTCATTTTTTTCTATAACATGATGCTCTTTCTCGCGTTGCACAGGCATGCCTCATCGGTACAGGTATTGTCAATATTCCTGAACCAGTTTCTATTCCTTACGAAGGTCACGAAGAGGAAGGGTGAGGTTAAGCTGGTGTGCCTAGCGGTGATACAGAGTAGACTACTATTCCACGTCGCTCGATTCAATAACCAGCAGTTGCAGTGAAAACCACCTTACTGCAGTTGTCCCAGAAAATGAGATAGGCAGTGTATTTGATAAAGTGTTTCTTTATCAAATATATCAAAAGCATGATAAGCGTCTGATCGCACGTGTTTGCACACGAGACAATAATGAAGGCGAATAATGGTGCCATGCCCGTAATATGGGAATGGTCCAGGCGACTGAAGCTGTATACTGCTATGAAACCAACCCAAAGCTTGTTCGTACCCCGCTTTCTTTCTTTTAATTCTTTTGTCTCTTACCGTAGTGAAGGGCAGCAAAACAGACGCGCATTTTGTTTGACCTCCCCACCTTTCATTAATTTTCCTCCTCATCTTTCAGGAAAACAATGAGTACGCAATCGGCAATCGCGGTTGAACGCGGTACCTTCAGCACTGCAAGTTGACGTCCAATCAAATATGCCTTTCCCATTTTGGTCTGCAAGGCATTCTATTGCGAATGATAAAGCATTTACCTCATTGAGTGCAACATAACGACCGACCATATCCGGAATCTTAGCTGTCATGATGGTGGACAAGAATGAAAACCAAACTTTCGAGTGGAATAATTTTTTTCACTACGTGGATTGTGAAATAGCCTTAACTTTAAGGGAGTGGCGGCCGCGAGCAGGCTGACAGTAGGAGAAAGGAAGATAAGGACGATGGAGCCTTGGCCGCCTCCGTTCCGGTCTTCGCATAGATACGCTGATTATGATTTATCACACGTACGTTCGTCCGATTCTTGAATTCGGATGTGTACTATTCTCTGGTGGACCAGCACACCAAATAAACCCCTTGATTTTCTTAGAGCGGGACGCTCTTCAAAGTTGTTTATATAGGTGTGCCAAAATTCGCAGCAAACAATATTTTGTATCAAAAAGCTCGGATACCCACTCTTGCTTGCAGGTTCCGTATTTTAACAGTTAAAACCCATTTATAATTTTCTGAATCCACTTTAAGAAGGCGAGTTTGTATACTTTGCCGAGCCCAGTATCTTTTTCAATGAGCATTGACCCGTGTATATAAACCCCAAGTGCTATTTCTTCAAACACTTCTAGATGCTTTACATGCAAATATATTCGAGATCACAACATCCGATAAACCAATTGGTTAAGTGCAAGTAGAATTTGACGATATTTTCCGAATGAATGCTAAACACTTGCCCTCTAAATATTTGTTTGGCTTATTAGAAGAACACCTGTCTCAATTAGGTACTAATATAGTAATTGCAACGGATGCATCTATGAGTGACCAGAACAGGTGTGGGTATTTTTTTCTCTCTCATTATTCTGGTTATTTTTATTACGCCTCCCAGATTATACACCAATATTGGAAGCGGAATTAATGGCCGTTATACTAGCTCTTCGTAAACTGCCTGCGACTCATTCGACAGATGTGATAGGGACTGACTCGTATTCCGTCTGTTCATTTTTATCATCGTCGTCGGCGTCAGCAGTACTTGAAACTTTTAAATCATTATTCTCAGTAAACATTAGTCTAGTGCGAATTATATGGGCGCCAGGCCATCGTGGTATATTTATAAATGAGATTAATGGCACACTCGCACGAACATCTTTTGATCTTCCGATTGTGCCAATCATGTTTCTTACAGCTTATGTAACAGCAGCAAGGTTAAGAAAACTTTCCCTTCTTGAAGACTCATCAAAAATTACGATACTGAATCCAGATTTCTTGCACCTACACTTCGCATGGAATAATAAATGGTGTCCCATGCGTAAATTGGAAGTCTATATAAAACAACTACGTGGCCGTGTACCACTTGTTAGTTTCTACTTAAACAGGTCTGGTCTGGTGCCATCCCCTCTGAGCTCAAGCTGTATTGAACCTGAACATATCGACCATTTTCTTCTCACATGTCACCGTTTCAGAAATCAAAGAAAAATTTGCTTCAAAATTTTATTTAAAAACTAGGAATATAACTTACTACTCCTAATATTTTGTCTTTTGGGGCTGCTTCATTAGGACACAGCTACAGGAACATCTGCGGGGCTCTCTGCGAATTCCTATGTAACACAAGAAGATTACCTTTCTGAGCCATTTGTCGGCTCTCGATTTTTACTAGCCAATCTACCATTTATTATTTAGCTGTTACACTGTAATGATTCAACCTTCAGAAGAATTTCACAACTATTACTCCTCAGATATTCAACAAATTCTATTATTTCTCCCCGTCCCCCTTTTTATTAGATTGTGCCAAATGAATTTCACAGTCAAAATAAAGTGATCCTATTCACCTAGTCTGGAAAACCTGAAGGTATTGTCTTGCATTAACCACCGGCTTCTTGGCCAATCCCCCTTATTGGGTGAGAGCCACACAAGAAAGGATCAAGCAAGCAAGCAAGCAAGCACGCGGCAGCCGCTGGCAGCGGGCAGTTGCGGCCTGGGTTCCGGTCAATAAAGAATGTTTCTGGTTTTCTAGAAGTTCCGTATCAGGCGTAAGCTCGACACCCGAACGCAACACCCACAGGGGGGTCTGTTAGATTATGTTCGGGCCATGCAGAAGCTCTTCCATCGGGCGGACCCCACGGCACCTGAGGCCGTTAAGGTCTTGCACGTAAGGTAGCGATGCCACCCCCGCTTCCCGCTGTACCTGTTGGGTCGCTCCTTCCTTTCCCTCGATGAGCTTGCTTGTTTTGCTCCGAAAGTTGAGGAGGCCGTCTACATCGACCATACCGATAGTAGCGGAGGAGGGAAGTGAGCTCCATGGAGGCAAGGCAGAGGTCCGTTGGTGTCGACAGGGTTCATGGGATGTCACTGACGTTGGAACAGACATTGACATGAGGTGGGACGTTGCAACACAGCTCTGCAGAGTGAGTGAGCGCCGCGATCATGAATGCGGTCACAAAGTCCCGGAATGACGAAGCCGCATACGTGAAGAAAAGGGAGAAGTCGAGGAATAATAGGAATAAACCGAGTGTAATTAGGAATGCAAGGGCACGACAATAACAACAGATAAATCAGAGTCTGGCACCGAGGTGGCCCACGCTCATGACCTTGAGAGGACAAGGATGCCGTTGAATAGCATGCAAAGGCTTCCACTGAAATGGCCACGCTCATCGACAGGCACGCCGAAGAGGTCAGCAAACTCTTCTCCGCAATCGATGAGGAGCAGAAAAAGACTGGATCACTCCGAAGCCCATTTGACTCTCTAAAGAAAGAAAGCGGTGAGGTCGTATAGCTTGCAGAGAGCATCGGGAGCGCCAGCTCAGACACGGCACTCGACCCGAGCACCGCAATCCGATGACTTGCGTAAAAGAATGCGACGCTGCAACGAGAGGCTGAGTCCGCGTGAGCTGAGCACGAGAAGCTGCTCACTGAGGAGAAAGCAAGGCTGGAATACATAGGGAAGGCTGTCTGCGCTGAGTACGAGTCCACGCTGCGGAATCTCGGGGAGAATCCTTCGTAGACCAAGGCTGAGAACAGGAGCCATGTAGAAGAACTGCTTGAGAGCCAGGAACAGTACCAGGAAGAAGTGAAGTTCAAAAACGAAGAGCTTCTTCTGCTGAAGCATGAAGTGGATCAGTATGCCGACACACTGGGCTCCCAGAGTTTCGAGTACGCCCAGGAGTTGGAGAACATCGAGAGGAAGCTGAACGTCAGGCACGCTGCAGAGATGGAGGCACTGAAGTCGGAGCACAGGGCCAACATTGAAGTGCTGAGAGAGAGCCTGCAACAAGAGCTGCTGGACGTCCAAGCCGGCTACAAGGAAGAACAGCGGAAGCTTCGCAGAAGCCTTGAGACCGAGCACAACTTCGTGGCTAACTCGCCGAAGGCACAGGTCAGAGTCGAGCTGGAGGCCCTGAAGAACACATACAAAGCGCAGATTGAGAAGATGAAGGAACAGTATGCGAGAGTCGTGGAACAACTGGCCAAGGAAAGAGCGCAGCTGGAACAGCACATGACCTGGAGAAGGCGCCTGCCATCCAAGTTATGGAAAGCAAACTGGAGGCTCACTACACAGAGATTGTAGACACTGCCATGGTAAAGTGTGCCGCAAGAGTCATGCGGTTGCATGACGAATTCTCGAAGGTGGAGCAGCAGCTGCGCTCCTTGCATCAATGGCACGAGAAGAACCCACCAAGAGAGGAGGAAGTGGATGCTGCGACAACCAGTCTGTGTACGGCAGAAAAGCCTGTAAGGGCTGCGTCACTCGATAGTTTAGATGGCAAGCTCGCTGAAAGAAAAGCCGAGAAAAGAACCACCCAGGAAGCAGTTAATTCAAAATATCACGCCACCACTTCTGTTGCAAAAAATAGAGTCCTCGGCAGACTGGTCGGACATTTCCGTGGAGGGCATCCTGTACGAGCGGTCTAAACTTATGAAGCAGCTGTGGAGCCTCTGCGCCATTGTGGACAAACTGCATGCATAAAAAGAAGACTTCCAGAAGTCCTTGGAGAGAGCGACAGAAAGGGTGGACACGTTCAAGATAGAACCTGCGGCCAACCTGCGGCCAACCTGCGGCCAACCTGCGGCCAACAGATGTGTGTGCCCTGGAGCGCAAAGTGGCTGTCCTCTAGGTTCGAAACTACTCGAGAAAGGCGATGAAAAGCAATCTGGCACCAACATCAGCGAGGTTGGAGATGTGAGTGCCAGAGGCATTAGTCAGAGCCTCTGCGGGGACGTCACGCTTCCACGGCTGCTGAGCTCGCCAGTGTTTAATGACTACTACGTGGAGGAGTGGCCACCACCTAGACGTTAGAGGTCCGGGCGGCTACAACGGCAAAAAAATACTGCGAGATGCTTACTACGGCCATGGCACCGTGCAACAATGTCAGCACCAGGAGGTCTACTTTGACTACTTAGGGCCCACTAGCTCGGTGGGACTGGACATGCACCAGGAGCAACGGTTTTCCGTCATGTTGCCACGACGACCATAGTCATTAACCTGGGTGAGACCGGTGCGCCTCCGCCTTCGCGTGGCGGCAGAGATGGTACCCCTTAGCGAGTCAGCAACTACGACGTCTAGCAGCCCATGAGGTATCTCGAGGGTTCGCTTGAGTGCCCAACCAGGTGGTTGTGTGCACCACGTGCGTTCGGCCGTGGCCAGGGATAGCCCTTCCATCTATGTCTCATGTCCTCTCCACTTTTTCCGAGAGAGGGGGCAGTATAGGAGCGGCGGCCGTGAGCGCGCCGACCGTAGCAGAAAGGAAGAGGAGGACGACGATTGGGAGTGCGCCGAGTGGCACGCGGCAGCCGCTGGCAGCGGGCAGTTGCGGCCCGGGTTGCAGTCAATAAAGAAGGTTCCTGCTTTGGCTCCGCGTTTTCCTGCGGGGTTCTAGGCTGAGTGGCCTCGAAACCCCTACAATTTGAACAGCCACTTACCTAGTACTACTGTTGTCCGAAAGCGGTTTTAAGTGGCAGCCTGTCTTCCGAGGTTCGTCACTAAAATGCTCCAAATGCATCAGTCCGCTTCTTGCTAGTGCAATTGCATTAGCAAGAAGTGCCTCAGTTTCTGCTGTCTCTTAACATATACTCGTCTAATTTATCCGTACATAATATACCATAACCTTACGTCTTGCGACTACTCATGTTCATTGTAATTTGTTTTCCGCTTCATGTACTTCTTTTGGTGCAGATTTATCAGTCATTACCATGCAGGTGCACTGGCGTAACGGCAAAGACCATTTATGCCTATAGACCCATGCCTATACTGCTGCAGCTTATCTGCTGTTCTAACTAAAAACCGAAGTAGCGTTAAAGCTGGAGTCTTTTGTCTAACTCTCCCAAGAATGCCAAACCAGTACATCGAGTTGAATGGATAACAAAATGATACAGAAGTGATCAATTTGTGTAACGCAAGCGTTGCTCTAAAATCAAAAGCGTGAAATACACTTAAACAATAACCACGTGCTAATATTCAAGCTATAGAGCATGACGGCGTAAGCGCTAACCCTAACTGTGGCAAAGTGGTTAATTACACCTGGCTTCTTGAGCCGGTGCAAGTATGTCATGACATTCGCGACATACATGCCACGATTTTCATGTCATGACTAGTCAAATGCGTTCTTCATATAGTCATATTATACCATACCAAGATTGGTATTGGTACCATCATCCAAACGGTCAGGAGAGCTAAAAGTCGTAGGCGGCTAGATAGATATATACGCTCAAAGTCGCCGAAGTTCCCCAAGAGATGCTTCGCATTTAAAAATTGTAAGTGGCTAGATAGATAGATAGATAGATAGATAGATAGATAGATAGATAGATAGATAGATAGATAGATAGATAGATAGATAGATAGATAGATAGATAGATAGATAGATACGCTCAGTCACCAAAATTCGCTAAAAAATGCTTCGCATTTAAAACAAAATGGCATCATAGTCATGAAGTAAATGATGATGAGTGGGGCGAAGCTTCGGAGGGTTTTATCGCTAAACCGTGAATTGCCCGTCTGCTGGTCGCGACCGTCCGTCTGTCTGTATATTCATATACAAGTACCGTCATCCAGCGGCTATTCCAAATACGCACGATAAGCTGTTAACGATTTAGAGTACTTGGTACTCTACTACGGGACAGCAAAAAGCCATCCCATGGGCCTCACATGACTAGCTGCAGCTGTGTGTTTAGAATGAGTGTTTAACGACTTAGAGTACATAGTACTCTACTGTGGGAGAGCGAAATGCCGTCCCCGCGATGATGCAGATTTACAACTGTTTAGGAGAATTTTATTTCCGGATATATCTTAGTTAGCTTATGTGCACACAGAAAAATGGACAATGGTGATCAATGCATATGTACAATGCAAGCTGTTATATACAGCGAAAAGAACTGATTTGCGTAGGCAAATCAGTTTTTTTCGCTGTATATAAGTAATCATGTAAGTAATGTATAATGTACATTACAATAAGTAATGTACAATGCAAAAATTGTACAAAAAAGGCAGGATATTCTTGACCATCGAGATGAGTAACCTTAATTAAACAGTAAGGCTATATGAACAAACAAGGGGAGGGGGGGGGTCATTCACAGTGTAGGGTGATATTTTTGCATTCACCTGAGAGGACAGTTTGCTCTCGTGCTCAAGAACAATATTGCACAAAAAAGGACATGTTCACAACTGTGTTTAGAAAAAGTTTATTCTCTCATAGGACGCAACAAACCTAAGGGACAAGCGTCTGTATAACAGGTACAATAACAAACAAAAGACAAAGCACAACATACATTACACATTTAAACAAAAGTGCCCTAGTCCGTAGGATGTCCATAGTCCATTGTACTAATAACTATACATACGCTACATAAATGCACTAATCACAATATGGACAATGTACATGATGATATATGTACAGAATTTACAAGACTTGGTGAAGATGTTAGAAAATATGTACAGCAGGTATCAATATTCAAAAAAGTTACATAACCTACAGCGTTACAATGAAGTGCATATATAGAAGAGCTCACACACATATGGGACATTCACAGACAGATAAAAATAGTAAACACATACTGATTACATGCACCAATCAGACATTGGCAGGTGATCCGGCTATAAGAACCATGCCAGGTGGAAGACTAATCGAACGCGTCTGGCAACTATGGTTAGAAAGCGGCACGACCATTGTCGCAGAAATTCTTCCTCCCCAAAGAATAACAATTCCTCCGAGAGAAACGATAAGAGTGCAGAGTAGAGGCGTTCCAGAATCAGAAAAAGAGCACGACGACGATGACCTGCCGCAACGGCTTCGCACCTATTACGCCATAAACAAAAAGCTCCCGCAGCTATTAGAAGGCATGCAAAGCGACTACGCGAGCAGCGACCAGATGTTACAAAGCGATTAACACCTAGGCCACGAAAACTAGCGTTAACTGACTTCCAAAACACCTTTGCAATGACACATTGCTGCAGCATATGCTGGTTAGACTCATGTAACGGGCCGTTAGGACAAGTGGAAGATGGGAACATGCCCCACCTCTCCAGTCTGTCCCGTGTTGGGAGTACTCTCCATCCAAGACGCCACATGAAGTCACGGAGGTGACCAGGCAAAAACAATCCCGTTATCGCGCTCCACGATACATCTCTCGATCGTGCTAGACGGGCTGGAGGAACCAGAGGAAGCAGAAGAGCCACCGTTGTATCTACAAGGCGGCTTTCAAGAATGTCCCCATCGGGAAAAACCTGCTGCACGTGTCGATAAAATGCTACTGTCGTTGAGTAAAATGCAGGCACGTTAAGTGTTTGCGGTGCATAATTAAGCCGTGCATCTGGTAGTAAATAGCGTAACTTGGTGCCTAAGAAATAGCAGGCAAGATCACGCGCGAGGCACTGATCACCATGCAACAACCGAAGTAAGAATCGTAGGGCAAGCAGCCGGCAGCGAACAGAGACGGATGGGAATGCGAATCCACCGCAGTTTCTCGGTTGCCCAAGAGCTGCTTGGCAAACCGACTCTGTTCCACCCGACCAGAAAAAAGAGCCAATGAGGGATTGCAACGACCTGGTGATTCGTAATGGGGGCTGTAAGACATGAGATATGTACCATGCACAGCCGCAAAACACCGTCTGTGCTGAATACCTTCTTTCGAGCATCGGTAAATCACACTCTTGTGCTTCCCGGACGTGTCGTCTTACATCTTCGACTACTGAATTCCACAAGGAGGCTGATATGCCGTAGCATGTATAATCAAGCCCCAGAATGCGATTAGAGTCACTTTTTTGAAGACCGAAAAAGGAACTCAGTCATGCGTCTGGGGAACCAATGAATAAATATCGACATTTGGAAAAATTTAACGCAGCACCTGAAATCGTGCCATACGTAGTAAAAAGTCTAAAGCTACGGGATAAACTGTCCTCATTCTTCAAATACAACGTGATGTCATCAGCAAATGCTGTCACTGTCACGGTACCACTACCTGGAAGAGGAAGGCCTCTAACGTAAGGATCAGCGATTACCGATTGAAGGAATTGTTCGAGGCTGAGTACAAAAAGTGCAGGGGATAAAGGACACTCCTGGCGAACACTACCGGTAACCGAAAATGGCGCACTCTCTAAACCACCAAGAAAAAACATGCTGCGTATATTTCGGTATGCGTTTCTGAGAAGCTCAACGAAGTTTTGTGAGAAGCCAATGCTGCCATTACGCTAAATATAAAGTTATGTTCGAGGCGATCGAATGCCTTTTCCTGGTCAAGTGAAACCAAGAGTCCCCGAGCTGATCTTGTTAACGTGTACGCAACTATATCGCGCGTAACAAAGGAGAGACTGTGGATTTCTCTTCCAGGAATAGAGCACGCCTGAGGATGACCTATTAAGGAGGGCATCAGGCTTCTCAAACGCCGAGTGATAACTGCCGCGAAAGTATTATAATCAACGTTGAGGAGTGTTATTGCTCGCCACTCCTCTGGGCGAACTGACGATGGGTCATGTTTAGGTATTAAAACAATTTGACCATCGCGAAAGCTATCAAGAAAATCAAATTTCTCGAAACAGCGGCAAATAACAGAGGTGAAATGAGCACCAATGTCGTCCAAAACGTTAAATAAAACTCAACAGGCAACCCATCCGGCCCGGGGGCCGAGCCACGCTTCATGGAAGACAGTGCCTCTTTCACTTCGTCAGCTGACGGACTTGTGCACAGTTGTTCAGCTACTTCAGATGAAATTTGAGGGAGCCTACTTAACATTGTGGCTGTCTCGGTGGTACCGTGGTGTGATGACATTGTCGTACGAGCCATGTTGGCAAAGTGAGCTAGGAAAACTGATTGATCACGTGTCGGCGGCAACGCAGTGTGTAAAAATCTAGCCGCCGGAGTTCCTAGTCGACTCGACGGGTTGAGAGGCGAGCTTTTCGCAAAGCGTAGAACCTCAGGGTGAGCACATGGATTACGTCTGCAACGCCAAGCAGCCACCGTCAATGATGAAGCTGCAATGAGGCGTTGAAGACGACCCCTTAACTCTCGCTGCCATGCGCGCATCAAGAAAGTTAGTTGATCAACCCGAAGAGCAATACGCAGCTTTGTGGCAGTGTCCGCTAGTTCTTCGGACGTACGGCGTCTAAGGGCCCACCCTGCTACTGAGCAGTGTAAACACTACTGTGTCTTGAGCGCGTCCCACACCTCCGGACCGCATCCCAAAAGAGAGGCACGCAAGATTCTAGATAAACTGGAGCGTGTACGCGCGTCGTGCAGAATGTTGATGTCAAGACGCCAAGGTTTCACTGATGATGAAAAGGGAAAGTGAGCCTCGAGCGTCACTGGTCGGTGGTCTGATATATAAACAGGCGATGATGGTAATGTTACTACATCAGAGTGCGATACGTTTGAAGCTAGCGCGCTCGGCACATAGAAACGATCTAAACGACTAGATGACGTGCTACGTCACCAAGTCCAGGCATACTGTGGTCCATGCACTAGTCTGTACGTATCTATCAAAGAGAAATGTTGCACTTGGCGACGCAGCTCTCGCGCGTTCCAATCAGAGCGACCCCATCCTGGACCTTGCACGTCAGCTCGCGTGTTTAATACACAATTAAAGTCTCCAGTGAGTATGACATGACGACCGTCTAGAAAATACACGTCCAGGTCACGGAAAAAATCGTTAGACATCACTGCTTGAGCTGGCTCATAAATACACAAAACACGCAGCTTGAAGGATGATAGGACGCAGTCAAAAGCCAATACCCCTCCAAACCCGTCATAGAAAACATGATGATTGCGCAGAAGAGCGTGGTTATAAATAATAATTCCAACTCCAGAGAAGCGAGATGTCGCGAAGGAAAAATAACAGTCTAAATTAAATGCGCGTTTGAATGCACGAACGGGGCCAATGGTGAAAAATTTTTTTTCTTGTAAACACAGAATATCACAATGTTCTGCGCGGGCTATGCAGATAACCTCAGCATGCTTTACTGGGTTACGGAACCCTTGAACCTTTAAAGAAAAGATTTTCAGGGTGTCAGCCATATTGAAAAAAGGTGGGTGACTGACCTGGTCGTGTTTTTCGATTCGGTATACCCCGGGGATCTGTCCGGGGGAACTGGAGTACGTACACTACACAGCACAATTCGACCCTCTAGAAGAGGGTCGAGGTTTCTTCGGTTGCTGGAACTCGGCGCGGCTATCTTGGGCGACATCCGAGCTGGTGCCAGATTTGTGAGCACGCTTGACCTCTCTCGGGGCTTGCATTTCCACGTCACATCCGTCTGGGCTAGAAGAGAGTCCGATGCTAATGTCGACTTCGAGGCTGAAGCTGCTGTCTGACGAATCAGATGGTGGTAGGGCTGCAGCGTTAACGTTGTCGCCGCCTCCAACGAGCTTGATCACGGATTGCTTGTCGAGACGCGTCAGTAAAGAACTCCCATGGCGTCTTGCTCTTGCTACTTGTTCAAGGAAGTCACGAGCCTGGCTTTCGGAATGATCCAATGGGCTTTGCTCATTCGGTTTCAATTCTGCTCCTGGCGAGACACCAGGGCCCGTAGATCTCGCAACGTCGGCGTCTTCTGGGCACTCAGCTGCTAGGTTTAACGATGAGTCTGGTGCCTCGGTGCCTACCAGCGTTTCTTTCTCGGCTTGCGCCGACGTTGAACATGGCATGACATGTTTGCCTGGAACAGACGCGAAGTCAATCGCGGTGGCTGTTTCTATCGCTGAGATTGGCAGACGTGGCGCGCTCGGGTTGGCCAAGCTGCACACTTCTTCATCGTTTAATGGAGCTCTCAGAATCGAATTTTGGCGTTCTTCTAGTACAGCTCCGGGTTCTCGTTCATCTGTTGCCGTTGGCGACACGGACGGTAGAGCAGGAAAGGTCCCCGCAGTAGCATCAGAATATGAACGACGCACAGGGCAGACGGTGGTAGGGTGGTTATCTCCACAACGTCGGCAGGGGCGGTCGCAACCTTCGCTTTCGTGTCCGTGCACACCACAGCGACCACAGAATGGTGCTGTGCACTGTGCTCGATAATAACCACTAGAATCACACCGACGACAAACACGTTGCAGACCGCGGTAGTCGAAGGTGACTCGATGACCAGAAACGCGAAGATAGTTGAGGACGCGATTTGTGGGACTCATTTCCATCCTGACATAGCGTGTGCCTGTGAGAACTCCGCGTCTTGCGCTCATGACGCCTGCGGTCACAGTCAATACCTTGCCGTATGGGGACAAACCGTGGACGAGTACCTCGTTTGAGACGAAGGCTGGTAAAAAAATTGCCCGCAGCTTCCCTCGGGGGAACACTGAGGAGGATGCGGACCATATAATTGGTTAACGGGGTGTTAAAGTGCGACTTACTTGGGTCGATGGCTAAATTGGTTAACGTGGTTGTGAAATGGGGTGTTAAATTGCGACTTACTTGGGTCGATGGCTAAATTGGTTAACGTGGTTGTAGGAGGGGGTGTTAAATGAGTGAACACGTACACACGTATGCGAAAGGGCGGCGCTGGTCGAAGGGACGTCGATCATTGTGTTTGTGGATTCGTTGGAATTCATTTCACCGCGACCTTGGATGTCGACGCGCCGTACAAACCAACCGACGAGCGGCAACTGAGCGAGCGAGCGCCGACCTTGAGTATATATACAGCACGACGACGCATGCACTGTCAGCTGTTGAATGTTCTCGAAGCGCGACGCCACATGCGCGTCCACTGGAGAATCAGGAGAATTGTAGATGTCGAACGCGGTGTGTAGAGGAGGAAGGGTGCACAGATGGTGGAGGAGTGAAGCGCGCGCGGTGTGTAGAGGAGGAAGGGATGCACAGATGGTGGAAGAGTGGGCGACGGCGCGACGGCGCATGCGCGCGCGTCAGCTGTCGAATGTTCGAGAAGCGGTGCGGACGGCGCGGACGGCGCGGACGGCGCACTACAAGGCGCGAGTATAAGATGCTCCGCATCTAAAACAGGCAGACGACGTTAGTTACCTGCGGGCCGACGGGAATGACAGGGATACGCTCGCCACCGATGGTCAGGTAGCCAGCGTCGACAATGAGAGTCATGGAAGCCATGCTCTTGACAGTTACTTGGAAGTTCATGCCTTTCATGTGCTGAACGCAGTGTACCTCTGAGAGGCCAACTATTGAGACCGTCGCGTCGACGACGGTCTCCGGACTAGTCCCCGCAGGGACGACAACGTCGAAGGCCTGCGCCTTCGAAGGCGTCCATGTCGTCGATGGCGCCATGGCTAGATGAGGAGGACGTCCCTGACGTGGAACACGCAGGGACGTCAACACTACTGAAGGAAGACAACATACGGTTAATGCGACAGCTTCGTAGCGCGCAACCTTGTGAACACTTTCAAATGAACCTTCAAGCTACCACGCCTTCGGGCCGCTAAACAGAACAATTATGCAAAGCCATTTTCGCATAGATGAATTTGAATGTGGTACCTTCAAGACATTTAAGTTCAGAGTATGTTTGTTTTATTCAAAAAAGGGACTAAGGCTTTCCACCTTTGTGTACTTAGACAAGTGTCTATGTGCATTGATGCACACATTTTTGTTTCCTTGGACCAGGAAAAAACTTTTGATCTCGTCGACTGAAATTATCTCTTCGCTGTGCTGGAGTGTTACGGCTTCGCAGCACGTTTAACTGACGTCATCCGCTTACTCTACACTGACTTAGAAACGTCATTAGTAGTGAATGGCCATACATCTGAACCTATTACGGTAAGCAGGGGCATTCAACAAGGCTGTCCCCTCTCCGCAATTCTCTTTGTATTATGCATAGATCCATTATTGAAACAAATTTAGAAATGCACTTCGATACGCGGTTTTCCTCTCCCAGGCTTGGGCGAAGTGAAAGTAGCGGCATACGCCGATGACATCTCGTTGTTTATTCGGAACATAGATAGCTACAGAGCCTTTTTGCGAATATTTCACACGTATAGTTACCTGTCGGTAGCACGTCTCAATCCCGGAAAAAGCAAGACATTGTGCTTTGGAATGCACATTGAAGAGTTCCCTGATGGCGTCCAAGTCGTCCAAGGAGTCAAAGTCTTAGGTGTAACTTTCCTTTCGACTGGTGAGGTAGTCCGCACCACACGGAAAGAGATCCAACGCAAAGTGGACAGACGCATTGAGGTCTCCAGAACTTTTCAACTACCTTTCACTGAAAGAGCTTATCTAATTAAATCCAGCATAACAGCGCCACTGCTTTCTGTAGCCAGAATGCTCGACCACCTCGTCGGGTTTTACTGAGAGTGGCTACTGCGTGCGGCTCCTTTCTTTTTGAGAAGGACACGCTGAAGCTGTTGCTAGAGCCTTGGTCCGCCTATCAGTAAAATAGTATACCAAACCTTGATGTAATGTGCCGCATTTCGGCTTTCAAAAACACCTGGGCACTCTTAGAGAACTCATCGTACTGAGGCAGGCAACTCGTAGTGTATCTGCTAGGCACCTCTAGAAGATTTTTTTTGGTTTAGCAAACGACACGGGACCAGCTGCTGAACAGCCACCGGCGTATTACACACATGTTATAAAATCTTTGCAACAATGGCGAAATGATTTTCCGGTTCAAGAACTTATGGAAATGTCCCCCACCAACATGAGTGATCTAACAGCATTTAAAATCCTAACTGAGGAACAACGCCGGAAATGCCAGGCGAAAGGACTTTCGACTCTTACAAACACGTCCCTCCCCTCCGGAGTCCATGATCTATACTGGCTTCGGGAATTGGCGGCTTTACCAACGGCCGACCACCTTGCGGCGTCGGGCGTGGCGCCCTCCGCCACATGTCCGCAATGCGGCCGTGTCGAAACGCTGAATCATGTCTTTCATGAATGTATAGTAGTGCGCACCTTTTGGCGCATGGTTACCAGTATGTTCCAATTAAGTATGCAGTGAAAGTCTAGCCACAGGAATAACTTCGTTGAATTCTTAATGGCTATCGGAGCCTTCGTCTTATGGAAGCGGATATGACTGGCCCACCTGAAGGGACGCCCTCAGAGAGCCGTGTTTCCTCTGCTACATCGGCTAAGAAACGTTATGCTTATGCATCTCAACGCAGAACTAGTCATGCTGGGAGAGCAGGCTTTCCTCCGACGCTGGTCTACGCGATTCATTATTGTAAAAACAACAGAGTGTACATGCCTTTGCTCCCCTATCGAGGAGGTGGGCTGGAGCTTGCACTATGCACTCTGAAATTGCAGTGTGTATTTCCTTCTCTTTTATAAAAACATCTCTTTTAGTGCAATATTGTTCCTGAGTATGAGAGCAAACTGTCCTCACAGGTCAATGTAAAAACATCACCCTACACTGTGAATAGCCTTACCGTTTATTTAAGTTTAATCGTCTCGATGGTCATGAATGGCATGTCTCTGTTGTGCAACTTTTGCATTGGACATCACTGCATACGCAAATCAGTTCTTTTCTCTCTATATAACGGCCGGCCTGCTCGAGCCGGCCTACTCTGAGCGTCTGGCAGTAACCATGTCCTTGTGTGAGCAAATAACGATAGCAAAGCACACAGAATGCTTTAACTTGTACAAAAGGTGAGGCCGCTTTTAAAGGGTGCCGATAGTAACCTTGTTATTGCCATTAAAAACAAAAAAAACATGAAGGAAGTTAAGCAGGGAAGTTAACCAGAAAAACTTGTGGTTAGCTACACAGTACAATGGGAAGGTGATTAGTAAAATTAGGATGATAAACTAAGGAAATGAGAAAGCAGTCAACTTACCGCAGCGTGTAGGGTTACAATAAAATCGGCCACTGTCCATGCAGGTGCTGCTATAGAACAATGTCCCCATCTGTCGTTGTCTCAAAAGGCAGTGAAGACACTCTCGTGCTTTCAGAGGACGACGGGCTTGAGTGAACGTCACTGTAATAAAGTTGGCCCCGTATCTGCATATTTCACTGCAAATGTCGTCGCAAGACGATAGTCTTGCGTCTGGAGAAAGTGAAAAAAACGTTTGTTTGATGTACTGTGCGATAAAAAAATGGAAGCGCTGCATTAGACAGTCTCGATCTGTGCAGCGAAGGCGAACGAGCGCGCCCCACCGAGGTGGGCTAGTGGCTAAGATGCTCGGCTGCTGAACCGCAGGTGGCGGGATCGAATCCCGGCTGTGGCGGCTGCATTTCCGATGGAGACAGAAATGTTGTATGCCTGTGTGCTCAGATTTTGGTGTACGTTAAAGAATCCGAGGTGGTCGAAATTTCCGGGGCCCTCTACTACGGTGTCTCTCACAATCATATGGTGGTTTTGGGACGTTAAACCACACATATCAATCAGGCGAACGAGTGCATCGAGGCACGTTAGACACAAGTACCATCTGGCAGTTATCTTCGAAAATGAAGTAATGCGTGCGCACCCACGGAGAAAGATGCGTGCCTGTCTCGGAGGTGATAAGGTGCAGAACGCAAAGCAACGGGCAGATGCCACCACCATGTCGTCTTAGCAAAGCATTGGAAACACTTGCATTTTTGAACATCGCGTTGCACTGTCAGCGCAGCGTGATAAACGCTACGGTCCTTAGAATTGCTACTGATGTGTGCCTTCTCTAGTATGAAGACACACACACACACACACACACACACACACACACACACACACACACACACACACACACACAATATCGACGTGTTGTTATGGTGCCTCATATATGCGCAATAATTGATTTTAATTGACAATCGCACAAGTTTGAACGCTGAAACGTGAGTAATATTAGTGGGCGCTGCGGGTGAGATTGGCTGTTTGAGGTAATGTGTGGTGCCGTTTAAAGTATCATTAGCGCAGACAAACAGACAAATGCACAGACAGACAGACCAAAATTTTGGCATCGAAGGTCCCCAAGAAAGACTATCGTCCTTAAAAAAATTAAAGAATGCTTCAGCGTTCCCTTCGAGGGTAGAATGTAATAGCGTAACGGGAGCCCACGTGAGCACCTGAAGGCGTGGGTCTGTCCATCCCTTGTGACCGCGTATAGTTCCACCTTTGCAAACTGTCTATTACTTCGTCTTTGCAAATGTCCCGCTATGACCCATCACCAATCCACCACTTCATCGACAGTGAAGCTGTTATAATGAATGGGGAAAGGAAGCGACGTATAGCTATCACTTACGAATAATAAAATTTCTTGTATAAATATATACAGTGTTTGTCACGTCTTTGATGACGTAGTGGGCGGTACTCGTGGATGGTTCACGGTTTAGCGGTGAAACCCTTCAATGCTTCGCCCCGAGTACTCAACATCATTCATTCCGTGCATATGTTGTGATTTTTCATTATTTTATCATTATTCTTTACCTTAGTGCTGCATAACTTATTGATGAGTGGTGAATAGGACGTATACCAAGCCGCACAGTCACTAGGTTGTGACATACAAGTAACTAAGCACTAAGGTGGTCGTGAAACGGTAAAAAATGATCGATATCAGGATGAATTCTTGTTCTTATGACAAAGGTCGCAACTCTGAGTCTTACCGGAATAAGGTGATCACTTTTTTTGCGATCCCTCTGTTAATTATTCTCCGACCCTTAGTTGGTGCTACACAACGTGAACACTGAGATTTTTTGCATGTCGCTACAAAGGGGATCAAGATTCTTACGCTGAGTTTTCATTGAACAAAAAAAAAACATTTTTACAGCCGCGTTTCACAACAGGTAGTTGATTATGCACGAATACATTAAAATATACAGTAAAAGCTTGTTATTTCAGCTTTTGCTGGACCGCAAAAAATGTCCAAAATAATCAAATTCGCAATTGCCGATTGCATAAAGAAACAATACACAATTTTTCTGTCACAAAAATGCAGTTGCACTTAGTTGATGAATACGTAAATTACGTACTTACTCTACATAAGAGCAGTGTAAGAACCGCAATTTCCGCCACTCATGACTTTGTTCACAATATGGCCACTGCTAAGACCTCCCTGCCTTAACCAAGCCGAATTGTGCTAAACAGAAATGAAACAGAAACGCAATTGCTATCGTTACCATTTGGTTTGCGCTACTGACGATGGCGATGCAGAGGGTGCGCCCTTGTTTCGGTGGTACGCGATTGCCGTTTCCACTCGTTTGCAGCGCCTCCCGCTCGGCGTGCTTCGCGAATCACCTTAGTTCACCGGCTTAAGGGCGAATATAATCAAGTTAGCGGAAACTGCATGTTCTTAAGCAACGGAAATGCTCGCCGGGAACAGAGCAAGCTTCCATATCGTCCGAGTTTTTGAAATGAGAGGTGTCGAATTAACGAGCGTTTCCTGTATATAGATACGAACGTGGAAGATGATTTGAAATACCCAAAAGCTGCAACATTTTAGGCACAAGTGAATTCACCCTAACGTATAAGAAAATTTTCAAGCACAGCGTTCAACGTTCACCTTCTATTGATATCGAAGTAGAAATTACACAAAGATTCTGCAAAATCAAGGAAAACATGCTTCACGAAGCTTGTCAACCTGTTAGTACTTGGTCTTGACCGTTAAGTCCACAAAAAAGGGCTTATTTATTATTAATTGCTGCATTGCTGTTCAACATATGATTCGACTGATAGCGTTCCAGAGAATTCATTCGGAGCCCTTCCTGTTTCTTCCCAATTTCCTGCCTTCTATGAGTTTCTATTCTAATCCTCGCTATTGTCTCTGAAGCCGATATATATGGGCCTTGGTTCAGGATTCCGCATGCATGTGCAATGCATGAATGTCCGGAACATGCGAGAACTTAAAAGGCTGAATGCTTTGCAGTTCACCACTTGAAGCGCTTCTTTCTGTTTATTCCAAAGCATTGCGTTGTCGTGGAATGTGGTTCATATATAACAGCTTCCTTCGGAAAGAAAAATAAAGAAATATATAAAAATACCTAAATAAATAAATAAAGGAGGGAATAAAGATGCAGTAGTGTATATATATAATATATATATATATATTATATATATATATATATATAATATATATATATATATTATATATATATATATATATATATATATAATGAAAGATAAAGGACGAACAAACAAAACTTCTAAGTTATGAAAATTATGCAGCAGGTGGGAAAAATGCAGCGCGCTCTTCCATTTATTTTGCGAGGCAAACTAAGGTCTCTAAATATATGTGCTCAAACCAGCCCAACCGTTGTCGCTGTTCAGCTTTTTCAACGTCTGATTGTCTTCTCTTCGCCATGCGCTAGGTTTTATTGAAGATGTACAGAACATTTTTGTGTTTGTTGTTGTTGCTATTGATATTTCTGCCACGAGTTTGTCTCCGTTCCTCAACTTTCACCGCTGGCTCAGAAGCACGCGCAATTTTGTGAAGCCCATCTGAGACGTCTTTGCCGCACTGTGCAAACAATAAAGAAATGCGCAAGCGCATCAAAAGGAAAACGAGAATGTCCTGTTGAAAAGCCCTGACAAAATTCTCGAATGGAAGTTGCTAAACTCAGTTGTACTTTTCGCAGTCTAAAGCAACTCGGCGCGCGTGCGAGGCATGTTTAAAATGGAAATTACACGAACCGTGTGTTTTCTCGAAGCACACGCATTTAAACGACCCACCGAGTCTCTTCTGAACCTCTTACGCATCCCATTATGCAACGTCTTTGTTTGTACTCTTTTTAACACAGTCGTTTTGTTTGTTTCCTTGTTGTTTGTTTGTTTCTTCGTTCTTTAGCTTTATAACCTTAAACGTCTCAGAATGCTGTAAAACCTTACTGTCGCTAAAGACGGCATTTATAGGGAAAGTGAGCACTTAAACCGGCATCTCCTACGCAGCCGAAAACACTGCAAGTGCCTCAGCCTTCGTGCATATGACGAACGACGCCGAATGACTACAGTGCTCGTGGTACGTTTTTCCATCTTGAGTGGTTATATCCTTGAAATGACAACACGTTCCCATTCTGCCATATGTAACTCCTTGAAAGTGCTACGAGTATAACCTACAAACAGGTCATGTTATAATCATATTGTTTCATTTCGGCACGCAAATGAAATATAGTTTAGAATACCTTGACAAAGGCGTTAAAGGACAACCTAAAAAAATTGGTAGATTCCCCGTCCAGTGGGAATCGATGATATGCGAAGCATGAATGAGGAAGGTTAATATGACACTTTAAAATAGCACAACCTTACGAGGCGGACCTGTATTATGCAGTACGTGACATCCATGTCATATTTATTATGTTTGGACGTATGATTTACCTTCGTCGTATATTAACGTCACGTGATACCAAATGTTGTATATGTGGAGCTAGCGAATGGGCCATGATAGCGCCGCAAGAGCGCTATGAGGATGGAAAGCAGTCATGTTTTACATGGCACGCATGCCTTGATTATCATGTTTGGACGTGTTATTTACCTTCGTCGTCCCTTCGCATTCACGTAATACCAAATTTGGTATATAAGAAGCTAGCAAAACCACCGCGAGCGTGCTATGGGCGTAGCATGCAGTCATGTTTTACATAAGACGCGTATCATGATTATCTTGTTTGAATTTTCCATGTACTTTCGTCATCCATTCACGTCCTGTAATACCAAATTTATTATATGTGCAGCCAGTAAAACGACCGTGAGCGCACCATGAGCGTGGCATGTGGTCATGACTAGTCAACATGAAAGTCATGGCATGCACGTCATCATTTGCAGCTACGGTCTGTCACTTATGTTCGCTATACAGTCATGTCATACCATACCAATTTTGCAAAATGTCATGTGAACGAAACCACAGCAAGCGCAACAAGACCATGATATGTAAATCATGACATTTATGATATACATGTCATCATTTCAAGTCGAAATCGGTGGAAAAGACAACTACGTCATCGAGGTAGCATAAACATGTGTTCCCCTTGAGGCCTCGTAGAATAGTGTCCATCATTCTTTCAAAAGTGGCTGGAGCGTTACAAAGGCCGAAAGGCATAACGGTAAACTCGTATAATCCATCAGGTGTGACAAATGCTGTTTTCGGTCGGTCAGACGCTTCCATAGAAACTTGCCAGTATCCAGACAGTAAATCCAGCGAAGAGAAGTATTCTGCTCCCTGCAAATAGTCAAGGGCGTCGTCTATTCGCGGTAACGGGTAAACGTCCTTGCGGGTAATCTTGTTTAAACGTCGATAGTCCACACAGAACCGAATGGAGCCGTCCTTCTTCTTAACAAGAACGGCTGGTGACACCCAGGGACTGTTAGAAGGCTGTACAATACCCCGCTGGAGCATGTCAGCAACCTGGTCGTCATTAACACGGCGCTCCGACGCTGAGACTCGGTAGGGGCGCTGCCGTAGAGGCGTATGGCTTCCTGTGTCAATCTTGTGAGATATGTTCGATGTGCGACTGAGGCCAGAAGCGTGGCTGTCAAAACAAGTACGAAACTTTTGCAGCAGGTTCACTAACTGGCTTCGTTCTGAAGAAGACGTTGCGACATCGATGGAGCGGTGGAAAGCGTCAAGGAGTGACTGGTCAACAACAGAGTCAGAAATGAGTGCGCTAATGTCTGTAGAAAGTAAACTAGATGGAGCGTCAAAAATGTGACGGGCGTCGATCGGATGCACGTGACCGAGACATTCACCATAGAACAAAGGTAAAGGCCATTCTAGCGTATTGTACAAGGGCGTCTTCGTGACGCCATGGTGGAGAGTAAGGAGAGCAATGGGCAGTGGAGAACATTTGCGTTGAATGAACAGGGTAGAATGCGTAAATGAAACATCACCGTCGGAAATACCGTCACACGACACAGTCACCAGCAGAGAAGAGCGCGGTGGTACGGTGGTGTCGTCGGAAACAGACAGTTTATAACACGGCAGGGAGGCTTCGACAGCGTCAACATCAGGATGTGCAGATAGCTCAAGTTCAGCGCGACAGCAGTCAATGACGGCATTATTATTCGCGAGGAAGTCTCAGCCGAGTATCATGTCATGGAAACACGAGGGCAGCACTACGAATTCGACGATATACACAATCCCTTCGATGACGACTCGTGTGGTACAGGCTGCGAGAGGTGTTACACTTTGTGCGTTAGCCGTTCTAAGAGAGAGGCCGGATAATGGCGTCAGAACTTTGCGGAGTTTGCGGCGCAGGTTGATGGAAAGGACGGATAGAGCGGCTCCGGTGTCGACAAGCGCCATGAGGACGATACCATCGAGTGACACTTCAATGACGTTAGCTGGACAGGGGCGAGGACTTGTGCATGGCGACGGGGACGCAGTTCGTGCCTCGGGAACTGCGGCCGTTAGTTTTCCTGGTCGGTGGGTTCGGAACGGCGACGCATAGGGGAAAGCGAACGTCGACGTGGAGATGGGGAGCGGCGGGTGGGGCTGTGTGGACGATCAGAAGGAAAGGAAGAGGAAGGAGGGCTTGAAGGCGTAGAAGAAAACTGAGCGTCGAAAGAGGGCATTCGTCGAATGTTCTGAGCAGCCTGGCGACGACGACAATAACGTGCCACTTGGCCAACACCACCACAAGCAAACATATGGGACGGTTGTCGTGGGTCCGCCATTGGTCGGAGTAGACTCCGACTTGCGGCTGGGGGGCAGAAAACTGCGGTTGAGGTGGTATGGGCATAGGCGGTGGTGAATAGGTCGGCGGCGAAAAGGGTGGCGGCGAATACATAGGCGCTGGTTGGAACGCAGGCTGTCGAGGTCGAGCAACGGCCTCGGCGTACGTGAGAGGTGCGGCGATTGGGGGCGGTTCACGGGCGGGAGGAAGAGCTTGTGCGACCTGGTCTTGAATGAAGTCGCGGAGTGTAGTTGCCGATCTGCGTGGTTGATCGGGTACGCAGGACATCAAAGAGAGCTGACGAGCGACCTCAGCGCGGATGAACTCTTGGATCTTGGAGAGAAGAGGGGCATGGTCTTCTCCTATGCCAAGGGTGGAAAGGCTGGACGAAGAGTCGTCGAGCACCGAGGGACGTCGGGTGGAAAGACGTTGCCTGCGCAACTCGTCAAAACTCTGGCATAACTCGGTTAATTCTAGGACAGTGCGAGGACTCTTAGAAAGCAACATTTGGAAAGCGTCGTCCTCAATGCCCTTCATAATATGCTTGATCCCAAGCTCTTCGGACATCGACTCGTTGACTCATTTGCAAAGGTCCAAAACGTCCTCAATATAGCTTGTGAAATTCTCACCAAGCTGCTGGGACCGAGTATGTAAGCGTTGTTCGGCACGTCGTTTGAGTACCTCAGGCCACCCGAAAACTTGTGTGAGGCTCGTTTTGAAGACCGACCATGTAGGGAGTTCCGCTTCGTGGTTTATAAACCACAGCTTGGCCACGACCGACAGGTAGAAGGAGACGTAGGCCAACTTGGCGGCGTCATCTCATTTGTTGTGAGTACTCACTCGCTCGTACATTGAAATCCAGTCGTAAACGTCCTTGTCTTCTGTGCCTGAGAAAACAGGGGGATCTCGCAGACACAGAGAACCGGCGCAGAGAACAGTAGGCGGTGCCGGTGGAGGAGTTGGAGCGGCGTTTGCGTCGGTAGGCATAATGAATGGTAAAATGCGATTCCGAAGCTCCAGGGTGATTGAAACCCAGCAGACTCCACCACTTGTAACGGGGTTTATTTGCAGAGCAGAACGCAGAAAGCGAAGCAGTCAGCAGCGTCCGGCCAAGCGCAGCAAGTACGAGCTTATGCCGATGGCAATGCCCCTGATTCGCCGAGAAATGCCGCTGAAGCTCCTCTTCTTCACTACAATGTCATCATTTTCATGTTATGTCTGGTCATTTATGCTCGTCATACAGTCATGTTATGCCATACCAATTTTGGTATCGATACCGTTATCGAAACGACCAGGAGAGCTAAAAGTCGTAGGTGGCTAGATAGATAGATAGATAGATAGATAGATAGATAGATAGATAGATAGATAGATAGATAGATAGATAGATAGATAGATAGATAGATAGATAGATAGATAGATAGATAGATAGATAGATAGATAGAGTAGATAGAATAGATAGATAGATAGATAGATAGATAGATAGATAGATAGATAGATAGATAGATAGATAGATAGATAGATACTCTCAAAGTCGCCAAAGTTCGGTAAGAAATGTTTCACCCGAGGTGGTCAAAATTTCCGGAGCCCTCCACTACGGTGTCTCTCATAATCATATAGTGGTTTTGGGACGCTAAACCCTACAAATCAATCAATCAAGAAATGTCTCGCATTTCTCAAGAGCTTCGGGCAACACGTTCTACGCTTCAAAGCACAGAAAAGCAGCCACATTGTTTCGGGTCAAGGTTTTATATGCTTTGAAACAAACATGGCAATGGTGTCGTATAGCACGCTTCACGGAGACAAACACGGCTCGAGAACACCCATTCGCATGCTCACACACATAAACAAGTGCGCGTAAATGTTTGGGTTACTGTCCACTCACTTCAATATACATCTCTTGTATATAAACATCTCACAAGACACGCACAGATCTCTTATTCGAGCCAGCGTAATCCGCTTTGTCACTGAGCACATGATAGCAATTCGAGCACCGTTTCTTGGTTGTTATAGAAACGGTGCGTCACGAAACATTTCTGCCGACGCTTTCGGATCGGCGGGCAGGCTTTGCAAGGGATGTTGGCGAGGCCCTTGTTTTTCTTTCTCTGAAGCCTTTCCTGTACGACTGCTTGAACGAAATGTGCGCAACAAAGTTTTATTGGCCAGTTCAACGTTTCGTGCGGAGCATTAGGGTGTCCACGTGTGTATATAGGTATATAACGGCTTTTTGCGAGCTTAGCGCGATATCATTCAGCTTTCGAGGTATATGATCTGCCCAGTTATTTTTTTACCAGAAGGATTGAAAACGGTTTTCTAGGTCGGCAGATTCAATCTTTCAAACAGGGCTCAAAAAAAACGAAGTATTTTTTTAAAGGCAGGTTGAATGCTACCAAATAAATAGGTCATGTAATCTTAAAAGAATATGCGCATGGTGTTGGTATTATTGCTCACCTCATCACTATAGAAAGGGAGAACGCATTGTAAGAGCGCAACAGTGTAAGCACATGTGCTTAGCTTTTCGGCTGAATTCACGACAGGTTTCATTACATTATCCAAAAGTTGCTGTCGTCGCAATAAGGCCGGATAAGCCCATGACATTCTGAAACTAAAACATTGAACAGAGCATTGTGTACTTAATTCGTGCAGAGGTTCCAGAAGCTGTACCTTCCTATAAGGGCTTGAATGCAGGTTACTCTACGGTTGCAACACACTACAAAAATTAAGCATTAACAAAATGAAATGGCGTGCTGGACTTGCCGTTAGATAACAGTGATTAGAGTTTCAATTATTCTAGGCAAGTAGACTAAGCTTTGAAATCAGTGCTCTGCAGAGCCTGTCGATTGGAAAACGCGGGAAACATCGCGCAATCGCTGGTGTTCAAATCGGATTCTACTTCTCCAGAACATACATGCCTCCCGTTTTCAAACTTGGACTCAGATGAAATTAACTAGACAAAATCAAAAGTCGGTCTGCAAAAAAAAGAAAGATAAAGAGAATGAAAACGTGCATTCGCTTTTATGTCAGTAAAAACAAAAAGAAGGAAAAATTAAGGACCATAACCACCATGTATAGGTGCACTATACCACAAACAAGCGCATCATTGCGCAGGCGCGTCCACTGAAGCAAAATACCCCAAATTTAGCCCAGTGCGAACAATTAATAGCACACACACTCAGTCCCATATGTCGCAGAACAAAAAGAACACAAAAGAATAGCTACAAGAAAGACGCAGCCACAAAATCACAACACGACTTATAGGATGACAGCAGTTACAAACCTGAATATAAGGTTTTAAGATCTTATTGTGTTTATTTCAATTTACGTGTCTTTTCTTTGCGGCTGTGTTCAAATATTTTCTGTACACCACCCTCATTCGTAAAACGGACGTCTTCAGTTCGAGAACTTCAGAATGGTTTACTCCTTTTATTTGCATTCGTATATTGAGCACGGCAACATCTGATCGGGACACCATATGATAAGTTGCGGTCAGTGTACCAGTCTGGTATTTCTTCTAGGATTCTCGGGCAGATGTTTTAAACACGTATGCATATGCACTCATTAGCAGGTAATAATCTTGAGGTATACTTTTTGCACCATTATTGAATTCCTGAACATATCTAAAGTTGTCTCCAAAAATCGCTCCTGAAGTCTCCAGTCTACAAGCTGAACCATAATCATAAAGTACAAAAGGTGCCGTTCAGATGTAGCACTTCTAGTGTACAGGAGCAACATCTGCTCTACCAAACGATCCTATCTTAAATGAAGGAATATCAAGCGCAGCGCAAGAACGAGGAGTAAATTATATGCTTGGTAGCACCACTAACCCATTTCCTGAAACTATCGAGGAGATGGTGAGATATTCATCGAAATTCTTTAGGACATCAAACGGAAAACAAAATTTTCTTTCTTAATCCAGACGCTACACTGCGCAGCAAGCAACGGCTGATCCATAAAAAAACTAAATTGCATTGGTTAAGCTAAGTAGCTCGTTCATACTCCCGAATGCGTGGTATAATAGTTGACTGTAACCCTAAAATTCCTACGCGAGTGTGAATGCCCGCATTGGGTACGGTTGACACAAGTTACAGGCAGTTTGAACAGCGGTAGAGGATTCTCCCGCAGATTAATAACATTTGCGAAGGAGAATATTCAAGAATCCTCTATTAAGTTCGAAGAATATCTGGATGGCAGGCATATTTAATGTACGCCAAGGCAACGTCTAAAACAGCTTTATGGCGGCAGTTTTTCAATTACCCAAATGATTCACTAAGCCCATAGCGTTTCGCTTTCGAATCTGCCCTGTTTCGCGGCGAACCGCGTTTCCCGTGGGTTGAGGTGACTCGGTGCCTAGTCAGCAAACCAGAAATGATCAGCTTCCACTTCCAAGCAGCACTCCGTTTAGGTTCTAAATCAACCAGCAAGGCCTATATCTCAGCCTTACTCGCATGATGCTTATTACGCCTCGCCTTCTTTGGGAGACGATCAACTGGAAGAAAGGCCCTAAAATGAATAGAAAAAAAATTACGGCATATTCACGGGGTGAATGATGATGAATAAGCGAAGCTCCGGAGGGATTCATCGGTAAACTGTGAACCTTCCGTGAAATTCGCCCAGTCGATCATCATGTAAAGACGTGAGAAACGCTGTGTGTGTATATACCCAAATCAACTTTTATTTGTTCTTAGACGATGGATGGCTTGCGATGTCCCTTGCCTCGCGCGCTCGCACATCGGGATTCTGTCTGCGAGCGCGCGCTGCTGCCGCCTTGCGCTTTCTCCGCTGCGCAGCCTTATCCATCCGGCGACTCCGAGCGCGCGCCAACAGCGAACGGATTTTATTACAACGCTCCCCCTAGCGTACGTCGCCGCACTAAATCGAACAATTGCCTTCAACCAATGACACGCGCCATATTTGACATCATTCCTAATTTATAAGATCTCGCGTCTTTCATCAACTACAAGTACCGCTTTCTAGTTTATAACATCTTGCATCTTTTCATCATCAGCTACAAGTACCACCATCTAGTAAACACTACAAGAACTAAACGAGAGGTGGCTACATACAGGAGACGGTACCGCCATCTAGTGGACACTGCAAGAACTAAACTAGAGTTGGCTACATACAGGGGACGGTACCGCCATCTAGTGAACACTGCAAGAACTAAACTAGAGGTGGCTACATACAGGCTACAGGGGACGCACATCCCACGCCCTGAGCAGCTTCGCCCCTAAAAGTGGTGGTGAGAGAAGAAACGCAGGACCCTGGTAGCTTTTATCATGGGCCCAAAAGGGGTTTCGGAAAAGAGGAGCAGGGCAGATTGTAGGCTGATTATCGAGGCCAGCTTGACGACGCTAAGAGAGATATGTACCACAATGCAGCCGGATGCACTCGGAACAACCCCGACGGTTGCCTTTCGGGTGGGCGGGGGTCTCCCCCAGTCATGTTTTCTCCTCTCTCTCTACCTTGCTTGCCATTCCCATGCACTAGGACGTCTACATAAATTCTTTCCGAAGCCTTCCCTTTGCGTCTCCCTAAAAATTAGCAGTCTGACGTCAGGAGCCGCAAACCCGTGAGACGCCGCTGTCCGAGACCGGCGCGTACTGTTGGAAGGGGTGGAAACGGCGGAAAAAGAGAGAGAGGGGGAGAAGGTGGCTGCATGTTAACGATGAAGAGCAATCAATCTCCGAAGGATGATTGTACGTCTTCGTTTAGCTGTGACTTGGTAAATATAAAAAAATAAATAGAAATCACAGAATATCTAGAGGGAATGATGATGAGTACGGCGAAGCATCCGTTCGTTCATCCGCGCTTCCGTCCGGCCATTTGTTCTTACTTCCGTTTGTCCGTCCGTGCATCCGTCCGCACGGCCGTCCTTCCCGTCATGCGTCCGCGCGTGCGTTCCTGCGTTCGTCTATGCTTCCGTCCATCTATCCGTCCGTCCGTGCGTCAAATAGACAGACAGACTGACGACGGATCGACGCAGCCAGCGGATGATTCACTGTTTGCCGATAAAACCATCCGAAGCTTCAGACCACTCATCATCATTTGCTGTGAGGTGGTTACTTCATACATGCATATATACAGGTGACGACCAACCCACGCCTTAAAGGCCCATGCCAGGCCTGCGTGGAAGGCGCAGCACAGTCGCAGTGAAAGCTAGAAGACCGGACTTTCAGAGCTTTTTCTAAGCACTCATTGAGTAACTACTGCAAGCACACTTGCTGGTACCCACTATAGCATTAATAATAAAAATTTTATGGTAGTAGGCCGGCATTCGCTCGGCTATCATTCGTCATTCTTCTGAGAAGCGTGGTATCTGCTAAACTGTTGCGAGGAATTTAGTGCCAATTGCTCATGCAGTGGCTGACGACGATGAGGAATTATGTCTAAAGTTGGTATGCGCCACAATCATAAGGTGATCGAGAACAAGCTTTTGTAGCGGGTTGGGGCATTGGACGACCCACTCGTTACACTATTCGCATTGTGTGACACCTGGTCGTTCGTTTTCTGTTCTGGAACGCTTTGTAAGTCGTATTAACGTGATTGGTTTCCCGACATCAAGCCTGCCTAAAGCAAGTTTGCCAACAAATCAAAAGCACCAGCGTGGCTCAGTGCTTAGAATACAGGGATGGCTCTAAGCGGACCCGTGTTCGAGCCCCACTGTCTCTTTGGTACGAGATTTTTTTTTTTGCTGATTTCGCGCTATGTGGTTTACTGACACCAGTGGCGGCGGCGGTGGCAGCGGTGGCTATGGCGGACAACTACGGCACTGCGCGAGACCCGACTTGTGATCTCACACAGCTTCCGCTGTAATAAGCGTGGTTCAGACACCTTATGGTCGGAGAACTTCATCGCAATCAAAAGAAAACATAGTGCATGCGGCACTTTTGCTCTTTCAGGACCACGACGCTACAATCCCCGCGAACAGATCAATCAATCACTGAACAATGCTTCTCTACTTTCGTTTGAAACTACACCACTTAGTGTCGAGCGAAAAATATTGCTGTCTTCTGCACGCTTCTATTGTGGCATAGTTATACATGGCAATGACCGCGCATATGAGGCCGCTAGATCTCCCCACGACGGTACCCAATACCCAGCCATCCCGTTATCAAGAACCGACGCAGCTACAAGACTTCGTTCGCTTGCACGTGACCTCACACTGGTACAGTAGAACTCAACAGACTTCACAAACGCGCGCCTGCATAACTTGGATCCCGATCTGCAGCTTCGTCTTCTCGCAAGGATATCTCGAGCTGAGAAGACTCTTCTATGCCGCCTGTGGCTTGGAGTGGCCTTCACGAACGCATACTTCTATCTCATCGGAATGGCCAGCTCTTCTACATGCACTTACTGCAGCTGCGAAGAAACCATCGCGCACCTTTTATGTGAGTGCTCCCATTTCAACGTGCCAAGACAAGAACTGAATGCAGCTCTCGATAGACTGGATGATCAGCCTTTGTCGGAACAAAAGATTCTGGGTCATTGGCCGAGCCCATCCTTAGCCCAGAAGGCTTCTTTGAAAGCTTTGCTGCGCTTTTTGCGGACAACTGGCCTCAGAGACAGACTTTAGTGTCTTATACTCTTTGATGTCATAATTATGACTGGTAGATTGCCATTATCCCTCAAGAGGAAGAATATAGGAGCTGTATCTTGCCGGTACTTAGCTATGGAGCAGAAACCTGGAGACTTACAAAGAGGGTTCGGCTTAAATTGAGAACGACGAGCAAGCAATGGAAAAAAAGTGGTAGGTGTAACCTTAAGAGACAAGAAGAGAGCAGAGTGGATTAGGGAACAAACGGGAGTTAAGGATATGAAGGCGTAGACAGGATAAACGCTGGTCGTTAAGGGTAACTAACTGGATTCCCAGAGAAGGCAAGCGGGTTAGGGGGAGACAGAAGATTAGGTGGGCAGATGAGATTGAGAAGTTTGCGGGTATAAATTGGCAGCAGCAAGCACAAGACCGGGTTAACTGGCGGAACATGGGAGAGGCCTTTGTCCTGCAGTGGACTTAGTCAGGCTGCTGCTGCTGATGATGATGATGATTACTCTTTGATGTTGCCTTTCCTCTGTCGCTAATTTTTTTGTAATTTCTCTCTCTCTTTCTTCGCAAAGTTTTTATATTCTTTTATTCGCCTCACCCCTTTGCCCAGCCCAGCGTAGCCAGCTGGTCTAAGAACTGGCTAACCTCCCTGTCCTTCCGCTTAAACTTTCCTCCTCCTCCTCCTGTTTCACATATGTTTGGTCCGTTTTACGCCTATTGCTTTAAAGTATACGAGTACTAGTGCTCTTAAACTTGGTTTGTTATGTATCATCCATGCGATGTGAAGCAAATTTTATGGCAACCACGAGGCAAAAAGCTCTCCCGCTCATCATTAATTACCCCTGTAAACAGACTTGTAGTTGTCCGTTTTCCTTCTCTCTGCTGATAAAAAACAAGTTATGTTGTGGAAGTATAGTTATTGGAACAATAATTAGTGAAGAAAATACATTACACTGTAAAAGTATTTTTTCTAAGTCTATAACAATGTGTTGAAGTCCAGTGTTTCAAAACTGCATTGCCAAAAGTGGATGATACGGTGAAAGTAACCTGACGTTATTAGGTCCACAATATACGCGAGTTGAGCCAGGATCACCTCGCTAGGCCCACTCAGGGACGGTCAGAATAAACCTGACCGCTCTAGCTCGGGCCCTCTTTACAGCCAGGATTTGAGAGGTGAGGTCCTGGGCTTTAATGAGCTTGTTCATTTCTTCTTGTTGGAAGGGGGCTGGCAAAGGGACAGCCCCACAGGACATGCTTGAAGTCGGCATGCTGCCACACAAGGGGCAAGCTAGGCTTGAGAACCGTTCGGCGTATATTTAGTGCAGTGCCGCTGGGCTGGGGTAGTAAACTGAAAGTGGTTTTAGGGGCGAAGCATCTTACGCCATCGGTCGTATGTCCCAAGTCGTCCGCATAGTAGTAGTGTCCACTCTTCGTTTAGTCTTTAGAATGTCTGATTGATGACGGTGCTTGTATATGATGAATATATGGTGAAAAGATGCGAGATGGCGGTACTTGAGGTGTTCACTAGATGGACGAACAGACGGACAGACAGACGAATGGACGGACGGACGGACAGATGGATGGACAGACACACAGACGGATGAATGCACAAATGGACGGCCAGACAGACAGACGGACGAATGGACGGACGGACCGACAGACAGACAGACGCACAGACGGACGGATGGACATAAACACAGGCAGACGCATGGATGGACGGACGCATAGACAGTCGCAAGGATAGACGCACGGACGGACGGATGGCCTGGCACACGGATGACGTAGGTTGAACGGACGCACGAATGGTCGCAAGGATGGAAGCAAGAACAGATGGACGGATGGAAGCAGGGACGCACTGACGGACGCTTCGCCCCACTCATCATCATTCACTCCACGGATATGCTGTGAAGTTTTTAGGGGCGAAGCTCCTTAAAGCGGCACCCATTCGTTCCTCGTAGCCGTAGTCGTAGTATGTAACAAGTGTTACATTTTGATTTGCAAGGTGGTGCTAGTGGGAGATTTCTCCTGTGCTTTGTTGAACAATAAAAAGTTCGCGGCGTGCGCGCTAACTAAAAGTCGAATACTCCTGTCTCTCATAATTCCCCATTAGTAGCCATTGACATGTACATTGAGCCCTATCTGACAAGAAAGGTTTGCTACGTTATACTCGCTGGGTGTAACCTCCTTAGTTTTAGAAAGGTTTAGCGAGCGTTGAGCCGCAGTGCCATGAATACAATGAACTAGTATATACCATAAACTCGAGGTGGTTAAAGATGGGAAGTAGATTCGAAGCGCAAGCCGCAAGAAAGTAAAAGCCGAATTCTCTTGTCTCTCATTTCCCATTAGCGCCCATTGGCATGTACATTGAGCACTATCTGACAGGAAAGGTGGCTAAGTTATACTCGCAGGGCGTAACCTCCTTGGTTTTAGAAAGGTTTAGCGAGCGTTGGGCCGCAGTGCATGAATGCAGTGAACTAGTATATACCATGAACTCGAGGTGGTTAAAGGTGGGAAGTAGACCCAAAACGCAAGCCGTAAGAAAGTGTGCGTGTGCCACCTCTCGTTTAGTTCTTGAAATGTCCGCTGGATGGCGGTGCTTCTATATGGGCAATATATGATGAAAAAATGCGAGATGGTGGTACTTGGAGTGTTGAATAGATGGACGAATGGACACACAGACAGATGCTTGGATGGACGCATGAATGGACGGAGGGGCGGATGCACGGACGGACGCAGGGACAGACGCATGAATAGAAGCACGCACAGACGGGCGGATGGATGCATGGATGGTCACACAGACGGACGCATGGACGAACGGAAGCAAGAACGAATGGACGGAAGAATGCTTCGTCCCACTCTCCATCATTCACTTCGTGGATATGCTGCAAATTTTTCGCTCCTTTTGTCTTTGTACCGTGCTTCAAAAGTTAAGCTTTTTGGTCGACAAATTGTTTACTTAGCCTTGTTTCTTGTCTCCTGTGCACTACTAGTCTAATACCCCTGTCACACGGGCACCCGTGAAGACCGTTTAACTCTCTCGTCCTTACGACAACGAAAATGCGGTCGGTGTCACACGGCCACCCTTACGCAAACGAAGGTGAATGGAGCGTTTCGCAAAGGACGTTCAACGATCTCCCTTCGCAGCGAAACGAGGTACTCTCGTCCACAGCAGTCTAGATGTCAGAGAAAAATTTCGAGCACTAAGTGGCCGCAGTGAAAGAATAATACATTTTAGCAATATTAAACGTTCTTTCGTTGTAGTACTCATTCAGAACGCGTGTTTGTTTACATATATTTATGCCCGCCAGAGTTCACTCTGGCGGGCGTAAATATATGTAAACAAACACGCATTAACTCTCAACACCGATGCCCTACACACACCGTGCCCCACGAGTCGGGCCGACCGGCGCCAGCCGATCAACGTCATTATCAGCGCAATATCGTACCACTTCTTCACGTCGTCCGCTGTGTCACTCATGGCTGAAGAACACAAAATGTGCGCTCACGAGGCAAGGAAGCATAAGAACTTTCGTACCGGGCATGTACACAGGCAACAAAACAACTAAAAGCACAATGTGGCCAGCGTCACTAGCAGCATTGCTACATTTAGCAAATGCGTTTTTATTTCAAATTATTTTAATGGTTTGTTAGTCGCATACCTACTTAGTAGTGCTTTTTTGTAAAATCCGCATAACGAGGATTCACAAAAAAAATCAATAGGGATGAAATTAGAATACTTTCCAGAAAATCAAACAGCGCCAGCTGAGCCCCCTCGCGGCAACTGTTACAACCTTGTCATTGCCGTGTGACACTGCCACAACTCCTTCTCCGTCGAACCCCCTAGGGGGATTTACGTTGACGGTGTTCAACGGAATTTGGTGGTGGCCGTGTGACAGGGGTATAAAAGACGTTCTGAACCAGGGAACTTCTATAACATAATGACTTGGAACGACTAGCTTCTCTGAAACTTACAGAAGTAAATGTTAAGCTAGGAGGCAAATACTTTGAACAGCTTAGAAGTTCAAATATGGCTGCTAGCGCGTGCTGCTTTGCACATTACGTTTCAATTTTAGCGCCCTGGCTTCTGTCTGTTTTGTCGGATTTTTCTTCCTCGGTGAAGAAGAATTTCTTCGGCACTGGTCTTGTCCTTGTGTGTCGGTCTGTGACGGACGAGTGAAGCTTGTCTTTCGGCCAGCCTGGTATTGATTGGCTGATATGTCGATGCGCTGGCATAAGTGGCATGCCTACATGTGAATACGCAAAATGTACATATTCATGTTTTACTTGTGTCTCTTGTTTACCTTGAAATATTTTTTGTGGCTGCGTTTGTGTGAACCATCGAATCTACGTGTTCTTTCAACGTCATTTCATATCCATGTTCATTGTAAATTACGTCTGTTTTGTCATCATCGTTATTGTATGTCTAAGAAGAAACTGTTCTGTTGAGTGTTATTGAAGTTTGTGACAAGAAACTTTTCTAAAATAAATTTTTTAGTGTACTGACGCAGTACATTAAAAAGAACTTTCATGGCAAATCTGTACACTGGACCACGAGCAGAAATTTTGCTTAAGTTTTACAGAGCTGCCAGTGGCTTAACAGGAACAGTAGAATCAGTAGGTTCATGTTGTCTGGAAGATGTTTCATCACAGGAACTAAGTGAAATGGTGACAAGTAGTACACTGAGCAAAGAGGAAGAAAAAGCATCCTGCACGAAAAAAATGAAAACGATGGCGTTGCAATCACGTACTTAACCAGGTGCGCGAGTTTGATTGGTTGAGAAGATAGAGGGCATTGCCTACGCGTGACCGGTTAGCACATTGGGGAGCCTTTCCAAATGACCGCTGTCCAAACCTCAGCAAAAGAGAGGCGGCCCAACATGCTATGTTTCTGTGCTCGGTGGCGAAAGGCGTCTCGCCCATGGTACAACGCATCTTTGGCTTTCACGCAGTGCGCATGAAAACATAACGTGAACTGTTTGCAAGATTGGTTTTTACACTGACCTTGTACTTACTGTGGTGGTGACGCTGTTTAGCAGAAATACGACACAAGCCTCGTAATGGTACATATCCCGCGCTCCGGAAAATATGACTCATTGTGTGGAATTACCTCGACCAGCAGCTGGAAACACACGGTGAAGAGGCTTTACTTCGACGATAGCATACACGTTTCTTCAGAGTAAGGGAGGGACAGCTGAAGTTTCCAGTTGTTCAGTACCATCCAAGCGCCCAATCCAGTACGCATGCCTACGTGGTATTCTGTGAAATGTGATTAACTCGATCCGTTTTAATTTTCCTTTAACTTGTAACATTCTGATACACAGTGTTAAATTAGATTTTGGTGCTCATTTGTAAGATGTATGCACTGTCCTTACTTGTTTTCAATGTTTCGTTTGTGTATGTATGAGTCAAGTGCACAATAAAACTTCCCGTTCTTAGTCGTTTCCAGTTGTTTTGTACTAGCTATGCGCCTACTCTAGTACGCATGCATGCATGCCATTGTCAAAAATGTGAATAACTCAATGCATTTCTAGTTTATTTTATGAGCGAAGCTCCTTAAGGAGTGGGCTAGTTACTTAGGGTTCATCGTAGCCACCCCCCGCACTCGCAGTGCTCACTATGTGGCGCCGTGGAGCTCGCTCCACTCCGATGCGTAGTAGACGCGTGCTTTAGTGTGATAGGAGACAGACAGACAGACAGAAAGAGAGACAGACACACGAACAGACAGACATACGGACGGACGGACGGACGGACAGACAGACAGGCAGACAGACAGACAGACGGACAGACAGACCATAGAGTTTCTCAAGATTTACTAGAAGGCACTCTGACGCTGCGATCGTTCAGCGACCATGGGAATGATGGGTAGTACACACATTTGCCTAGTCTTCCTACTTGCGGGTGGTGAATCGTACTTGCGGCTTCGTTTATTGCTGAGTTTTGATTTCGTTTTCGAAAGAATGATTCAACCCTTTTGAACTTCGTGACCCAATTCGGAAAGGTAATTAAAAAAAATATGGTGGTCAAGCGCAATCGCTGAACATTTGCTCATTTTTGTTTCGTGAGAAAACAGCTTCAAGCCACACGAACACACACAGAGCCAAGAGCAGGCCAGAAGTACGAAGTTTAGACAAATGTGTGTACTACTCATCATTCCCATGCTCGCTGAAGCACTGTGCATTGCAGCTCCCATAGACACTAGCGCCAGACACTAGCGCCAGAGTTCCCTCTAGTGTATATTGGTAAACTCTATGAGACAGACAGACAGACAGACAGACAGACAGACAGACAAAAACAAGCATTTCTCTCCTTATGTCACCAGAGGCGTTCGCTTCTTGGCTGCAACGCGGCTGTGAGTGGTGTGTCATGAGCGCTGTGCAATTGAATGCGAGACATCGCAGCCGCGTGATCAAAGAACATTTTTTCGTACGTTTCGCACAGTCTGTGCGATTGCGCTCATAGCTTGATCGTGCCGACGACTTACGTTGTGGCGTGAACACTTCTCTTCAGCCAGAGAAAACCTGGTTGGTGGACCTGATCTTTGTCGGGAGCTTTTGTCGATCGAAGGTGTGTACTCCCGAATTAGGACGCAAATTCGTTGGTTTTGAAATGGTTTCACTTCAACTCGTGACTGTAACAGTGCCAATTTTATTGTCAACCGTTTCAAGCACTGGGCGCTATTTTGAAGCTTCTTCGCATATAAAGAACATTTTGCCCGTTGCACAAGCTGTTCGAAGCTGCAGCAATCAGCAGAGCTTGTGATTACCTAGATTCTTCAAGCCTTTTAGATATCTCAACGTCTATTCAGTCAGTTAGGCAGCTCAGCCTCCTTGACAGTGAAGCGGCGTCAGCTCAATGGGAATTTGTGGTGCGAACTTGGACCTAAGTAATGAAACCTTAATTACCATGATAATATCAGCTATGCATTATTCCGTGAACTTCTGATTAACGTAACCTTAGCCATCAGAGTCTTATTTAGTTTTACCAAACTTTTCATGTGGATAAACATATTTTAGTAAGCATGATCCCAATAAGCATAATTATAATTAGTAGGGACTTGATTAGCATGATGTTTGATAGTCCGGTTGAAGCTTCATAATTAGCTAGGATATTACCAGGCTAATTAGCCAATCAGCCAGACACAGGAGCGCCAGGAGCGAGCAGATGATGAACGAAGGAATGAAGAGGGTTAGCGGCGGCCAAGCAGAGCGCTATAAGGCAGACGACGACCACAATGATTATACGATTAGCTACAATTAGCTGACAGGCCAAAGTACTAATTCTTGTAAATGTTATTTTGGTTCTGGCATTGAACGCTTGAAAAATCATTCATATAAAAAGCACCACTAAAAAGCCCTATTAGTATAAAAATCAGGAACAACTTTTTTATGAGTTCAGTTTTTAATTAACTGGATGGACAAAAAATTACAAAAGGTGCTACTGATTTGAAGACACCACCCAAGTTTCTCGACGCTCTGGATGTGTCGCTGGGTTTCATTATGACCACTGCAACGCAGCAAAGGCTGAGGGATACATTTGGCCTGTTTTTACTATTAGTTTATTTACGGG
Organism: Rhipicephalus microplus; assembly: GCF_013339725.1. Taxonomy (NCBI): domain Eukaryota; kingdom Metazoa; phylum Arthropoda; class Arachnida; order Ixodida; family Ixodidae; genus Rhipicephalus; species Rhipicephalus microplus. Next base: position 19,058,337 of record NC_051169.1, on the reverse strand, counting down.
AGGTGTCACCACAGCTCGAAGAGATTCAATAATGAACAACACTTGAGTCCTTATTTGAACCGGTTGTTAAATCTTTAAAAAATGGGATACATTGCGAAACAGTGGACCTCTGTTGAGACAGACAGAAACTGTCCGTGTCTTTGCGCCATTTTTTGCGCTGTTGCCCGTTTTCTCGAACTATCTCAAGATTCACCAAACTGGGCCCATCTTACATTGCATACCCTACTAAAATTATCACCACCCAAAGTTAAGAGAATTCATCTCAAAGCACATAGGCCGTGTGATTTAAGGTGAATTATTTAAGTGTGTGAATACATTTGAACGCTCAAAGTCTTGTTGTCTTATTGGGGCACTTCACAACGCACAAGCTCAATAAGTAATCTTTTCAAATGGCTTAGTTGGCCATGTACAAAAAAAAGTTTTGCCAATATAACGTTCACTAACGTAATTAACATTTCTCAAACTACATTACAATTGCATTCCTGGCCACATTTTCTCTTCGCTGTTATTGCTATTGACATGTCAACAAAGGAATCAACTTGCGTGAGTTAATCAACAAAATAATGCGTGCACTCCGAGAGCAATAGTGTTCCAGCAGGACCATAAAATGTAAATCATGACATTCGTGACATACATGCCATGATTTTCATGCCACGACTAGTCAAATACGTTCTTCATACAGTCACGTTATACCATACCAAGTTTGGTATTGGGACCATCATCCAAACGGCCAGGAGAGCTAAAAGTCCTAGGCGGCTAGATAGATACGCTCAAATTCGCCAAAGTTCGCTAAGAATTGCTTCGCATTTAAAACAAAATGACACCATATCCATGAAGTAAATGATGATAAGTGGGGTGAAGCTTCGGAGGGTTTTATCGGTAAACCGTGAATTGTCCGTCTGCTGGCCGCGACCGTCCGTCTGTCTGTATATTCATCATATACAAGTACTGCCATCCAGCGGATATTCCAAATACGCACGATAAGCTATTAACGATTTAGAGTACTACTCTACTACGGGAGAGAGAGAGATTTAAAGATACAAGGAAAGGCAGGGAGGTTAACCAGACGCACATCCGGTTTGCTACCCTGCACTGGGGAAGAAATAAAGGGGAGAAAAGAGGTTGCAGAAAGATGAGAAGGTACACACAATCACGAGCACACTCGGGGAGCACACACAGTTTACAGGCGGTCGCTCAGGTTTGTTGACTTAAGGTAAAGTAGCAGTGCTTTAGTTGCTTTCTGCGCAACTGAGGCAGATGCCCAAGGTCCTAGTATCTTCTGCACACAAAATTGTCCGGGGTCAAGTCGATTCAAAACCATCCGTAGCTGGCATCGCTGGGTGTCATAGCAAGCGCAGCTGCACAGGACGTGTTCGATGATCTCTTCATCTCCGCAGTAGTCGCATGTAGGAGTGTCTGCCATACCAATGCGAAAGGAGTACACCTTTGTGAATGCAACACCCAACCAAAGGCGGCATAACAGTGTCGCATCGGAGCGGGAAAGTTGTGATGGCAGCTTTAGCTTGAGCGAAGGATCCAGTTCATAAAATTGACACCTTTGGAAGCTGGTAGACGACCAGAACGTGCGTGTGAGATATCGAGCCAGCAGGTAAAGTTGTCTCGCTGCGTCATTCCTTGATAGAGGAATCGGGACTACACGGGTTTCTTCATGGGCTGAGTGGGCTGCATCATCGGCTAATTGATTTCCGGTAATACCGATATGTCCAGGCAGCCATTGATATATAATATCATGCCCTCGTGCTAGGGCTTCATGATGGCAATGTCTTATTTCTTGTACCAGTTGGTCGTGGCTCCTCCTACGCATGGCAGACTGCAAACTCTGAAGCGCTGCCTTCGAATCACAGAATATGACCCATTTTCCTGGACGTTCTTGAACGAGATATTGTAAAGCAGCCCTTATAGCAGCAAGCTCTGATGCCGTAGATGTAGTCATATGCGACAACTTAAACTTGATTGTCATTTCTGCAGCCGGAATTACAGTGGCACCTGATGAGCTGCTGGATGAGACGGACCCATCAGTGTATATCTGCGTTCGGTCTAAGTACAACTCATGTAATAATAGCAGTGTTGCTTGCTTCAATGCTACTCTGGAGTGACTGCTTTTTTTGATTCCCGGAATTTCTAGACGTACTTGCGGCTGGTCGAGGCACCACAAAGGGCATACCGTTCTCGCAGCTGGCGTATATCCTGATGAAATGCTGTTTAGGTGCTTGGCTATGACGTCTGAAAACGTAGCACGTGGTCTTCCGGAAGGTAGAAGGGCCAAGTGGTGGTCGGGGACACGGCTAGCATGTCGAATGTGCGCTCTGATGCAATCCACAACTATATATGTCCTGACCGGATCGTCTTTGGCAAGCATGATTGTGGCATAAGTAGAAGCGCATCGGGGCAGCCCTAGGCAGATACGCAGTGCCTGACCCTGCAAACTCTCCAATGAATGAGTATTCGATTTGCAAGTGTTAGTCAGTACCGGCAAGCTGTAGCGCAAGAGACCCAGAAATAGGGCCCTGTACAGCTGTAGCATGGAGGCCACAGAAGTTCCCCATGCTTTACCGCACAAGAATTTCATGATATGCACAATAGATAGTAGTCTCTTCTTCAAGTACGCACATTGTGGGCTCCACGAAAGACTTCTGTCGATTAATATGCCCAGGAAACGATGCGTCCGTGCATATTTGACACTCTGCCCATTGATGTAAACAGGGTATGGCGTCATTGGTTTGCGTGTAAACGCCACCAACGCGCACTTCACAGTTGATATATTTAGGCCTTGTTTCTGAAGGTAGGCTGTTGTGAGGGTTGCTGCCCGCTGTATTCGTGCACGCACCTGAGGGCGAGTAACTGCAGCACTCCAAAGGCAAATATCATCGGCGTATATGAATAGGCACACCGACTTTGGCAGAACCTTCACCAGACCAATGAGAGCCACATTGAACAATGTGGGGCTTAAAACACCTCCCTGAGGTACTCCGCAGTAGGTGTAATGTTGGGCAGTTGTACCCTCATATGTTTGTACAAAGAAACCCCTGCCAGTTATATAATCTTTTATCCATTGAAACATTCGTCCACCAATGCCCATTGCTGCGAGAGAAGTGAGGATGGCATCGTGAGCTACATTATCATATGCACCCTTCACGTCAAGAAAGAGTGCCACTGATATGCGCTTGCGACTTTTTTCTTGTTGAACAAATGTCGATAAATCAAGGACACAGTCAATGGAGGAGCGGCCCCGACGAAAACCTGCCATGCAAGAAGGGTATTTGGTGTGTCGTTCCAAGTACCACTCGAGACGAAATAGAACCATTCTTTCCATCACTTTTCCGATGCAGCTTGCGAGGGCAATAGGGCGATACGCTGTCAAGTCCAATGGTGATTTTCCCGATTTCAAAAGTGGTATTATTCGACTAATTTTCCATTCTCGAGGAACACTGCCGCTGAGCCAGGAGTTGTTGAAGCATGTTAAAAGTTCTTTTCTAGCTTTTTGTCCAAGGTGTCCCAACGCACTATAAGTAATACCATCAGGACCTGGCGATGACATGCGCTTAGAAGCGACTAACGCACCTTCCAGTTCTTCCATGGTGAACGGAATGTCCATTTCTGGTAATCACGTCTCAGGAACGATCACGGCGTCGATGCTCTCGTTCATAATATTCCCGGCAACTCTCGTGCAAAATTCTTCAGCCACCTCGAGTTCTGTTTTTCCATGATGGAGTGCCAAAGCTCTAAAAGGGTGCCGTTGTTGTGAAGAGGAGCGAAGACCACGAACTGTTCTCCAGATATATGACAGCGGTTTATGAGGGTCTAGAGATTCGCAGAATGCTTTCCAGCGTTCGCTCTCCAGTTTGTAAATGCGTCGTTGAATCTTTTTCTGGAGCCGCCTTGCTTCCCTCAGATCGTAAATTGATCTTGTGCGTCTGTATCGTCGTTCAGCACGCCTTCGTATTGCTCGTAATTTTTCCAGTTCGATGTCAAACTGTGTTACTTTAGACGAAAATGGTAATTTACATTTGGACGCTTGCATAGCTTCCACTATGGTATTTTCCAGGCTGCAGGCGAGGCCTTCTTGGCAAGCGTTCTCAACACGCGACGCAAACATCGACCAGTCAGTGCCAATTGCAACACCGGAAGAGAAATTTTTTATGATACCATCAATCATCACGTAGGTGGGTATGTGATCACTCCCATGAGTCTCAATATCGCAAAACCACTTAACTTTGTGAGAGAAGCACCGTGACACCAATGTCAGGTCAAGGCAACTGCCATACGTGAGACCCCGCAGATATGTGGGGGTACCATCGTTCATGATGGAAAGGTCGTAATCGGAAGCGAATGTAACAATGTTCCGGCCCCTGGCATTCATCCCAGTGCTCCCCCAAAGCATGTGATGGGCGTTGAAGTCACCGGTGATGATCCAAGGCCCATCGGTTCTGATTAGGACGTCTTTTAATCTGTCGCAATCAAATCGCGATGACGGAGATATATATCCACCAATAAGCGTGAACGAAACTGCATTCTTCTGCACACGAAGACACGCGTACTGATTGTCGTCATTTGAACTTATTGGGTGCGAAAGATAAGTCAAGTCTGTGCGAATGTAAACAATTACTTTGCTTCGTTCTTCGCAAGCGGCTAAACAAAAAGCTTCATAACCGGACAATCTATAAGGCGTTGATACGTTTGGTTCACATATGACAAGTATAGGGAATTGATTGGCCCGAACAAATTGGCGAAAGTCCGAGATACGGGACTTCATGCCTCTGGCATTCCACTGAAAAATCGACGCACTTTTAACTTCAGTGCGGAAGTGGAGATTTGGTTGAGCCATAGTGCTTATACGAAGTTAGCAAGAACTGGATTCAGTGCATCCAGTATTTGCAGTGCACTTTTAGCAGACGGAGATTGTATGCTGCTCAGTAGCGTGCGAATCGTGGCAATTAATGATTGCACGATTGCAGCCACTTGCCTGTCTTGGTTGGAAAGATCTCGAACCGGGACGATTGCAGTCACTTGCCTGTCTTGGTTGGAAAGATCTCGAACCGGGAGCGCGGACTGGCCGTCACGAAGCTCCTTCGGTTCGCTTGATGCTGTTTCCCTTTGAAGTGCAGGCCACTCTGTCGCAGTTAGGGTATGCTCACTGGCTTTGTCCTTTACAGCCTTTTCCACGGCATGTGGTCTGGGAGGAAAAGGAGGTGGTACTGATGACGGATCACGCAAACGTGTCGAGGAGGTAGCGGGCGTCCTCGAAGACCGACGTCGACGTGAACGACGCCTTCTGACTTTAGCTGCGGCTTCTCGATGAGATGAGTGATCGCGCACCATCTCCTTCAAGATGGCAATTTCCTTCTGAATTCGCGGGCAGTCCTTCGATGTGGCTTCATGGGATCCATTGCAATTAGAGCATTTCTTGACAGTTGCGACGCACTTATCCGCTTCATGGTGCTCGGTGCAGCGGTGGCATACCACCGAATTTTCGCAGACGCTTCTCACATGTCCAAGTTTCATGCATTTACGGCACTGGAGAGGCTTTGGAATGAAAGGCCGCACAGCATGTCTGAAGTACCCCACCTTCACATGAGAGGGGAGTGACGTGCTCTTAAACGCAATCTTCACACAGCGAGACTTGCCTAGCCGGGTGACATCAACAATTGGAGTATCAGTTGTTGACTTGACATTAAGTTGTAAGTCCTTATTGGAAATAGCGACATCAATGTCGTAGATCACGCCGGTTACTACATCACATCCCAAGGGAACATGAGAGCGCACCTGGTTGCCGTCCAAGTCAGTTACACTGCGCAGAACGCCCAACGTGCTTGCGTGCAAAACGTCGACAGCCAGTATATTCTTTCTAGCGTTCACTCTTATGTCCGTGATCTCATTTGGCACGAGCGTTTCCAGAGACCTCGACACAGACTGTCTGTTAAGGCGTTTCATGCTGATGGTAGGAAGTGCAGGCAGAAACAGGATGGTATAAGTGTTCGATTTTGGCTTTTCACTTACAGTTTGAATAGTTGAGGATGAGGATGTTCTCATGTTCCTTCTCTTCGCCTTGCGGCTCAGCACAGGTTGGAAACCGTCATCTGAGAAGTCCTCACTGCTGAGATAGTAAGCATGAGTATCTTCACTGTCACTGTCGCTCGCTTGTCCCATCCGCTTCCTGGAGGCGGTCGCCGCTGACGCCGCTGGTGCCGGCAGGCGCCCGGGGTGGTCTACTTCCATCCCCTCCAAGGGAGCAGCGGAAACTGATCAACAGACTTAAATTACAACTGAAATACGCCGGAGTTAGCAGAAGCAGCTCCTATTCAAAACACACTTTTTCGTCTACGTCTTCGTCTACGGGAAAGCAAAAAGCCATCCCAACGGCCTCACACGACTAGCTCCAGCTTTGTGTATAGAAAGAGTGTTTAACGACTTAGAGTATCTAGTACTCTACTATGGGAGAGCATAATGCCGTCCCCGCGATGAAGCAGATTTACAACTGTTTAAGGGAGTTTTATTTCCGGATATATCTTGCATAGCTTATGTGCACACAGAAACATGGACAATGGTGATCAATGCGTATGTACAATGCAAGCTGTTATATACAGAGAAAAGAACTGATTTGCGTATGCAGTGATGTACAATGCAAAAATTGGACAACAAAGACAGGATATTCATGACCATCGAGATGATTAAACTTAAATAAACAGTAAGGCTATATGAACAAACAAGGGGGGGGGTCATTCACAGTGTAGGGTGATGTTTTTTCATTCACCTGTGAGGACAGTTTGCTCTCGTGCTCAAGAACAATATCGCACAAGACATCCACTGAACGAAGACCACATACGGTTAATGCGCCAGCTTCGTAGCGCAACCTTGAGAACCCTTTCAAAAGGACCTTCAAGCTACCACGCCTTAGGTCCGCTAAACAGAATAATTATGCAAAGCCATTTTTGCGTACATGAATTCGAATGTAGTACATTCGAGACATCTAAGCTCAAAGTATGTTTCTTTTATGCGAAAAAAGGACTAAGGCTTTCCACCTTTGTGTACTTACACAGGTGTCTATGAGCATTGATGTACACATTTCTGTTTCCCTGGACCAGGAAAAAGCTTTTGATCGCGTCAAATGGAATTATCTCTTCGCTGTGCTGGAGTGTTACAGCTTCCTGGCACGTTTAACTGACGTCATCCGCTTACTCTACACTGACTTAGAAACGTCATTAGTAGCGAATGGCCATACATCTGAACCTATTGCGGTAAGCAGTGGCATTCGACAAGGCTTTCCCCTCCCCGCAATTCTCTTTGTATTATGCATAGATCCATTATTGAAACAAATTCAGAAATGCACTTCGATACTCGGTTTTCCTCTCCCAGGCTTGGGCGAAGTGAAAGTAGCGACATACGCCGATGACATCTCGTTGTTTATTCGGAACATAGATAGCTACAGAGCTTTTTTGTGAATATTTACCTGTCGGGAGCACGTTTAAATCCCGGAAATAGCAAGGCATTGTGCTTTGGAATGCACATTGAAGAGTTCCCTAATGGCGTCCAAATTGTCCAAGGAGTTGAAGTCTTAAGTGTAACTTTCCTCTCGACTGGTGAGGTAGCGCGCACCACATGGAAACAGATCCAACGCAAAGTGGACAGACGCATTGAGGTCGCCAGAACTTTTCAACTACCTTTCACTGAAAGAGCCTATCTAATTAAATCCAGCATAACAGCGCCTCTGCTTTATGTAGCCAAATTGTTCGACCACCTCGTCGGGTTTTACTGAGAGTGGCTACTGCGTGCGGCTCCTTTTTTTTTGGGAAGGACACGCCGAAGCTGTTGCTAGAGCCTTGGTCCGCCTACCAGCAAAATGGGGAGGGCTCAGTATACTCAACCTTGATGTAATGTGCCGCATTTCGGCTCTCAAAAACACCCGGGCACTCTTAGAGAACTCATCGTATCGAGGCAGGCAACTCGTAGTGTATCTGCTTGGTACCCCTAGAAGATTTTTTGGTTTAGCAAACGACACGGGATCAGCTGCCGAACAGCCACCAGCGTATTAGACACACATGTCATAAAATTTTTGCAACAATGGCGAAATGATTTTCCAGTTCAAGAACCTACGGAAATGCCCCCCACCGACATGAGAGAACTAACAGCATTTAAAAGCCTAACTGAGGAACAACTCCGGAAATGCCAGGCGAAAAGACGTTCGACTCTTACAAACACGTTCCTCCCCACCGGAGTCCATGATCAAAACTGGCTTAGGGAATGGGCGGCTTTACCTACGGCCGACCTCCTTGCGGCGTGGGGCGTGGCGCCCTCCGCCACATGTCCGCAATGCGGCCGTGTCGAAACGCTGAACCATGTTTTTCATGAATGTATAGTAGCACGTACTTTTGGCGCATAGTTACCATTATGTTCCAAATAAGTATGCAGTGGAAGTCTAGCCACAGGGATAACTTCGTCGAACTCTTAATGGCCATCGGAGCCTTCATCTTATGGAAGCGGAGGGGACTGGCCCGCCTGGGGGGACGCCCTGAGAGAGCCATGTTTCCTTTGCTACATCGGCTAAAAAACGTAATGCTTATGCATGTCAACGCAGAACTAGTCATGCTGAGAGAGGAGGCTTTCCTCCAACGCTGGTCTACGCGATTCATTATTGTAAAAAACAACAGAGTGTCCATGCCTTTCCTCCCCTATTGAGGAGGTGGGCTGGAGCTTGCACCACTCTTAAATTGCAGTGTGTATTCCCTTTTCTTTTATAAAAACATGTCCTTTTTGTGCAATATTGTTCTCGAGTAGGAGAGCAAACAGTCCTCACAGGTGAATGCAAAAACATCACCCTACACTGGGAATAGCCTTACCGTTTATTTAAGTTTAATCATCTCGATGGTCCAAAATGTCCTGTCTTTGTTGTACAAGTTTTGCATTGTACATCACTGCATACGCAAATCACTTCTTTTCTCTGTATATAACAGCTCGCATTGTACATACGCATTGATCACCATTCTCCATTTTTCTGTGTGCACATAAGCTATGTAAGATGTATCCGGAAATACAATTCTCTTAAACGTGCACTATACCGACAAAACAGGCATCCCAACATCGCGCTCACACAAGGATACGCGGTAACGTCGAAAGGCGCTCGCGAAAGGGCAGTCTTTCGAAAAAAAAACACGAAAACTGCTACAAGAACGTGCAATTCAAAGGCTAATAATACAATCGCAACATAGTGTTGAGACATGGCCGCGGTTGAAAAAAATAATTTTTCTGTAACTATGACGTACGGCCTAAGTTGAATAAAGACCAAGCGTTCAGTCTCCTGTATAAATAACAGGAGGGCTCTATGTAGAGGACCATGTGTCCAGCACGTTACGTCATGTGGTTGACCGGCGTGGTAACCATGGCCACGCTGGTGGCTGAGGAATGTGCCGTATGCGTGGCAGCCAAATCTCTCGCCAGGAGCAGAGTTATTAGGTGCCGCAAGTTCTGGTTGCGGCACCACGTGGTTCCGCGACCGGAATTTGCGGCAGCTGGGGACTCTGCTTCCCAATAATATTGTCAAACAGAGATCATTATATACCCTGAATCAATCGCAAAGGTTTACATTCAGTGGTATCAGTGCGAATGAAGCGAGAAATCATCGTATGATTTTGTTGCACGTAACCACATTTGTGGCGTCACCCCATGACATCATCACTTGGTTGCTGATCTGAAAAAAGTGGGCAGATCCCACGTACAGCAGGAATTGATGATATGCGACGCACAAAGAAGAAAGGTTGATATGTCACTTTAAAATCAGCACAACGTTACGAGGTGGAAGTAAATGATGCCGTTGTAAGTGATTGGGGACTACCCGGTCTCTTGTGGTAGCGTGGTGTAACCGGGTGGAGGAAACGAACGCTGACAAGAAGAGGATACGAAAAACAAACAGGTTTATGGCACTATTTACACATATTTACAGCAAAGAAGGGTTACTGGTTTAACAAACCACGAGCGTGGTGGTTGAACCGTTACATGTTTCAGAGCGACGTCCAGCACTCTGTGGCGTCGTTTTAAGCCCTGTTGGGCTCCTCCTCTCCGAGTGGAACACCAACCACACACACTCAACAGGTGAGGGGAACGAGCATGCATGGTCCACGGGAACGTCCAATATTGAGTCGTGAACACTGCACTGCAAGGTGGCGCCAGCAGGGCTCTTCCTCGTCATGTGTGTGCTGCTAGTCGAGAGGTCCCAAGATCCTGACAGCATACATCAAAGGGTCCGCCGCACAGCTCGCCTAATTAGCGGGGTGATTTGCGGTGGCCGCCGCGGTCTCTTCCAAGGAAGATACTGTCTTTGTTGTCCTCTCTCGAACGGTTAACGGCGTCGTGGCGACACCACGTCTCACCCTCGGGCTAGCAGGGACAATGCCTGGCGAGCATAGGCAGCCCGCCGGTCGGCTACGAGATTGAGGATTAAAAGAGCGCCACTCCCCCATCAGCTCTGGCGCCCGTCACAACAGCTTCCCCATCGCCAGATGAGTCGCCGAGGGCATCAGTCACCGCTTCTGCTGGAAGAGACGACGAAAGGGTCCGTAGTTGAAAGTCAGGAAATCGCCTTCGCTTGCCACATGGTCTGGGTAATTGTTCATATCTTCGACAGCGTCTGGTAGATTGGGCGTCGAAGGGATTAAGAGCTTCCCCAGTAGACTGGCTTACGCACAATGGCGTCTGCCCAGACGAATTTCCAGGCCAAACTTAACACCGTACATGAATTCCGTGTCATGATTATCGTGTTTGGATGTGTTGTTAACCTTCGTCATCTATTCACGTCACGGGATGCCAAGTGTAGTATATGTGGAGCTAACAAAATGGCTGCGAGCACGCTATTAGCGTGATATGTGTTCATGTTCATACATGACACGCGTGTCAGGATTATCCTGTTTGCACTAGGCACAGATTTCGTCATCCATTGACGTCACGTAACACCAAGTTAGGTATATGTGGAGCTAGCAAAACGCCCGCGAGCGCATCATGAAGGACCCAATATACTCTAATGCAGCGTTGACGCGCGTGCACGCTGGGCACAGCGACACAACGTTAGCAAAACGCGAGCACTCTATAGTCTGACGCCAGGCGCGACCAGCGTTCGTCGGCAACCGGACGGCAACCGGAGCGACATGCGACATGCTGTATTTCGTGCCGATGCGTTACCCAGACAACACTGCGTCTCCCTCTTTTCGTGACGGAGTTACGCCGGACGCGCTGAAAGGCGTATGCGTCAAAGAAACGCAGCGCGGCGCGCGCCTGCGAGCAAATGGCAGGACGGGCGCCTGGCGTGGCAACGTGGCAACGCTAGAGGAAGAGGGAGGAAGAAAAAAACCTTTATTAGGAGCGAAGCTCCTTAAGGCGTGGGCTATGCGTCCCCTGTATGTAGCCACCTCTCGTTCGGTTCTTGCAGTGTTCACTAGATGGCGGTACTTGTAGCTGACGACATTAAGTATTACGCTAGCCACCGCCGATCTAAAGGATACAGCCATATCCATGCGTCCATCCGTCCATCCGTCCGTCCATCCATCCATCCATCCATCCATCCATCCGTCCGTCCGTCCGTCCATTCATCCATCCATCCGTCCGTCCGTCCGTCCGTCCGTCCGTCCGTCCGTCCGTCCATCCATCCGTCCGTCCGTCCGTCCGTCCATCCATCGATGCATCCATCCATCAATCCATCCATCCAAAAGATGCAAGATGTTATAAACTAGACGGCGGTACGTGTAGTTGATTATGAAAGATGCGAGGTGTTATAAAATAGGAATGATGCCACATATGGCGCGTGTCATCGTTCGATATAGTGCGGCGACGTACGCTAGGGGGAGCGTTGCAATAAAATCGAGTGGGCAAAATGTACGGAGGATTCATGGTTTACCAGGTTTACCTCCGGAGCTTCGCCCACTCATCATCATTCACTTCGTGGATGTGGCGGCACTTTTTTGATGCTGGCTGTGCCAGATAGCCCTTATCCCTACCGGGCTGGTTGACATCCCTAGTCCGGGACGTCGTTAGTCGGGGCCGACACCCGAGCCCGCTGGACTAGGACTGTTCTTCTAGTGTGGAGCTATTGAGTAGGGTCGTCTCCCAGACCTCTTTGGTGGGTTTGGGAAAGGGGATCAATTTTGGGTTCATTTGCAGGCCCAGACCATATGGTAAGTGTTGGCCACTTCCCCACAGTACTGGCCTTGCCCACTTATTTTTGGGTCGTAATATTTGAGTACGGCTGGACAAAGCAGCGTATTTTGTCTGTAGGCGCCGCAGGACGCGCTCCTCCGTTTTCGAGAGTTCCTTCGCTGGTGCGGGATACAAGCGGCGTTGCTCAATGTAGTATTCTTTGATTTCTCGAAACCGTGTTAAAGGTGTGGGACGTTCAGGTCTATCAGGGGAACGGGGAGTTTCCCGGGAAGTAAGCATGCGGGCCGCTGCATGTGCAGCCTCGTTACCCTGTAGACCCTGATGTCCCGGAGTTCATATAAGACGTTTTGGGGCAGGATCGCAGTTCCTGATGCTGAATTTTAAAAGTATATTAGCCAATGGAGAGATTTCTCCTGCAAGATAGCTCTCGCAGGCTCTTCGAGAGTCTGTAACTATTTGTTTTGAGTTTGGATGGGATACCGCGAGTGCAATTGCCACCTCCTCCGCCTTATTTGAGCTTGTGGCTTTAAAAGTGAGGCCGTCCACCTGCGTTCCTTGATGTTTTACCGCCAACGTGTAGTATCCCCTAGGTGACGGCCCGGCCACATCGACGTAATAGACCCCATTACGGGAGCAAAGCCGTTGTTCAAGTGTCTCAGCGCGCGCTTGCCTTCTACCCTGGTGCGCCTCCCTGGTCATATTGCGGGGAAGCGGGGACACCCAGAGTTTTGTTCTCCAAAGTTCAGTAATACGCTCCGCGTTTTCGATTTCGCATTCGTGCCGGATCAAGAGGCGGTCCAGTAGGCGCCGCCCGGGGGGCGTCTGCGTAAGACGCGTATATTGATTTGTGAGATAGGCTTCTTGGAGCTCTTGTATAGAGTTAAAGACTCCCAAGGCAGAGAGTTTCTGATTTGAAGTGCTGATGGGTAAATCAAGTGCGCGCCTAATTACTTTCTTAAGAATAGCATCGCCTCTGTTCTCTTCGTGTTTAGTCATTCGTAAGCACGGTAATAAATATAGAATCCTGCTAGTTACAAAAGCATTGGCGAGCCGAATCGCGTCCCTTCCTCGTAGCCCCCCGCGCTTGTTTGACACTCGGCGGATCATCTGCCCTACCTGTTCTCCAATTTTCCGTAGCTTGTCTAGCGTGGTGCTGTTTTTTGTTCTAATGTGAATCAGAAGACCAAGGATTCGTAGTTCTGAAACCTCTCGTAAAGTTGATCCTGATACCATCAAGTTTAGGGTCGCAACGATAGAATGACGTGACGAAATGAACGCCGGCGAGCACGCGCACTGCGTAACGTCGAAATGTATTGGCGCCTTTACTGTGGCATGTAGTCAGGTTGTCACATGACACGCATCTCATGATTATCACGTTTGCTCCACTCACATACCTTCGTCATCCATTCGCTTCGCGTAATACCAAATTTTGCATATGTGAAGCTAGCAAAACGCCCGCGAGCGCATCACGAGTGTGGCATGTAGTCATGTTGTTACATGACACACATGTCATTATTATCATGTTCGCGCCAGTATCATACCTTCGTCATCCATTCACGTCCCGTAATACCAAATTTGGTACAAGTGAAGCTAGCGAAACGGCCGCCAGCGCATCATGAGCGTGTCATGTAGTCATGTTATTAAATGACACGCATCTCACGATTATCATTTTTGCACAAGTTACATACATTCGCCATCCATTCACGTACCGTAATACCAAATTTGGTATATGTGACGCTAGCGAAACGGCCGCGAGGGCATTATGAGCATGGAACGTAGTCATGTCAATACATGACACGCATATAATAATTTTCATGTTAGAGTCTGTTGCTTGTGTTTGTCACGCTATCATGTCATACCATACCAGTTCTGCAGCATGCCATGTGAACGAAACCACCGCAAGAGCTGCAGGACTATGAAATGTAGATCATGACATTCATGTCATACATGTCATGATTTTCATGACATGACTAGTCAAATATGTTCTTCACACAGTTGTGTTATGCCATACCAAGTTTGGTATCGGTGTCATTGTCGAAACGGCCAGGAGAGCTAAATGTCTTTGGCGGCAAGATAGATAAATAGATAGACAGATAGATAGATAGATAGATAGATAGATAGATAGATAGATAGATAGATAGATAGATAGATAGATAGATAGATAGATAGATAGATAGATAGATAGATAGATAGATAGATAGATATGCTCCTAGTCACCGAAGTTCGCTAAGAAATGCTTCGCATTTAAAATCTCTGAACATGTTTCAGTGGCTTCCTTGACGCTCTGCCGCTCTCAAGAGTGCCTTGAGTTCGGAAGGAAAAGGAACGTAAGGATTGCATGAAGAAATAAAAAGAAAATTGCTGCATCAGCAGCTGGAGTGCAGAACGTTTCTTCTTTTTTTGTTTTTGTTTTGCGCAGTAGCTTGAGTTTCATTCCTTTTATAGTTTTTTTTTTTAAAGCTGGCATGGCTTTGTAAAGGTAGTGCAGACGATGAATCAAGTTGGCCACTTGACAACACTTGCTTCGGCAGGAAAGCAAACAGAGGCAATACATGTAAAAAATCCGCAGTGCTTTTTTCAAAATTTCTTCTTCGTTTCACAACCCACTATATGTATTTCTTTTGCGTTACGCCACGTAGTAATAAGAGCACCGATAGCGCAGGCGAGAAGTGGCATCGCAACCGTAATTTAGTATTATGGGACGGGAATGGACGACAAAGGTATGTGGCTGGTGCGAACATAATAATCGCGAGATGCGTGTCATGTAACAACATGACCACATGCCACGCTCATGATGCGCTCGCGGTCATTTCGCTTGTTTCACATATACTAAATTTGGTATTGTATGACGCGAACGGATGACCAAGGTAAATGACACGTCCAACATGATAATCATGACATGTGTGTCATGTAAAACTTGACCACAAGCTACGCTCATTGTACTCTCGCGGTTGTTTTTCTAGCTTCACATATAGCAATTTTGGTGTTACATGACGTCAATGGATGATGACGTCAATGGATGACGTGAATGGATGATGGTGCGCACATGATAATCATGACAGGCCTGTCATGATAACATGCCACGCTCATGATGCGCTCGCAGCCGTTTCGCTCGCTAGCTCCACATACACGAAATTCGGTATCACGTGACGTGAATAGACGACGAAGGTAAATGACACCTCCAAGCATGAGAATCATCGCATGCGTGTCATGTAAAACTGGAATACATGTTACGCTCATAGGCCGCTATTTGCTGTTTCCCAAGCTCCCCATATATTAAATTTTGTAACAGGTGACGTGAATAGATGACGAAGGTATATGACACGTCCGAACATTATAAGCATGCCATGGAAGTCGTGTACAGAATAACGCCTTGTAACGTTGTGCTGATTTTAAAGTGACATATCACCCTTCATCATTCGTGCTTCGCATATCATCGCTTCCCACTGTGCGTGGAATCTGCCAATTTTTTTTCCTGTTCTTTTTGCCCGCAGTGTTTCGGGTTAATAAAAATATTGCATTTCAACAATGTCGCAATTTAAGAAGGATCGAAACCAGACCAAATTGACCGCAGAGAGTTACTTCTTTATACGACGCATCAGCAGTGTCTCATTGCAAGGAACAAAACATAACACAACGATAGAGTGTAGATATGTGCAAGCTCTTCATCACCAGCACACAGGCACCATGTACACGTGAATAGGCACACACGCAGTCGATATGGTGGCTGCTAGCAGTGATCATAGCAACACATAGCATTCAGCTTGGGGCCAGCCGAACAATCTTTGGCGCAGATATATTAGGATGGAATAGACAACCAGTTATAAGCATGCAGTAATCGAACCCCATTCCTCACGAAACACCTTGATAGACAACGTGTCAACCGTTGAATGCGTCTCTCCAATGCATTGTTTATAATGATAAGTCTAATTTCATCAACCACGACTACTAACCAATTTTAATTACATATACTCGGGCAGACCAGTTCTAACATTATGTCTTGATTCTTTCCTGCTACGTACTTAATTCGGGGCTTTAGGAACATAATATTGAAAGCGAGATTTCACTAAATAATTACATTTGCCTGTCCCAGCGCTTTCTTGGCAAGCTTCGTACGATAATTCACATAAAAACATAAAATATAAAGTGCGCATTCAAATAGTGGCATGGTAGAATAACTCTAGTTCTGCCAGTTATTAGACAATTGTTTGAATGAGTGTCGGCAGCAGGGGCGTAACCAGAAAGTTCTTTATAGCGAGGTGTTTAGGGGTGGGTTGGAGGGGGGTGTAGGGCTCAACTATTTTGTTTTCGCATGTCCGTGCATACTTGTGTATGTGTGCATTGTAAAGGTGTTCAGTGAACACTGGCTTAAGATTAAACCTGTACCTCTTCGCCCCAAGATCGTCTAGCACCGTCACAGCACTAGTGTGAATAGGCAGCCTGCGGCACGCAAGCAAATGTACAGACCGGCGCGTTTTGTGAGTTTTGTGAGCCGATTGTCATCGAATAAAATGCATTGACTGCAGCCCACTCGTAACATATATGCCATTCATTGTTGAACAGATGCATGAAGTTCGCCGAACTTTACAATTAGTTTTGAGAGAAACGCAGTCTACCATTGAAAAAGATGTGCGCGCCTCACGAATCTCCGCCCTTCCGCACTGTATTACGTTTCTTGTATTTTAAAGAGGATAGTCTTTCTTGGGGACCTAGGACTGAAATCTTTTGGTCTGTCTGCACATTTCTCTGTTTGTCCGCCCTTTACAATATCTCAAATGGCACCAAACGGCTGACCCCATCCACAGCGCCCACGAATATTGCTCAAGGATCAGCGTTCAAAGTTATGCGATTTTCAATATAAAAACAAATATTGCGCATATATGAGGTGCCACAACAACACGTCGATGTTTTGTATGTGTGCCTTTACACTATAAGAGGCACACACAAGTAAATCTAAGGACTGTAGTGTTTATCGCGCTGCACTGACAGCGCAACGTGATGCTCAAAATTTAAGTGTTTCCAACGCTTTGCTAAGACGACACGGTCGTGGCACCTGCCTGTCGCTTTGCGTTCTACACCTTATCACCTCCGCGACAGTCACGCATCTTTCTCCGTGGGCGCGCACACCTTCGTTTTCGAAAATAACTGCCAGATGACGCTCGGGTCTAACGTGCCTCGATGCACTCGTTCGCCTCCGCTACATGCTCGAGGCACTCTAACGCAGCGCTTCCAGAATACCATTCACCAATTTTCTTGCACAGAACGTCAAATAAACGGTATGTTCACTCTCTCCAGACGAAAGACTATCGCCTTTCGATGACATTTGCAATGTAACATGCATATTCGGGGCCAATGTTTACTTAAGCTAGTGTCTCGTCTACAATGCACTGCTGTAGCGCGACTTAAATTATTCTTTACTCACGCTGGCTTGGATATAAAGCAAAGGAGGAAAGAAAGAGAGAGAAAATGAGGATGAAAGAAAGGCAGGGAGGTTAACCTAGGCTCAGCCCGGTAGGCTGCCTTGCACTAACGAAGGGGGTAGAAATAAACCTGACATTGTTGGGCGATGAGCCCAAGAATATACCACTAGTATATGCATTCGCATTTTGCCTTGTTTACTTCGTCATGAAATAAACGTAGGATAGTCGGTAAGCTTATTGCGCAGAGTTACGTGATTGACAGTGATTTAGCGCCCTTGTTTTTCCTCCTATAACAGTAAAAAAAGGCAACTTTTCAGCCCACAGCTTTCTTCAAATAGATTCATTATGTGCATCGCAGCGATGCAACAAAGGTTCCATTGTTTGATGGAACAAAAACATTTTTTTCAATCTAATAATATCCGCTCCTACCATGAATTTGTTACCGTGTCACAAAAAGCACGCAAGAGATTGTAAAAAAGGCGTTCCACGTAAAAAAATACAACTTATGTGAAGCACGCCATCTGGATTAATTTTGGTCTTCTAGGTTCTTTTAAGCGAACTAAACTTTAAGAACACGGGTGTGTGGGTGTAAATTTTGACCGATGTTAAAATTGCGCATGGCCTTTCAGGTCTAATCACCTGCGTGTCATTACAATATTCTGTTCTCTTTAAGGGACAAATAAGGTATTGAACTGTCACAATTTACATATAGAAATCAGCGTCGAGGGATCAGGACAGTACAATAAGCGGGCTAACTGAAGCACAATTAAAACTCGTCCTATAATCGATAAGCAACCGCACCCCAGTCAGACACCAAACAACAATGCGAAACTTCGTTTACTCCCCAAGAGTTAAAATGGTGCAATCGCACAATATTCTTTGTGTTTGGGACGACCTTAAGGGAACTTCTATGCTTCGTTGAAAAAGCGGGACCTACACCGATATGATTCTGGTGAACGCAAGCTACGACGATGATACACAGCACTCTCGCCAGGTTTTCGATCGGATGTTACTTCAGTACACGTACAACCAAGCAAGGTCAAATGCTTCTGTAGACAGTGACAGGCAAATGTACCAGCTGTTACTCTTGCGCTAGCATAGCGGGACGAACCGCGCTCTTAGGATGAACATGATGTATATGCTCACATGCTAGCCTCATGTGGCTAGCAGGCGACGCAGGGAGCAATCCACACTATGGGAGAGCTTGAGCCAGTGGCCACTAGCCGCTGAATTCGCACAATCTTGAGGCGTATATGAACGACGCAATTCAATAATGGAAAAGTTAGCGGCGTATACCAACAATGCGCGACAGGAACAAACCCACGAGATGTTACTGGAGAGGGTGGCCGTTCCTCTTAAGATGGCGCTTGTATTACAGCGAAAGCTGTTATGAGATCATAACTCGGGTCTCGCGCTGCGCCGTAGTTGTCCGCCGCCGCCGCCAGTGTCCGAAACCACAATGCGCGAAATGAGCGAAATAAAAAACTAGTACCAATGACACAGTCGAGCTCGAAACCAGGTCCGTTGGGAGCCAGCTCAGTATTTAACCACTGAGCCACGCCAGCGCTTCGTACTTGTTGGCAAACTTGTCTTAGGCAGGCTTGATGTCGAGAAAGAAAGCGCGTTATCCTTATAGAGCGTTTTAAAACAGCGAAAAAACGAGCAGTCTTCGCAAACTGCAAATAGAGTGGGTCATCCAATGCTCCAATCCATTGCAAAAGCTTGTTCTTGATCACCTATTAACTGTGGTGTTTGCTCCCTTCAGGCATAATTGCTCAATGTCGTCAGCCACTATATGAACAATTGACACAAAATTCCTCGCAATAGTCTACCGGATACCACGCTTCTCGGAAGAATGACGAAGGATATCATAGCAAATGCTAGCCTACTGCCCTAAAATTTTGAATATTAATGCCGTAGTAAGCATCAAGCTAGTGTGCTTGCAGCAGTTACCCAATGAGTGTTTAGAAAAGGCTCTGCAAGGCCGCTCTTCCATCTTTCGCTGTGACTGTGCTGCGCCTTCCGTGCAGACCTGGTGTTTTATGCGCACGTGCCAAAATGAAACCTTTGTAGGCAGTTTATTCCCCTCAAACACTCCTAGCCACAATAATGTCTTGCAATTTAGTGCAACTAGGGCAGGGATATAAGGCCGAAACGTCACATCGCTATTCAAAAGCCACTCTAATTCAAGTCTACTTGTGAATTCTACTTGAATTCATTTTATTGCGATAGCAATTATATGGCACTCTCCACTTGATTTTGACGCCGGCGTTGGCGTCGACGTTGGAGTCGCCGACACTCACTGTATATGTATACGTATCTGTGTATATGAAAACGCAAGAAAGAATAAAATTCTGGAAAGAGACTGCGGCGCGCGGTATCGCACGTGTAAGCTCCTCGTCGTGAATGCGAGGCATTGACCACTGTTCCTACGCAAAGCGCGTTCTTCAAAGTTTTAACACGGCAAACTATTTATATCTACCACTTACCGTCGCTGGTAATGGCCAAGTCGGGGGGGGGGGGGGGTCTATTGTTTATCAGCACTACCAGCAAGATGGCGCAATGAGCGCGCGGCGGCGCGCGTTCGCATGACCCACGCGTGTGTTGCCCCACAAAGTAGAGAAGGTAGATAGATGTTCGCTCACACGCCCCTATCTCCCGGTGGGAACGATACGTCTTGGTTGGCTTTGGGATTTCACTAGAACGTGTCTGTTGTGTTACCGGGTGCACAAAGATCACTGCACTCATTGCACAGTCTTCGGTTTGCGAAAAAAGCGTGCTTGTTAGACACAGCGAAGTAACAACTGAGACGCTTATTCAAGTTCATCTGTACCTGTGAGTACGTTTCGTGCATCATTTGTGCGTGAGAAACTCGGGGCACGCTTTGATCTGCTTGCCATTCGGCGCGTGACCTGCCAATTTGTGCCTATCGCGTTCATTGCTCCGCCTTTGTGGCAAAGCTGTAACTGTTTTTATTTTCATAAGTAAATTAACGTGGTAGTTATACATCGCTGAAGGAAGGTACATCCACAAAATTTGCATCCAGCCCCTTACAAAAACGCAGAATAATTTTTGGGCTGTAGAGGTACTATGCCTGTCTTTCACAGCAGCAGCGCGAATGATCCCAGCAGTTGTAAAACAGCCAGTGTTAGTTGTTTTATTTTTAAATAACCTGACTTTTTGTTTTCTTGACTGAGGATTGTGTCGGCTTCTGCAGTGTTGCTAGCTCCCTTGAGTTTCGATTAACACAGGATGAAGCACACTCAGGAAACAAGAACTGAAAGAAACAATCACAGAAAGGTATAAGTGATGCTGGGGTAGAAAAGAATAGAGCTGTGTGCCGGCTACGTAATAATGCATTCGGAAACTGAGACATTCATATATTTATCAGAAACTTACTTCTCCGCCCGATTCAAGTACACGTAACAATTAAAAAGAAAGATTTTATTAATGACCGAGTACGCACGTCAAAAAAGAGAAAAATGATCTTCAACATGCCTCCACCAGGATGCAACAACAATGCTTATTTCTTCAAAACGTGCGTTCTCAGCGTACTCAGCCGTTGTTGAAGAACTGTAAACAGCCAATAACGCTAACGGGATAGAATAGGCTAGAATAGGAGATCTTGAGATGGATCTTGTGGCGCCGCGTTCCTTTTCTTCTGCGTGAACATCCAATCTTCTAGCTTTTCGGCATTTCCGCAGTGCTGATTTCTTTTTCTTCGTTCTTGGTTATTTGCTCTTGTCTATTGTTACTTTTGAATAGAAATCCAAACGAGTGCATGAACGTAGCTGAGTAGTTGGTGGAAACGAAACCTGTTAAAGACGAATGGAATTGGAGGAAAAGAAAAAAATGGCGCAAATTTGGAACAAAGCCTGTTAGACGTTGCATCTAGGCTTGCTCGAAAGAAGTCATGGCGAGCAAGAAAGGAAGATTAAACACAGAAGAAAACAGCGTCACTCGGAGATTACTGGATAAACCACGTTCCACGTTTATAAAGCTTCAGCTGGACAGCTCAATTCATCTTTCTGGCCACCTTCCATCGCGTGGCCGCGTTGTCTATCTCATATCCTTCTTCTCAATAGTGGTCAACTGCTGTGCCTCTAATCTTTTTTGAAAGACGCCATCTAGGCAATTTTTTCTTCTTCTTTCTTGTCCAATCACATTCTTTCTTCCACAAAGCAGTCTATTTTTCTTGCCCTGCCTCAGTCGCAATCCTTTGTGAACGAGCCTGAAGGCAGTTTCTTCATAGTTACTCTACCAGAGGCCAGGCAGTTCCGCCTGGCGACGTCCACCCCATATTGTGGCATTGCACACGCTTTCCCGTTTCGCCTGGTCTCCGATGAGCGTGGAAACCGGCTCATTAAGATGGCAAGGAATGACATTTCCCAGTCTTTGTGTCTCCTCAGAATCCAGTGATCAAGAAGAGCGGATATGAAATGTCTAAAAGCAGTCTTTGTTGAATCCAACCCCCCTGGTGCTTCCAGTAAGGCAGGAATAAAAAAAAGGAAGCGAAGAAGGCCCACTTCCAGCGTGTTATTTCACGTGGCGTTCCACTGCCCTTATTTGTAATTGGGGATTCTTGAATGCGCGACCGTTTCTGGCCGAAGAATGTGTTTTGTTAGTGGTTGGCGATATAAACGAGAAGCCTAAACGGTTTTTGAGATATGCAAATGTCAGCCAAGTCATATCACTTTGTGAGATCTAATGCGACCATTCTGTTGATTAATGCGACAATTGAGCTTTAAACATCTGCAATACTTGAGGCATTACAAGAAACTTCATGAACTTTACATGCACATCTTGCTATAATATATGTGATTCAGTAGCACTGATTCTTATTAAATTATTAGTAGATTATGCAGAATTGTTCAGGCTTGACGAAATGCGGGAAAGTGGTGTGTATATTTGATATTATTGCAGGAAAACTCTCAACAGTACACTACAACAAAAGCGAGAAGCATGGAAAGAAAACACTAACTGTACATCGATTATACGAATACTACAGGCAGCTATTTCACGTTATGTTTTTTCTTCATCGTGCTTGCCCATATTGGCTGCTCGTTTCAAGGTAGCAACATAGTCGTATACTAATCCAGTAATGTATCCTTTCTGGTAGTGCCATCAATACAACAAATTTCTTCCCTATAGTGAGGTGGATGCCAGGCTGAGCATATGTCGGTTGTAAAATCTATTCTTCTACATTTAATTTATACTAACTGTCCCTTTATTAAGCTACATCGCAGTTTACAGACGCATGTCCTCCATGTTTAAAATCCGGTCTTCGTATTACATTCCGCTGCACGTGAACAGTGGTGAGGCTTCTATCAAAGCGTAAAACCACAAATCAGAAAACGCAACGCTTCTGCAAAACAAATAAAAAAATAAAACGAGAGGCCACGTTTTAATCGGTGACCTCGCAGGTGCGCCACTTGAGTTTTTACAAGCTCCAGAGCAAGGCGTGGCGCTAAAGCTCACCGTTCATCTCTCGCCTCACCACCTCTAAAGATGCTTATGAGAGGCGGAAGCGCCGAGGCTGCCTAAGCGACAACGCAGAGTTCGCGACCAGTGTCGATGAACCGCCCCGTTAGATTTGCACAAAGAGGCGACGCGACGCCCGAATAATACCGAGCTCATTGCAAAAGCCCGTTTAGGATGCGTGCTCCCCGCACTCACAAATAGCCGGCTACATCCTCTTTCCATAGAGATGAAAGGCACGGGAGGCAGAGAAACCCTCGACTGCATAGAAATGCATGCGTCCTGCCGGAGCTATTGCATGCACGACGGCTCGCTTCTTCAGTTTTCGCGGTGAGACCGCACCGTATAACTGTATAACGAGACGCTTGAAATTCCGCTCAGCACACTCGAAGAGGAAAAAGAGGGGAGAAGGCATTGCAGTGAATCTGGTGCTTGATATTTTCGGGGGCGAAGCTTTTTAGCGTGTGCGTCGTTCCCTCGTAGTTGTACGTTGTACTAGTCACTTCTAGTTATTTCAGGAATGGCTCACTAGGTGGCGTAGTGTGTATATCTCATTGTATAGGGTGCTAGGGTGCCACTATACCTGCCCGCTAAAAAGGGAACAGCATCAAATCATCATCATCGTCATCATCATTGGAAATAGCATCATTAGAAGGCGTTAGTTCTTTTCGTGTAATGACACTCCAAAATGGCACTAGTAATGTCATATTTTTCTATAGACTGGCTGAGCCTATATCGGTTGGCACCATTTGCATCCGACGATACCAACTTAAATATATTTTGTCGAAGCAATGCAATTTGGGTTGGACTCACAGTCATAACATGACTCAATCTGGACCTGCACGAAAAAGTGCTAAAATTTTCACATAGACTTACGCACTAGTTTGCTGCCATTATAGTTTCGTTTACTTCAATCTACTTGTGTGGGAAGAGTATATTAGCTTTAGCTAGGCTGAGAAGCAAAAAAAATAGTAATACACAAGAGAACGTACATATCCTGTCTGAGCCACATGTTTAATTTGAAAAATGAACAAGTTCATGGACAATGACTTCACATCTTTCGACCACGGCCATTTTTATTTTATTGAGTAGACGAAGTTGGCGAGTGTAGATTTATCAGAATGGTACGGCTGTGGAGCAATCGTTTTAAACTAAGCCGCGTAGGTTACTGCGATAGCAGTGCCCTACCAGAGTAGTCTATTGACTAACGTACTCGGCTGCTGATTTCAAGGTCGAGAGATTGAATTTGTGAGTTTGTTATTGAATTTGGGAGATTTGAGAGTGTGTTAAAGGACCCCAGGGGGGTCGAAATTTCCGGAGACCTCCACTACGGCTTCTCTAATAATCATATGGTGGTTTTGTGGCGTTAAACCCTACATATCGATGAAATCAATCAGCGATAGAAGTCTTATGAACAATTTAGGCGCGCTTACTTCATCAACGTGACCAGAATGTTTCGCATAAAGCCTGACTTGATAACATCGCCTTGCGCACGGTATGTTCCACGGGCGAGTAAAAGCGCATGAGCACTTGAGAAGAACGATGTTGAAGCGTAGATGAAACGAGCTGGCCGTCTTCCTCGCACGAGCTGTGCAAGCGATTATATCGCCCCACGTGCATACCAGACCTACCGTCGATGGCTTCTCGTGCAGAGAGGAGACATGGGATAAATCCTCCAGAGTAGGCATACTCAAACAGAGAGGCCTCTGATACCCGTCTTCTTTCGGGAGTGGGAGGCTGAAAGGGTGCGTGCAGTGGTGGGAGCACTATTGTATGAGCGGCAACTGAGAACTTCGGCCAAAAAATTGCTCTAATGTGATATTTATTAGTAGACAGCTCGTAATTGTGCTGTGCTGTCACCGCTGAATTCGCCTTGAGAGGACATACAGCAAGAAAGCTTCCTCGCTCCTGGTGCGGTCATTATTCCTTATACCAGCTTTTTGTAACTTTATGCAAGATTGAATTCAAAATAATTGGCTGCTAACCTTACTTCGATAATGCTACGTTTCGTTGCCATTACATTGATTGCTTGGCCCTTGCGGAGAAACTGTGTTTTTATTAGCTTATGTTCCACGTTTTTCTCAATAAAATCTACTTCTGAGATAGCGTATATGATAGTACAGTCGTTTAATGCGATATTATCTTTCTTATTAGTGCATGTGGATGCCGTTTTAGTGAATTATGCATGTTTTCAGCTGAGTGTACTCGTACATACGAAATATTAGCAGCGTGCGCTGCGAACCTTCTTTCTATACCGGAATGGCTTGCCGATGTACTTACACATGTTGAACGTCCGTTCCGCGCATTTCTTTAGGTTCTTGGTCAAAGTTCTATATCAGGCTTTTACGCCTATATATAGTGGCCTCTTCGCGTTGAATAACTTATTATAGGGTCTGAACTTTCTTCCAGAGTCGTACTAGTGTTTATATAATGCGACCAAAATCTGGAGAGCTTCAGCATGATGTTACAGGTAGCGCTCAGCAGAATCATGAACTAAAGATTGGTCGAAGCAGAGTTTTCGTCGTTCAGGGTTCGCTATAGTCGCAAGAAGTGTCCCCCAGTGGCCATATATTGACCACCTAAAGTAACATCAGACACCGACAAAGCAAACTCTTCCACGACACTTCATTTATGGGCCTGATGCTGGTATAGTAAGTGCGGATAAAATCAACACTGCAAAAGACGCATTCACCAAGCTTCTACCAAACATCGCTCGGAAAGTCTGACATGAGCGTCCCCATGAGACGATAAATTATTGCAATGCTTCGAACTATCTTGCTCGAAAAGTGGCATCTGCCAAGTAGATACATTCATTAC
Organism: Rhipicephalus microplus; assembly: GCF_013339725.1. Lineage (NCBI taxonomy): Eukaryota > Metazoa > Arthropoda > Arachnida > Ixodida > Ixodidae > Rhipicephalus > Rhipicephalus microplus. The sequence continues at coordinate 19,032,463 of NC_051169.1, read as the reverse complement.
CCTAACGGCTGTCCATAACTCCACCCGTAGACTCCCTTTGAGAAGGTGAACACGAAGCAGAGTATGAAAACAAGAAGGAATTTCATCACGAGGGGTTGTGTCGGCTGTCACTCAAGAGCTGAGCGAGCGCATTCCCACAGGAGCGATCTCGCGGTCACGTAGCGGTCAGCATCTTCATCTATGCCGCTGGTCCCACTGAGACACGCATTTGCAAGGCCGCGCGGGCTGCCGGGGACATGGCGGCGACAGGACGACAAGCCACGGTGTCGGGAGAACTGGCGAGGCATCGCCTCCGGGGGATATAGACACACTATCTGGCTTAGCAAGACTGAACAGTAAATACATTTAAGAAGGAGGAGCTGTAGCTGAGAGTCTGTCGCTGACATCGGCTGCAATCACCCCGACAGGAACTGGACCAACTCCCATTGGTCCTTCGAAGACAGCCAATGTGCGGAGCTCCCAATCTTTACTCTTCCAGTTTCATTTCTTTCTCTCTGTCTCTCCCTCGGTCTTTATGCTTACGATTCGGATCCGCCGAACGTTTTAGCGGGAAACCAATATACGACTTGCTGTTGTACAAGACCACCGTATCGTCCGAGAGAAGCCAGGACTCTCACCCATCGAAGAAGGCCCATCGATGTGGATTTTTATAATAACCCAGTGCATTCGCATTAGTGCAGACGTTAATGTGCCACTTCTTTTCTGAGACAGGTAATAAAGCATGAACGAAGACGTTGTATGATCATTTCTAAGTAAAGTACCTTCCTTACTACCTCGCATGAACTGCGCACTTCAGTTGTTTGGTCAATAGGTCCATATAATGTCTTAACGTGCAAGAAGCACACTAAGGCCCAGTGTTTTCTTTTAAGACTTTGCTTTTGAAATGCAGTACCAAGCAGTCACTCTGTTGTACCTAATGACCGAGCAATCGAGGTACGATAGTCACGCGAGGTGGACGCGAAGGTAACGAGCGCTCAAGATCGAAGTTTACGCAAACACGCTCAAATTGTTTTTTACAACTTGAGAGGGTCTGCAAATATTGGCATATTTTATACTTTTGAATCGTGCATTTTATTTGTAGTGCATCTTCATTCTCGGTGTACAGGCTTTTCGTCTCACTTCGCCTCTCAATTGATGCCGTACACACGTGATAAATACATTACGAACGCATGATTAAAGGCAGTCTTATGCTTTGTATATCCAGTACGCACAGTATAATTATGTGTTTAGAAAAAGTGGTTAACGATTTCGAGTACCCAGAACTCTACTATGGAAGAGCCTAGAGCCGTCCCCGAAAATTCCAATGATACTAGTGTTCCGAGAACATTTTTATAAACAAATATCTTCATTACGCGCGATACCAAGTCGAAGCTATTAGACCACCTTAACCGATACAGTTTTCACAGAGTCTCTTTCTCGTTACTTGTATCACACGAAACGCTGTTTATTTCCCTAACTTGTGGCAGCGTCAAAACAGTTTGGCGAGTGGAGCATGCTTGTATATTGACAAACAGAACAATTTACTTACAAAGAAAAAGCTCCCACACTAATGCACGCATGAAAGCGGCCGTCTCTACAACTTCATCGAACAACAGGCTGCAAGATACGAAGCTCATATTACGCCTGTCGACTCACGTGCTTCGCTTAGCGTGCTCTGCAATACCGACATAACCTTGGCAAGGTACACACAAAACGCCACTCTCCCCCTCTTCCCTTACACCTTCTAGCTCTCCTTCCCTCCACACCTCCCCTACTTGGCATCTATCTTCCTACACCGCGGTATTACCCAGGCCTTGCAAGAAAGGCTGTCCCAGCGGAGGAGAATCATGATTGATGTCGGGCAGACATCCGACGCCGGCACAGCGATTCGCGGCCGTCATTTGTCTGCGCGACGTTTATGGGCACCCTCCCTACGTGCCCGCTGTTGTCTTCATACATCCCGTGGCAGTGAGTTATACCTACGCGCGCTGCTTGCGCTTATCCACCGAATACGTGCCGATTTGCGACAGTCGGATGGCGCTTCTAAGCTGCTTCTCGTTTCTGGTATACGCACTCCGTTATCTTACACTGCGTTTGGTGTTGAGATTTTATTACAATTGCGGTGGCATCCACCCATAGGAAAAGCATTGACCTTTCTTCTTGTACGGCCTGTTTTCAGTCGTGCAACAGGCAGCATTCGGGTCAGCTTTGTCTTTGCTAAAGAGGACAACTTACACCAGCAGTGAAGGTTTATAGTGTTTATGGTGCTCGATTACTGATTTGAAGGTTGCGGGATCTAATACTTACCGCGGTGGCTGCGGTGCCCGCCTTTCATGCAAGCCAAATGCTAGTGGTCTGTGTTCTTGGATTGAAGAGCATGGTAAAGTACCCCGGACGAACAAAATTTCCTGAGTGCTTCTATACGGAGTCTCTCGAGATATCATCATGGTTGTAGGACGTAAAATCACACGACATTATATTCAAAAGGAAAAATGATTGGTCTGGTTGAGTTTGTATGCATAATAGTTAGCGATCAGGCAAGTGCTCCCAAATTCAAGGATTGCATACCATAATGTCTTAGCGTTCACTGTCGAGCATTCAGTGCTCAGGTAATCGTGAAACTTAAAGTATGTTTAAGCAAGGGTACTGCGCAGCTACATAAGCACAGATTCGCAATGGTTACTGGCATTCCATATAGCTGTGTAGGAGATCCCCGGTACAACACATTGGGATAGAAAGCAGATTGCCCCCTCACCTTGCATAATAAATTACACTTTTCCTTCAACGCCACAGTGGCAGCCCTGCAGTGGGCTGTATATCGAAAGTCAGTACAGTTAATGACATTTCTGTGATAGTACACAATAATATAATAAAATACAATTATCACAACATGTGACATTTGCCGTACGTAAACAAAATTTTAGTACGATATGGCACATAGCAAGCAGGTACAAAAGGTGAAATACACGTCATATTATCACAGCGATGAAAAAATAACATCGTTGTCTTTCAAGTTTACTATACCTTCTTGAAGTTCATTCCACGTTCTAATTGTTCTTAAATAGAAGTTTGCAAAACTAGTAGATTTGAACGACTATTTCTCTATTTTATGTGAGTGTTGGCGTCTCTTAGAGCAACATATTGGTGCTAATAGGTACTTCGACCTATAAACTCCTTTGTAGTTATATTATATGCTATGCAAAAGCTTTTTTTCGAAGTTTCCTTCTTCTAGACTGTAGAGTTTCCCAGCCTAATGTGGCCTTCATTTCTGAGACACTTGCGAGTGGGTCGTAGTTATTACCGATGAATCGGGCTTCTGTATTGTTTCTGCAAGATATTCATAAGCTGGGTCTTAGATAACACAAGCATAATCAAGAATCGATCTCAGATGTAGGAAGTAAAGAGTTCGTTTTACCTTTTTAATTGCACAATGAAATTTTCACATGTTATGACGCCCTAATCAGTTAAATAACACGGTCGTGCCTATTCAGAGTTGCTGAACAAGTAGGTAAATGTTTAGAACAACTGTTCGACAATTTAGAGTACGATGTATTCCACTATGGGACAGCCAACGCTGTCCTGTAGTAGAATACATCAGAGACTTTCAGCAGGTGATGTGGTGGCTAGAGTAATTTCGTCACCCATGCTGCCTATATATATATATATATATATATATATATATATATATATATATATATAATATATATATATATATAATATATATATATATATATATATATATATTATATATATTGCTTTACATGATAAAATAAAAGGGGATATTATTATTATTATATTCTTGTTGTTAATATAATCATCATCATGATTTATTATTAAGTTCACAACAAGCTGTGATGGAGGAAACGGTTGGAAAAGTTGTCGATGTGGGAAAGTTCGGAGGCTCCGCCAAAGACGATGAGGTGTGCTAAGGGGAGGGTTTGGAAGTGGAAGAGTATGAAAGATGTCGTGTTGTGGGGCTTCAGTAGGGGTCCAAAATTATTTCATCACATTTGCATTAGCATTACTGCGAATAACCTCCCCTATACTTTCCTTGGCATCATTGCCTATATATTTCATCAATATTGTGTCTACCAAAGAAAACGAGCCCGTAAATTTACGCTACTTTCATGAGCGTCATGTTGCAGCTCGAACACACAGGTACAAATACTAGGAGGCATATAGTGCTTGTGTTGTGTGTCGCCTAGTTTTTTGTGTGTGTGTGTGTGTGTGTGCCTACGCGCTACTACACGATGTTCTCGAACAGCTGTAGGAAGCGACTTGAGTGAGAAGGAGGTTGGTTAGTGAGGTATAGACCTCGTAAATCTAGAAACTTATAGGAAAGCGTGACGTGAAGACAGCGATGAAGGGCTGTCCAGGAAAACTCGTGTATTGAGAAGCACCGACACTCGATCTATTGGTTGATATACACAGTTAGGAAGCACCCGGGGGAAGAAGCTCGGTAATTAAGTGGTTTGGCAGGGTAACGTTGTTTTTCCCCTTTGACAACGAAGTTGTAGGACCGGAAACACGCTTGTCCTTTCTACTACTCACCGCTAATGGAAAACAAGAGAAAACCATGACGGGTGTCTGTCGATCAGTTCGGGACTCGCAGGGTCGATATATTGGGCTTTCATCCACAGGGAAATGGTTGTGCTTCAAGACGTCCTTTATTTGTAAGTTTCGCTCCTCCTCCTACTGCTTGTCTTCATGCACAATGGACGGCCGAAGCTGTAGATCTGTGGCGTCTATCACTTCTTTCACATGATTCCTGCACTGCAGCCGAACATTCTGCACAGAAACAAGAAAATGGCAATGTTACACATAGCCGTGCACCAATCTGCTCCCATTCTTGTAATACGGGTTATTTGACTTCGCAATGATTTGGCCCATGGACGAAGTCACATTTCTAAATGAGAAATCGATGAATAGATATTGTTTCTGGAGCAATTGAAAACTAGATGTTGTCACAAAACGAGCGCTCAAAGAAGGGCGCGCCGCATTCTCGTGACGAAGCGCCGGAGAGACACCTCGAAGTCAACAATAAAGAAGAAAATAAACATCCAAAGGCTCCCTGGGTGCGCCGTCCCTCCCCTCTCAGAAGCGTAGGTTCGCCGACGAACCTCCTCACATCGGCGGTCGAGCAAGCCCTGGAAAATTCTCGATGGAAAGGGGCGTGGTGATGCCGGGTTGCGTCATCTGTCGCGGACCGTCGAACCGTCTCGCGCTTTCCCCCAGCCTTCGCTGCGCATCGCGCCAACGAAATGATGAGAATTTTCTGGAATCTCGCGTGGAAGGTATTTAACCGAGCAGCAGAGATGGGAGATCAGGAGAAAAAGGAAGTTAGCGCCAGTGTGCGTGGGTTATGCCGCCGCGTCGGTCGGTGAAGGTTTTGTCCTTAGTGACAAAGCAGGGAAAGAAGAAAGTATGCGCCAGAGTGTGTAGGGTGTTCCGCCTTGTGGGCGAAGCCTTCTGTCTTCCGTGACAAAGGAGGAGAAGAAGAGGATTTCCACCCAAGGGGTGAAGACTCGAGCTACAGGCAAGAGTGTGTGTCTACCGCTATCGAGCGAAGACCCGTGGCAACAGCTGCGTGTGTGAAGCCGACGTGTCACCGGGGAAGAAGTTTGGAGCCTGGAGAGCGGCCAATTGAAGACGTGAGGTTTCTTGGAAGGAAACTTCGGGGGCAGCGGAGATGACAACAACGCTGGACTTTGAGTGAGTGATTCTCGGAAGAGTATCATCCAGACTTTTGTTTCAAGAACTTTGGACTGAATAAGTTTCTAACTCTTTAGTCTTTAAGTGTCTTGGTTGTTCGATGCATGCGACTGCATTGTAGTGCGTATTGTTGTCTGTGTTCTTTGTTTCGAGTGTGGCTGATTGTACTGTGTAGTACATTGTTTGATTGGTGACATATTGTATTCAACTATTGTCGAGTGTGCATACTTGTGTATCGTTTTGATCTGCCATAATATAGAATATAATTTTGTTTTGTTTATCAACTCTCGGCTCTGACTTGTTCTTTGGGCCACAGCCGGCGTCCGCTGGCGTGCCAAACAGGACCACTTCTATATTGTCCACACTTTCGTGGTGCGGTTCGGGGGGGCCGTTACTTCAGCCCTTGGAATTAGCCCGGCGATCGCCTCCCAAATTAACGGGACCCGTGACACATGTGTAGTTGTTCGCTTTCTTTCGCTTTGAAGTGCTTGACTTGCACTATTTCTGTCTGCGAGGAGTGTACCGAGACGCTTTACTTGTCTATGTAGCTGACGCACTTCAGAGTTTGGTGATAATAATGACCCGTTTAGAGCGTGCCAGTGGTCCTGTCGAAAGGGTAGCACAGAGATATACTGTAGTTTCCCAAGTGCAGCTCTGCAGAATCACTAGACGTCATGTTCATTCAGCCTTGTAGAAAGCTCAGCATTGCAACACAAACAGAAAATGCGTCAGCTTGGTTTCACGTTTCACGTCATCGCACTTGCAAAATGCATTGTTAGGCGTTGTAACAGAAGAACACAACTCAGTCTCACCGCATAATTGGCTTCATTATTAAATGGCGTGAACTCTCCCTCAGGTTATATGCATTACATTATCATTCACTTAAGGCGGAAATGTTGTAGGCCCGTGTAATCAGATTTGGGTGCACGTTAAAGAACCCCAGGTGGTCAAAATTTTCGGAGCCCTCCACTACGCCATCTCTCATACTCAAATGGTGGTTCTTAGGACGTTAAACCCCACAAACAAATCAATTACAATCAATTAGAGATAAGCGTCTAGATTTCCGAATATTAATAGAGACCCCTTTTATTTTGCTGCTTTTGGAATGGCTCCATTCTTTACGAGCAAGAAAACAATTTTAACTCATTAACAATGCAGAAGACTGAAAACAACTAGACTAAAGCAGTGGAAACTTCAAGCCACAAATATAACTCCAGGACATGGAAGCCTTTATAAACCCGGTAGATCGTTGTGCACACATTATCAAATGCCCGCAAATGCGTTTCACGTGGCATGTCAGCAAATATGGTTGTCAAACGGCAAATTTATTTATCTATAATTTTAAGCAAACTCTTCCTAAACTCAGGGACAACTTCGTACGCAAACAATACGGAACCGGAGGGCAAATGTGCATCACAGAATTGAAAGTGGTGACGTGAAACCAGCAGCAGAGCTGCAGTACCAGTGAAATAGAAAGCAAAAAAGCAGTAGAATAATATTAGGTGCAATTTTTCTGTAAATAAGCATCGCTTATCTTTCCTTCCATGCTGTTTTGAGTGGCAACCTGTGTTTGCTTGTTGTTGCTATTATTATTATTATTATTATTATTATTATTATTATTATTATTATTATTATTATTATTATTGTTGTTGTTGTCTTAATTAATAATATTATTATAAGAAAGAGACAGCAAGCTGGCAACTGCCACCTGGAGGGGTACAACGCTTCCTTACTCATTCAGGAGGGAAGAGAGGAGGAGAGAAAGAGGAAAGGGAGGGAAGCAAAGAAACAAGAAATGATGAAAACTTAGACATGCCTAAGTGAACACAGAGCACACCTGCTTAATTCATAATATGACACCCTTGATTTCATTAAAATGGTGCAAAATATAGTTTGCATTCAAGGCATCCTAACGGCTACAAAGTTATTGCTGAAAAAAATTCTTGAAGACGACGCATCTTATAGCTTTACGTGACTGTAAAGTGTGTGTGTGTGTGTGTGTGTGTGTGTGAGTGTGTGTGAGTGTGTGTGAGTGTGTGTGAGTGTGTGTGAGTGTGTGTGTGTGTGAGTGAGTGAGTGAGTGTGCTTGCGTGCGTGTGGGTTGCTGTGTGTGAATGCGTGTATGTGTGTACGCCCGTCTGTGTGGTGCGTGTGTGCACGTGTATGAGCCCACGAGCGTGCTTGTGTTTGCGCGCGTGCGCATCGGTCCATGTTGGTGCGTGTGTGTGCGGGTGTGTGTGCTCGCATGTACAGTCGAGTGCATAATTTTAGAGACCACGAAAGCGCGTGCCGAGGCGCGTCGCTGCGCCATCTGGTGGCTGCACGGCTCTGTCCGGGAGCGCGTACTGCGCACGCTCGTCACCCGGCAGCCTGCCCTTTCGCTCGTTTCAACGGCGCGCATCTCGAAACAATGCGGACGGTGCAAGGTGCCACTTCTGCAGTCACTGTGAAGACAATGAAAAAAGCCGAGCGCTAATGCGACGACAGCACATCATTTGCGGGTTTCGGCGTGCTGCACACAGTGCACGTTACTCCTAGGCGATCCGCGGCGTGATCACATTTTAAATGTCGAGTTAGGCAATCAATAAGCTCAGCCAGCACTATTGCGCTCTCATTCGCCGAACTAACGTACGTAGTAATATTCGGTTCAAATATCGTGTGTCCATGAACATGGAAGAAACCACCAGACATCCAACAGCTGCAGAAAAAGAACCGAGGAAGAAAGGTGAAAACAAACTTGTTTTATTAAGGATAAATCCTTTATTAAGGCCGCTGCGGTGGTGCAGTGGCTTCGATGCTCGGCTGCTGACCCGAAACACGCATCTTCAAGTCTAGTCGCGCATGCCATATTTCGATAGAGGAGAGATACTTGAAACTTGTATACTGAGTGGACGTTAAAGAACCCCGAATGAGCAAACATTCCCAAGACGTTGCTTTGGGGAGCTTTATGTCATATCTATATAATAAAATTTATTTCTCTCTCTATATCGTGGTTCTGTCACGTCGAGAGTCCGCACTTATTATTGGTAGGAGTCGAGCCTCGACCCAAGAGTTTCTAGGATTCGAATTTCAGATATTCATGTGTCGTCTTCTACTACTCGCACCATAAAACCCGATTGAAGTCAACCCAATAATTGGATGAATTATAGTAGATTAAGACAAGTAAGCGTGAATTAATGCGGATTGAGACGTGCAAGGGATGTCCTAGGCTTTCGCTTTCGAGTCTTTTCATAATTGCGGGTATCTTAGAATGTTTTTTCCGGAAACTAGAGAAAATCACGAAGGTTGAAAGGGGCGTCACCACTTTCAGTATTTCAATAGAACTCTACCCATGACATATGCACGGAGCATTCTCGAACGCAAAAGTAGTTGGGAATTGAGACTGCCTCCATTAACATCCGTCACTCGAGCATCAGCGTGTATCTGATCACGTTATTTTGTAAAATACTGCAGTGAATTACAGGCGAGCACATTTCAGTTTGAAGGGCTCAAATGTTGGAGGCCCCACAAGGAAACAAAAGTTAATTTCTTGAGATGTTCGACCAAATACTTCGCACGGCGGCACACCGCTTCTTTTGTACACATTACTCACTGCGTGGAAATGCGATTCTTTATTATAACTTTTTCAGAAAAATTGGGCACTCAGAAAGTTCACGCGTGCTTGCGACACAGGCGCAGTACCATTTTGTCATTTTTGTTAATTTTTTGCCTTGTTTCGTGGTTTTTGGGCTTGGTTACGATAAGAAATTATCTCGTACAGCAAATGTAAAATGGCAGCATATCGCGGCACTGCCCAGCTATTAGACAGCTATTGGACAGTGCCATTCTCGAAAGAGAATAAGATCGGGGGTTTCAAGGCCCCCACATTCATCTTCGAAAATGTCGCCACGAGTACCAGCTGATGGAAGGAGACTCATTGTAGAGTTAAGCATCCAAGGCTTTTCTCAGCGGGTCATCTGCCGGCTCCTTCAAAGGTCAAGAAATGCGGTGAGTCATGCCATCCAAGCGTACTGACAAACAGGGGGGATCAGTGACAGAGACCGTGCTGGAAGGTCAAGATGCACGGATGACGAATTGGACAGGCTAATTATCGCTGCCGTAGTAGCTGATCCCGATATAACAGCGAAAGGCATAAAAGATGCACTGCATCTCAACGTGTCCGTCTGGACTATCCGTAGGAGGTTGGCAGAAGCAGGGCTTGCCAACTGCGTCGTGGCCCAGAAGCCCCACATCACGGACAGGCAAAGGTCCATGCGACTGCAGTTTGCGTGTTCTGTGCAGAAATGGGGATCAGAAGAGTAGGGAGAAGTCGTGTTCAGCGATGAATCAACGTTTTCAAGTCGCTGATTGATTGATTGATACGCGGTGTTTATCGTCCCAAAACCGCCATATGATTATGAGAGACCCCGTAGTGGAGGGCTTCGGAAATTTTGACCACCTGGGGTTCTTTAACGTGCACCCAAATCTGAGCACAAGGGCCTACAACATTTCCGCCTCCACGGGAAAGCAGCCGCCGCAGCCGGGATTCGAACCCGTGATCTGCAGGTCAGCAGCCGAGTACCTTAGCCACTAGACCACCACGGCGGGGCTTTTCAAGTCGCTGGGATCAGGAACGGCGAGTATGGCGTCCAATGAACTCGAGGTAACATTTGCGATTTGTCTTCCACATTAATGTCATCCTTGTACTATTTACCATTGAATGTGTAGAAAGAGTAGTGCACAGGGTAAGTAACCGCAGCTGGTAAAAATTAATGGCAGGTCACCCACTACAGTGTGCCTTAATTACGTTGTGTTTAAGGCAAAAAAGGCCCAGCACTTTATTGTCTTCCAACTTGCTGTAGAACGTTGCTTAGCTTTGATTCTCTTTAAGCTGTGTTACTTCTTATCGTGAGCAGCTCGCCAAACTTAAGAACCTTAGCCAATGTATGTATATTGTACCTCATTACCTTAGAAAAACCTTGTACCTTGTACCTCATTGCCTTAGTTTGTGAGGCCTTCTGGAACGCACTGTGGGTGCCTTACCAACACGTCGAATATTTCGCACCATCTTGGATATCCCGCATAAGTAAAATTTCATTATATGTATCTTCAAGTAAGACGAAATTGTTCGAGGATAAAGTGACTATGTGCCATTGTCGTTCTTATAAATCCGTATGACCAATCCAGCATTTCCTTCCTCGCCAGTTATTCACCACAGTATACACGCAGTCGGTCTTTGCCAGTGGCCGATGCTCTGTGAGTGTCTGGGCCGCCATGACCAGAGGAAGGACTTGGACCACTAATTCTTATCGATGGGAACCTTTCAGCCTCCACGTACTCCCTTATAATAGAGAGAGAATTGCTGCCTTATGTCTTGGATGGGGCGTTCAAGGATGGTTGTTTCATGTACCGGCATGACAGGAGCCCGATTCACACTGCTCGCCGTGTGAAATCTTTCGCTTGAGGGCCTTGCTGATCGCACATCGGAATGGCCACCTGTAGGAGCGCACCTGAACCCCGTTGAAAACGTCTGGGGTCTCGTGAAACGCCGCCTTGCTGGCGCGGAATCTTGGAGATCAACGCAGGAGACCCTACTCGTGGCCATACAGGAGGAGTGGGAAACACTTCGTTCACGCCCCGAGATCAGTGGCCGCGCTTTACTGTTCGATGCCATCTCGAGTGGCGCAAGTGATTGCCGCCGATGGACGTTTGATTAAATACTGAAAGTAGTGATCTTTCCTGGGTATCCGTTATAGCTATCGTTTTCTTTTTTTCTGGCTTATAAGAATAAACTGTTTATTTATCCCGTTTCCTGGCTACTCATTCTGGACGCGCGATAGTTCAGTGGTTTACTGCATACCACTGCACGCGCGATATTCGCACCAATAAATGGAGCTGGCATAACGTGTCCGAGACAGAGCACAAAATTCATCACTGCAAGATGTGTATATCACGCAACTCCGTTTGAGAAAGCTGAGAAACAGCATGTTTTTCGTGCTGCATCACAGAAGAAAGCGTATTGCATGGCGCGCTCGAGCCATGCTATTACATGAAAGGCATTTTCGCCGCTATATTATCGCTCGTGAGTACCGGTGCTTGCACAGCGACTACACAAATGGCACCTTGCGCCGTCCACATCGTTTCGAGATGCGCGCTGTTGAAACGAGCGAAAGGGCAGCCTGCCGGGTGACCAGCGTGCGCAGTACGCACTCCCGGACAGAGCCGTGCAGTCGCCAGAAGGCGCAGCGACGCGCCTCGGCACGCGCTCCCGTGGTCTCTAAAATTGTGCACTCGACTGTATGCGTTTCCGTGTGTGGGTGGGTGTGTGTACAAATGTGTGAGTGCTTCTCTATGCGTGTGCGAATGTGTGTGCTTATGTATGTATGTGTGTGCATTTGTGTGTGTGCGTGAGTGCAAGTGAAACAGTGCGCATGTTTGCATGTGTGTGAGTATACGTGTGTTTGCATGTCCGTGTGCGCACGGGCTTCCCCTTTTCCTCAACCTTTAACGTTCAATACCACCCTCCCATATTCCTTTCGCCTTGTAGGACAGAATACCAGTTTCTCCTAAACTGGTTAACAACCCTGCTTTTCCTCTCTGTCCTGTGTTTAGTGGTAAAGCACATTAGGATCGAGCATTGTCTCTCCGATGTCCGTTGTCCTGGCTTGCACGCTCTAGGAGCGGCGGCCGTGAGCGCGCCGATCGTAGGTAAATACGAGAACGATGATCGCGGGAGCGCTCGTGGCAAGCTTGCCACGAGCGCTCACTATCAGCCATCTCTCTCATGGTCATGAAGCGTACTTCGTTATGAAAGAAAGAAAAAAAAGAAATAAATAAAGAAAGAAAAAAGAAGGAAAGAAAGGAAGAAAGAAAAAAGAAGGAAAGAAAGAAAGAAGGAAAGAAAGAAAGGCGGTTAAGTATCCCATGGAGCTTCGTCCACTCGCCATCATTCCATTCATGTATATGCTGCGTAATTATTTTAATGCATAATATACTACATAATTCGTTTAAATTAGGCGTGATTATCTCCACTTCAACTTGACTGAAAGTTCACGAGGCGTCTTCCCACCAAAGACATTTTTAAAGACGTAACACAGATATTTTTCAGAAGACCCCTTAACTCTTTCCAAAAGTGGGAATACCACCGGTTTGCGCGCAGACAGCCTCGACAATGACCCCTCCACGGCGACCACGACAGGGCTCGGGCTCGGGTTTGTAGATGCTAGGCCTGCTTGGCGCTACCACTGAATGGCACTTCGGGCGTGAACAGGGGGTCAGCCAGCTTTCCCGTAAGCACTGCGGCTGCCTGTCGCTTGAGTACCGTGGTACACACACAAAAAAAAAAACGGCTACGCTTCGTTTCGACCACACCCACAATTTTTTTTTTCATTCAGGGCTTTAGAATGCTAGCGGGAAGTATCAAACACCCACGTGCTAGCTCGGAGAACCGAAAAGCTCATTAATTTCGGTAGCCCCAAAAATGGGCTTCCTTTCACGCTTTCTCTCGAGAGAGACAGGCTTAATTGGTGTGTGTTGGAGAAGAAAGAGAGAGGGGGTGTCTTGAAAAAGAGGGTAATATCAATGGCTCTCTGTCTGTCCATCTGCGGCATACACTGTTATGGGCCTCAAAAGAGGAGCAACACTGCACACAAGGGGACGATCAGAGTCAAGTGAAAAGGGGGGTGGGGTCGCACTTCTCGCGATTAAGGAACGTGTCGACCGACATATATGGGCCTCTCTCTACCTCACATCTACCTATTTTTCCTTTTATTCTTCTGTCACACTTACCTAACTGCGCGTGCGTTAAGTTCCTCCCTCTCTCTCTCTTTTGAACTCACGATAGCCGTCCAAGTGAGGTTTTAGTTCGAATACTGAGCTGACTTGTAGAGCCAGGCCAGCCGAATTTCAGAGAAAATGGAGAAGGGCGAGAAACTTCGAGACACGGAGCTGGAAACGCACCATAAAATTTGCGCGATAAAATTTTAGAAGGTGGTAGAGCCGATTGGGTGGTCTATTCGCCGAAATTTCTTAATGTCCCAACAGTGTGGCTACTTGGGATGTTCGGTATTGCATCCTAAAAGGAAAAACTTTTTTTAGCATGTCGTTTGTCCAGACTTTTCTGAAATGCTCAGTGCACAAATAAAGGGTTTTTCTTTTAGAACTTGTAATGTCGCGCATAGAAGAATTTTGCGTGACTGTTTAGATGGCACACCTATGGGCGTCTCCTGCAGTCTGCTATTATGTAGTGCTAATTATTTCATCTCATTACCAAGTTCTAGAAACTACACTAAGCCAATTGGTAGTTGCCTTTTACTTGCGCACTTCAAGGATGAATTCGGCCCTTATGTGCCAAGACATGTTCCTTTGGGGAACCCCACATTCAGTGTATTTTGCGTCATTGTGGTTTTGTTCATCTGCTGGAGTAGTTTATGTCTATCATTATTATTATTTAATTTTCCCGTGAGACAGCCTTAGCCATCGCCTGTGCAAGGCCACTTGAACTACTCGGATTTACTTATATGAATGAAAAATATGAATATACAATAATTTTTCGGTATTAATTTCATGTAACACTGTTTTTGCTCCCATTTTCATGACTCCTTGATCTTTGTTCATAATGTATTTGTTAAAACTTTTCGAACAATGCAACATAACATGCTACACTTCACCAGAACGCAGTGGTTCTGGCTGGCAACCAATGTAAACCTATAAGCAGTTAAGTGGGAGCACTATTGCGGCAAAATTTCATTGTTTTATTCCTAACTTTGCTTCACAAGCCGTTCAAAAACCACCGCCTGAAAAACTTAGCCCCCAAATGCCTGCATTAGGCGGTGTATGGCATATATATAGGCCTTTTCGAGAAGGCTGCGATAAAGTGCGAGATTACTCCCTTGAGTGAGCCACCGGGGTGTACTTAAAGCGCCTCGTTACGGGAAATGCATGGCCTTACCGCGAAAATGAGATCGCTATCACTTGGCTGGAGTCGATGCGTCTCTCCCTTTCGCCTCGTTCTGTCGCCTATTTCACTAGTGGGAAAAGTGCTTTTCTGTGTTTGGTGGGTGCTGCCTAAAGGGTTTCCGTAATCAGTTCGGCATTATTCCAAACGCCTCTGCACACAAAGGCCGATTTCACTTTTATGCTGCCTATAGGGCTAACCCGTGGGGCTCTTCGTCGACACTGGAAGAGTAGAGGAGTTTGCCATCACTTTCGTACTAGATAAAGTGCGTGTATGGTAGTCATCCGCATTTCAAGAATGATAGCGTTGGCTATGTTGTTTAAAACAAGTGCCCGACACAGTTAAGTGACATGTCGTCAAGGAGGATGCCGGAAACCGACTGGTAGCATTGCTTGCACCTTATACTAGTTCAGAACGCTGTTGGGAAATACGTTTAACTCAAGTTTTTTTCATTTGTTTCGTAAATTATAACTTACGTTGAGTGTAGTAGGTGTACCGAAAATGTGTGTCGAAAAGTTGGATGACGCTTGAGCTTCCTCTTCAAGAGTATGCCGCGATAGAGGGATCGGTTCTTATGCGCATGGCATTGTGAAATGCTATCCTGCTTCAGTTCTCGGTGCATGCCTCAAGCGTGCCGTAAAAAAACCAACGAGTGTGTACTTAACACTGGCAGTTTCAAAGTATATATATCAATGAATGGCTATTACAAGCACAGTCAAGTGTCCACGTACTACGCCATACTTATTCCTTTTGCGAAGCAGTGAAGGGCCCACTACGTGTCTGTCGGGCAACACGTGAATATATATAAGCCACTGTTACCTCCGTTGATGCTTATGCTGCTGATTATGAGTTTACACTCGTATTTTCAGCGCTTCTCTATAATGGGTTGTCTCTTAAAACATGTACTCGTTGCTCAATTCACAGTCTTTTGACAGCTGGCGTGATGGTACGCTTCTGCCTTGCAATATATCATTCATGTTGCCGTTAAAAAAACTCCTTCCACTACACCACATTCATATAGCACTTTTTTTTCAATTCAACAAATATGGAATATTGGACATCTGTGGTAGAACACCTAGCTAGCTGTCATGCTGCGGGTCTGATTGAGGTTCGATCCTCAGTCAGACCCGGAAAGTTCTAATTATTTACTTCATTAGCGTCTTATGCTGATTTTTCCGTCACAACGGACGACACCGATGCCTACGCTGATGCTGGTATTTCTATGAAACAAATCAAACTTATTCGAGTACTATACCCACTTCTATTAACCAACTGAACGTGGCCTCCCGTTCGTAATTTTTTCCCCTCTAGGTATGCATATTTTCGTCCACCTTATTTCCGCTTACTATCTTTGGTTCTTCAATCTCTTTCCTCCTTCCGAAAAACAAAAAAAAAGACTTGCGAACTTTTTACACAAACCGGGATACAGTTTTACGCCTGCTTTTTCCCTGTTTCATCTGCGTCCAAGCATTGTCCAGCTTCACGTTTTCTATTCTGACGCGTACACAAGTGACACGTGCCCCTCGTGTGGCACCACACTCGCACACGTGCTCTGGGAGTATAGAAAAACTCATCCCGACTATACCTCAAACGAGAGGGAGATATCCCTCAGGAGCTCACTTCTCGCCGACTAGCAATGGGCCGTCCAGCAGGCCCACGAAGCGGCTGCCATGGTATTCCCTGTCGGTCCCTATAGGTGAGAGGCGCCCGCCACGCGCTAAGTGCGTCCTGCAGGACAAAACTATGAATTTTTCATTCCGTTACATTTACACCCTTGTGTGCTTGTGTACGCATATCAAATTATACAGTAGGTAGTTACGCAAACAATTTAATTTATTATTTTTTCACTTATATAGATGGCAAGGTCATCTAACACAAGATCAGCGTACCCGCTAACGGTGTCATAAAAAGTGCAGTCTTTTAGGAAGCTGTCATTCACCTTTTTACGACAGCGCAGAAACTACAATCATCACAAATTATATCTCCTGAATTCGTAGATAATGTCTTTTACATTCTTCTATTTTATAAGAAACTAAGGTGCACTGCACAGGCTTTGGCGGTTTTCTTGAAACATGACCGAAGTAATTAATTGCCTCCCCGTCCCTCAAGACTGGCAAGTCAGAAAATACTTTGAAAATTTAGCGCAGCCTCAAAGTAATACGGGTCGTACGTCGCAATACCCGAAAGGCTACATCAAGAAAAAGGCAAAATGCAACGTGTCAGCACCACACATTCTCAAGGTGATTAGAGGTGCAGAAATCGACCGCGACGTGGAAAGTAAAGCTTCGAAAAGAAACGTGATAGAACGAGTACTCGAAGACAAATGGGGCTGTCCACCGCAAACTTTATAAATGCCCGCTGTGGTTTATCTTGTAATCTGTCTAAGATAGCTGTTTTCAAATGGGTGTTCTCATTTTTTTTTTGTTCATGCAAAATCTCGACGTGCCGTTCTTTTTTTTTAATACTGTGCTTTTCATATTACCGTCATGCAAACCCCTGTTGGTTCTCGTTTCCAGCTCTCATGATTCACCACCACGCTTGTTCATTTATTATTCTCAGAAGGGACATTAGAAAGACGGGGTGCATTCCGAAAACGTCAGTGATATAACCCGAAGAAAGAAAGAAAGAAAAAAAGAAGGAAAGAAAAAAAGAAGGAAAGAAAGAAAGAAAAGAAAGAGAGAAAGAAAAAAAGAAAGAAAGGAAGGAAGACATTACAGCAGTAATACTTTGCGAACCCGTATCTTCGTGAGCTTTTTAATCTTCTCGAATGTCCCCCAAAACTGTGTTTTAACATTGGTGTCAGAAAAATTCTAAAATAAATTCTGTTCATATGTGAATACACTGATTATGCGTATTGCACCCTAAACATGACTTTATTGGCAGTGACGAGGTTGTCATCCTCAGACCAACAAAAACGAACACACATGACCCACGGAACGGCTTTAAGCTCTCCCATAGTAGAGTACCAAGTACTCTAAATTGTTACCCACTTTTTCCACCCACCCCCCGCAATACTGTCCAAGGAGATATTTGGAGTCTTACTAATGACCTCAGACACTTTTTGTATGCCAACCTGTGTGTAATTCATAAAGGGTCTGCAAAAAAAAAAAAACTGATTTTTTTGTGTTTAGCTTCCGAAAATGCCAACTACCGGAAGCGATTGCATGCTGATTTGGTTATGTAGGGTAACCCGTCGGGGTTCATTAACAAAGTTAGAGTCAATTTTTTCTGTCTTAGGAAGGGTACATGTAATCACGAGACAAAGTCAAACTGAAAGTTTGCAAGCATAGAGAAGGTAATTACAATAAGAAAAATTACATCCAAGCTCTTTACTACGACGTGCAGATGTGAAAATCCAGAAAAGTAAATACGTTGGCAAAGATGCACTGACAACCTACTGATTGTAGCGGGTTATACAGTCGATGACAAACTAAAACCTCATATGCGGCTAATCCATTCGACCTCTCGAAGACTCTCTTAGTGAGTGCGTTCTCAAGCCCCTTCATAATTAAACAGAACCAAGCACGACTATCGAGAAGTACATAAATATGAGTCACTAAACCGCAATAAATATCTCCCATTGAACAAGCGAAATACAATGTTCGAAGCATTGCGTACCCATCACATCGGACCCATCACACAGGCACGAACAGCGAATTGCGTGTGAAGAGCTGTTAATTCGAGAAATCCATGCTAGTAGGCCGTACGTGATTGACACCAGAAGAATATACGACTGATTACTGAAGTACTTATACGTTCTCTGCCACTTCCAGCGCACTTAGTCATCGGCACTACTAAAAATTCTCTCGACATGAAAATGAAAGCAGAAACGAACCGATTTTACAGCTGCAGTTGTTTCGTGCTTCATTTTTTTAGCTTCTGTCTATGAGTGCGTCGGTAACTGACAAGCTATCAATGTGAAACACTGTGTCTGCGTATTTTTTACGCATTCTCGAATTGGAGAGAGTGAGAGAGAAAAAAGGAAGAAGAAATGCAGCGAGGTTAACCAAGCTAGGCTCGGTTGGATACAAGTGTACGCAAGAAAACAGAAGGCTGTTACCTTAAAGTCTGCATACCTTCGCCACCAAGGCTTGACTATCTCTTCAGAAAAATACGTAGCTGTGGCATTTACACGCAAACCGATGTCCTTCTGCCCAGTGTCCATAGACGTCCAATCTGCCTCCCTATAAAAACAGCCATAGCTTTCTAGGTGCTATCATGGACCGTGATCTGACCTGCCGCCCTCATGTCACCCTTATCAGAGAAAATCAAGTCATTTGTATTGAGAACGAATTTACCTTGACCCGCAGGTAGCGGGTTCGAATCCCGGCTGCGGCGGCTGCATTTCCGATAGAGGCGGAAATGCTATAGGCCCGTGCGCCCAGATTTGGGTGCACGTTAAGGAACCCCAGGTGGTCGAAATTTCCGGAGCCCTCCACTACGGCGTCTCTCATAATCATATAGTGGTTTTGGGACGTTAAACCCCACATATCAATCAATCAACGAATTTACCTTCTTCGACGTAAATGTTTGCGTTCATCCGTGCGCTCAATGCAGGAGTTATACTGCACCCTCTTTTTAGCTTTTCTCCGAATAAAGTCTTTTGGCCCTATGCAATACTTGCAAGACGGATTTTCATGCACTGCAGAGCGTGCAAGCCTAAACACTTAGGATATATCCTGGCCTCCCCAGATGCTCGTCGAAAACCGGAACTATTGTTGTTGTGAGAGAGCAGCCGGTCACAACGCATGTCGTCGATGAAGCGCTGAGAGCGCCCATTCGGCACCCAACACGGCTACCATCCCATAATTTTGTTTTTTTATTTATTTATATTTGGCAAAATATGGGAAGGTAGGCTACGCTAGAGCCGGCTATTCCACATAATGCTATAGTAATGTACGAGATACTCACAAAAATAAGAAAAAATTTAAGAATAAAAAGAACTAGCAATAGTCAGAGTATCTGTGTACATCTACACCGTGTAGGGCTTATAACGCATAATCACAGCGTATGGGCATCGACCAGTTTATACAGCGTGATCACATAGCGGTAGCAGTCCGTACACAGAATGACAAAGAGTAATAAATACTAATTACATTTAATACTAATTAAGACACTTAATTACATTTCTGTCCTTAAAAAATGACGGACGCCACTCACTGCACGCCTCTGATTATCGGAATGCGGCCACAGTCTACGCTTTTTGCTAATTGTTTCACTGTTACGCGCTCATACACAACAAGAGATTTACGTTTGCGTGTAACATGACTACTGTTCCGTTAATGTAGCTTCCGACCAAAAAAAAACTAAGACAGAACATAGAATACCGATCTTATTAGATATTAAGCAAATACTTTTTTTTCGAAAGCACTTAAAGTGAACGATTCCTGTTTATTTGTACTCATTCGTTCTGCACAATATACGCCATGTTCATCGTGAGGGTAAATGTCATTAGCCAAAAAAAGATAAAAAATAACGAAGTTTAAACCACTCATGAACCTATATTCAAGCTCAATCGATGGATTGTCGACACCAAAGGTTCTGGTAATGCTTCTCTTTAGCCGTAATTTAGCTATAGCTTTACGAAAATATTTATTGGTCGAATAAAAGCTTACCAAACGTCTCAGCCCTACATTTTTCGCAGTTTTGAATAGCCAGTAAAAAATAGTCACAGGGTATCTTATGCATTCCATGTCAGTCGACACGAGAGTAAGTGCCCGCTATTTTCCTTCTCAGTAGATGTATTGACCCACTCGAGTCCCCCTCTGAAAGCTTCCTGCTTCTATAACAATTTTGCAGTGCCTCCGAAATCGGTGACATTGCATGCTTTCTACACCCTGCCTCAGTTTGCCCTGCCTCAGTGATCGATCTATCTTGGACTGAGGCAAGATATATTGTGATGACGTCAATATGTGATATAATATACTAGGTCATAGACACATAACAACACGTCACTGATATCGCCCATCTCTGACGTCATACGGTGGCACCATCTCATAGTATTTTTGCATCACTCGTGTTAGTGCTGACTGCGCCATCACTGCTGGTCAATTTTCACGTTTAATAATGCATCTAAAGCCTAATGAAGCTAGTGGGGGATGTTCACAGTGTGTTTTCCAAACAAAAGAAGAGTGCGCTAATTTTTGCGAGTGATGTTATGCGGAAGAATTGAGATGAACGGATAAAAAGAGAAGTGCATAATGGCAAATCATCAATCTAGGACCTCGCTGATGCTGCCGAAGACAGCAGCCGCAGTGGCGTGTGTGTTGCCCTGACGGCAGAGATGGCAGCAGGTAATAGCTTCCCACAATAATGCCACTCTCCTCAGTGCAAGTGATACTGATTGGCTCCTGGCCATCCGTCACCTTTCTACACACCCTTCAGCCTTCTGGAAAACGATCCGAGAACGTCATAAACCGCAAGTCTGGACACTGCCGAGAACCCGCATGCATAGTGTTGTAGCAGAGTGACGTCGTGTTTTTATAAGAAAAAAAAATAACGATAAAATTAATTAATGTATTTCTTCTCCAAACCGCCGATAGTATGACGATTTTCGCTCTGAGTGAAGAGAGAAAAAAAACGATAAATTTTATTTGCTAGAAAGTTCTTATACTAAACAGTTTAGGCATATTGCTCCGCGATGGTGACCGTAACGAAGGCGCTTTGCACAAGCATGAAGGCCACAATTATTTGTTCGAATTCGGCGCTATCTGGACTGACTTAATAAATGAATGAATGTGACCTTTATAAAAAAAAGGATGACTCATAATGAAGAGACTCCTTTCGCTTCATTCTGTTCCTTTTTCATCTCCCATTGCCAGTCGATGCTAAAGATGACGCCAGCGGACCTTCATGCAAACTACTGACAAAATGGGAATATGAAAGAAACAGGTATAAAATGGTTACGTTATATCTACCCTGTTGTTTTTTGTTTTTGTTTTTTTTCTCTTCAGGTTCGTCTGGATCTATGCGCATCTAATTTCACTGATTATGGTTTGCTCAGCGAAGCCAGTATACCAGTAAACAAAACTGTTAATAGCATAGGTTGATACGAACTCACTGTATTGGATCAGCCCTACAGAATACCACAAAACATCAACATATCACACGAACACAAGGCAGTCCAAGCTTGAGACCCAGCTGCGTCTTTGAGAGATGTAAGTAGACTTCAACTATTTTGGGCTCATCACGTTTCCGTAAACCTTTTAAAAGTTGTTTCAAAAACGAGTGTGATCAAAGGTGGACAATGGATGAACTCTGCTGATGGCTATCTGTAGCCCATCTTTAAATACATGCCATAGTCTCGATTCTATAGCAACAAACATAGGTCTTGAAGGCCATGCTGACTTCTGGTGGTTTGTGTCGCAAGCGATGCTGGAGTTGTGAATACATTACGGCATCCATGTATACTGGGAGAAAACGGGAAGAAAAATTAACATTGACATATTGAGACAGAGTGGAGATAACGCGTTCCGGGGTTTAGCCTATAAACTACCCCAACCATTGTTATTACATGCGCGTCAATATGCAGACACCAACTTGCGAGCCTTGCCACAATTACCATAATGAAGGCCAATGGCAGCAGCTCTCGTTTAAGCATTAAGTTTTGTTTTCGGCTGGCAGCAGCCATGCCCAATTAGCGAGCAAGGAGCTTTTGAAAGTGTGTTCCTGAATCGATGCTCCAGGTTTAGGAAACATATTCCACGATCAATGTTCCTCGTTAGGAAAGATATTGGATCACATAAACGGTTCTAGTCCTATCTTGATGTAAATGCCTTGTTCTCTTTCTTTCTCCCTCTCTCTCGTCTGCGCTCAATCAAAGAACAGTCTAGTTTTTTGTTACTGTTGTTATATGTCATTCAAGAAAAAAAAGTCATTGTCCTTGTCATATCTTGTACGACAAAATGTAGCGATTCATTAGCAATAAATATCGGTAGCTACGGCTGTCTTAGCTCGTAAACACCCAATGAGGCAAATAAATGGGCGCCTTTGCTGGAGGTTCACCCAAGTGGGTTCTCTCCTGTGTCTTCTCTGAACCAAAGTAAAGATTTCATCATCATCATCTTCTGCATCGTTTCTCTCGGAGCAAAAGCCGCTCTTGATATCGATCTATTGCGTGGTGGTGGCAATTGTCGCCAATGAAAACAGTATCTGCAGAGCACGCCATGACATCCAGAAAACGCTTAATGGTAGCCAGGTTTTGTTTACTGTTATAACTATTTAACATCCAGTCGATAGCAACTTCTACTGACCGCACGATTGATTACTTTAACGCCAGTGGTCTCTGTTTAACAAGTGCTGCTTAATCACGCTAAAAAAAACTGGCCACGGATAATTCTTTACATAAAGTCTTGCACCCTGCGTTTTATTACGTTTCATTCCAACTTGAAATATACTGCGGGTATCAAATGAAATGACAACCGCCGTCGCATCACATTATGAAAGTTTTGATTCAGGGTGTCTTCCTCGTAAATTCTTCAGTTTTATCTTGATTTATTAGCAGAAGCGTGCATCGTTTTGCAGCCCATCGAATTCTAAAGACGTTACGCGAGCAGCGAAACTCGAAAGAATCAATATTTTCTTTGATATCTTTTGCCGAGTTGTTTAGTCTTTAAGACACAGGGACGAGCTACTATGAAAGACAGAGGCATTAAAAATCAAACGTCCTGAAAGAAGTGGCACACCCAGACACTCGCGATCAAGGCGCACCTCTGATAATTGGCGTTACTTTGCAGCTGCACGAATCTCACTGCCAGTGTGCATTAGCGACTCCTCGTGTGGGCTCTCTCGACTGGCAATTACGCCGACTGGTGCTGTCGGTTGCCTTCGGCGAAACGGAAGATTGCTAGCCGTTAAAGAGAAAGTGTCCCGCTTATAGGAGAAAGACCTCGACCGGAAATCCCTACTCAGGGCCGATACCTTTTAGTGGCGGCTTCAAGCTGGAATGATTTGGTATAGCGACCGGTCTCTTCCTAATGGATTGCCCTCACTAGATCAAGTCACGCATTTAGATCTACATAGAAATGCAAGAAATTGCCGCCTCCAGTTCTCTCCGTGACTGTGCACATTATGCTTCGTCGATGGCTGGGTGGACATGACGTTGATTCATTCATAGCAGCTATTACAAAGTGACATAACGCTGCAGACATGGCCACTCAGTGTTAGCAATTGTTTGGGGGCTCGTACACCTTGAAAGCGCGCACTCGCCTCACCCTCTGTAAGTGGTCCATGTTCTTTCCCCTGCAATGAAATGGGAGCCGACCACAATAATTGACTAGAGTACCTGGTAAAGGCACTCGCCTCTCGGCGTTCGAGTGCTCTGGCGTATTCCGAGGGTTAGCTTCGTGTGTCGTCACACTGCTGAAGGAGATCTCAAAGGTCAAGTAGAAAGATGGGCGTAGTTTATATTTGCTCCGCAATGTGCCGCAACGATCTCAGCTGTTCACAAGGAAAGCGCCTTGTCTTTTAGTAACTGAGTCGATTCTTTTCATTAATTATTTTGACAGTTGATGATCCCTTATATTAAAGAAACATATGCCCCAATATTATACTGGCATGCTATATCAAGTTAATGGGTATTCACTATAGCTCCTAACTCAAACCAGAACACCACGTACCATTTTCATTTTTAGAAGACTTTCTCGACATTTCTAAAACTAAGAGTGCTTGATATAATAACAAAATTATGCTCACCGCTTTGAGCACTTAAAATTGTGGCAGCGTCACAATCTACTTTAGAGGCTTCATTCTGCGAAGTTCACGTTTGTTTTTCATTGTTTGTATTCATGACTGGAGTACTAAATAGTCAAACTTTTCGTCGCTGTTTGATGCGCTGTGAATTTGTGCCTTTATACACATTATGTTATCATCATCATCATCATCATCATCATCAGCCTGGCTACTTCCCCTGCAGGACAAAGGCCTCTCTTATGTTCCGCCTGTTAACTCGGTCCCGTGCTTGCAGCAGCCAATTCATACACGCAAACTTCTTAATATTATCTACCCACCTAACCTTCTGTTTCCCCCTAACCCGCTTGCCTTCTCTGGGAATCGATTCAGTTACCCTTAATGGCCAGCGGTTATCCTGTCTACGCGCTACATGCCCGGCCCATGTCCATTTCCTCTTCTTGATTTCAACTATGACATCCTTAACCCCCGTTTGTTCCCTAATGCACTCTGCTCTCTTCTTGTCTTTTAAGGTTACACCTACCATTTTTCTTTCCATTGCCGGCTGCGTCGTCCTCAATTTAAGCTGAACCCCCTTTGTAAGTCTTCAGGTTTCTGCTCTGTAGCTAAGTACCGGCAAGACACAGCTGTTATATACCTTCCTTTTGAGGGATAGTCGCAATCTACTTGTCACAATTTGAGAGTGCTTGCCGAATGTGCTCCACCCCATTCTTCTTCCTCTAGTTACTTCAATCTCGTGGTTAGGCTCCACGGTTATGACCTGCCCTAAGTAGTCATAGTCTTTTACAACTTGAAGTGCACTATTACCTATCTCGAAGCGCTGCTCTTTTCCGAGGTTGTTGTACATTACTTTCGTTTTCTCCAGATTCATTTTAAGACCAACCTTTCTACTCTCCTTGTCTAACTCCGTAATCATGAGTTGCAATTCTTCCCCTGAGTTACTCAGCAATGCAATGTCATCGGCGAAGCGCAGGTTACTAAGGTACTCTCCGTTAACTCTTATCCCTAGCTGTTCCCATTCTAGGCTTCTGAAAAAATCCTGTAAGCATGCGGTGAATAGCATTGGGAAGATTGTGTCGCCCTGCCTTACACCCTTCTTGATTGGTATTCTGTTGCGTTGTTTATGAAGCACTATGGTAGCAGTTGATCCACTGTATATTTCTTCCAGCATGTTTATATATGCTTCATCGACGCCCTGATTTCGCAGTGTCTGCATGACTGCTGATATTTCTATTGAATCAAACGCCTTCTCGTAATCAATGAAGGCTATGTATAGTGGCTGGCTATATTCTAAGAATTTCTCTATTACCTGATTGATAGTATGAATGTGGTTGATTGTTGAGTAGCCTGTTGGAAACCCTGCTTGTTTTTTTGGTTGATTGAATTCTAATGTTTTATTTACTCTGTTAGCAATTACCTTTGTAAACAGCTTGTATACTACAGAGAGCAAGCTGATCGGCCTGTAATTCTTCAAGTCCTTGTCATCTCAATTCTTATGTGTTAAGATGATGTTAGCATTCTTCCAAGACTCTGGTATTCTTCCCGTCAGGAGACACCTCGTAAACAGGGTGGCTAGTTTTTCTAGCACAATCTGTCCTCCATCTTTCAGCAGGTCTGATGTTACCTGATCCTCACCAGCAGCTTTGCCTCTTTGCATGCTATTCGAAGATTTTCCGACTTCTTTCGTTACTGGTGGGGTGTCATCTGGGTTACTGCTAGTTCTTATAGTATTAAGGTCATGGTTGTCCCGGCTACTGCACAGATCTCTGTAAAACTCCTCCGCTATTTTAACTATCCTATCCATATTGGTAGTTATTTTGCCTTCCTTGTCCCTTAGTGCATACATCCGATTTTTGCCTATCCCAAGTTTCTTCTTCACTGCTTTGACGCTTCCCACGTTTTTCAGAGCGTGTTCAACTTTATTCATGTTATACCTTCATACATCGGATATACCTTGCGCCTATTAAAGAACTTCGAAAGCTTTGCCAGTTCTGTTTTGTCTGTTGCACTTAAGACTTTCATGATTTGACGTTTCTTAATGAGATTCTTCGTATCCTCGGAAAGCTACACATTATGTAACGGACTAAAGAACGCAGTAACGTATAGTGTTGCAAGCCTGACTTAGAAGAGCTCAACCAAAAACTTCTTCAATCCTCTGAAATACATATCATGCGTATACAAAGATACACTTACTGTACTATGATGAAAAGGTAAGTAGAAAGAATGTCGTCAGTCATACAGAACGCTACCTCGCATCTATTTAGAAAATTGAGGCAGCGCGCGTGTTGCGAATAGAGCACGATGGTTCGACGGCGCGTCGCCATGAAAACGGTGATTCCTCACTGAGAGCTGAGCGTTTGTGTACCAGACAAACCTGGCGCTGAATGCGACACGGTTATCGTGGAGGCCTCATTAGATGACACTTTCACACAACATAGCCTACTATTAAAACGGATGCTATTATTTTAGGCGGTTCGAGCTGCAGATTTTCAATTTTCGTAAACTTGTTATCTCTTCCTTCCTATCGATTGCAAATGCATACTGCTATTACCATATAATTATATTCATAGTTGTTGGCACTTTAAGTCCTAAAACCATTTTATTATTATTAGAAGGGCTGTATCAAGAAGAGGTCAAGTAAATTCAAACATCTGAGAGTTTTTTAGTGTACATATTGTTGTGTGCACGAGTATCTAGCGCCTCACCTCTTGTGAAATGGAGCCACCACGGCCACAACTAAATCGGCTGACCTTCTGGTCAGCAGTAGACCACTATAAATACTACAAAGTGGTAACAGGTATACATTATCAAAGCTTTGGTTTAGTAATACAAATAAATGCACATCTTCTGACTGTAAAAGATAAAGCATTTTTGAGAGACGTATCACTTACAAGTTGTTAGTGTAATCTACTAGCGAAGTCGCCTAGCGATACCTTACAACAGATTTTACAACATTCAGGCAAAAGGAACCAATTTTAACATGCGAAGCTACGACAACAGCATAGCTACGGTGTGTTAGCATTACGCGTCAAATGGTAGAGTCACCGGAAAAAATTAACTGAATGTTATATTAATTAACCCTCTTGTAGACTTTCGGCTAGACAGTTTTCACTCCCGGTGAAACAATTTAAGGCTGTAATTGTCTCGCCATTGCAAAGTTCTTGGTTATTGAATAACGCATCTTTTTTTAAATTTTATTTATTAATTGAAGAGGTAGACTGGTCAGAAGGCCAGTGCAGCCTTTTTGGAGAACTAAGCAATCGGAAAACACAACATGGCACACTTGCGACAGTATGAAAACGTAGCACGTGATAAAACATAATCACAGCAGTAGTTCTGTTCTGTTCAAGCTGGCTTGCTGTGGAGAGGTTGATGTCTGTAACCACTAGGCTGCTCTATCTTATTGCAAGGCCAGGGTGAAGAGAACACCCTGTTCAGTGTTTCGGAGGCATCGACAAGTGTAGAGATCTGTATGTGGGCAACAATGAATAGTCTTACGATACACAGGCTGCGAAGGATCAGATATTCGCTATATCCATGCCACGGGGCTGGTGCAAGACAATAACTGGAAACGACAGAACATTATCCCAGAATAGTTGCTCTAAGAGAAAAGACGAAGATGTAGGAGCGTCTTCAAGGCATTCTAAATAACACGTGATTTGACAGTGCCAACTCCAGTGTCGCACACCGCAGGCCTTACTGCATTTACCTAATCGCTTCGTTTTCCGTTCAGCATTCTATTTCACGTGCGATCGAGCAGTGATTGAATGAACACCGTGAAAAGGGTTCTGCTTGCGTTGGACCTTTATAGCTGGGCGGCAAAGATTAGACCTGACGTGTTTGTTAGGGCGTCCTGTCCATCTCGCTTCGTTCACGCCATCGGGCCATTAGCAAATAGCTAAACCATAACCACGACGAAGACAAACAGAAAACGTGCAGTAATGATTCTAAGTGTTCAGCGAACTGGGAGCACAGGGGAACACACACAAGATGCAAAGAGGCACACGGCACGAGCACTGATGCTGTGTGCCTCTTTGCTTCTTGTGTGTGTTCTCCCGCGCACCTAGTTTGCTGAACGATTATGAACTATCAACTAGCACGTCTTTCAATCATGCTGAAAGGGCGACCGTGTTCTTTTTCGCTGAAGCATTTCTTCAGTCAACAGCAAAACGTCAACAGCAAAAAATGCTGTTGACGTTTTACGCGTGAAGTTATACTCCGCTGCGGCACGCCTCACGTGCGGGCCGTAAAATTCCCCGTTGCGAAAGCGTCGTAAAACGCTGCGCGTTGCCAATATCGCAGATTCTTAAAGAAGGAGCCAAGCAAGTGTCTGGAGCTAATATCCGGCAACGATGCGAGTAATATTCCTGGAGCGAATTTCGTTAGCTTTTAAGAGAAAGCATAATAACAGTGGATCGAGTATACTTTGAGCCTGCAGAGTACTTTACTTAACACAAAACAGAACAACACAAAAAATACCTGATATTAAAAAGCGAGTCATTGACACTGTCACCTGGTCGTGAAGCCGACGAATGCGGTGGTCGGCGTTTCAGAGCGGAACGTTTTCTTTATTTGGGCATACCCACGCCCTGGAAACGAAAAATATCCAATACATACTGATATAGTTGCGAAGAAAGCGCCGACCATCGAGAAAAAAAATGACAAGAGGTAATGCACATCAGCAAATTTTATTCATGTGCTACGAGAGTTTGCAGTGTTATCGCTAGTCACCATGTAAGCTCTCGCATAAACTAGACTTGTCCCGTCTTGCACGCAATCCTTACAAAATGATTTTCAACAATCGCGAACCTTTTCAAACGTTGCTGCACGGCTCGCGTCGTGCGCTGCAAATGATCTTTGTAGGTGAATTCTGTATGCATTAGAATTATACTCGTGGAAGTACGAATACTTGAAAATTTATGGCAAGAAAAGGCTTCCAAATTGACGGCGAGAATTTATTAATATATGTGCGAGTTGGTGCAAAACCCAATAGATACGTAGCCAAAATAATTGAAAAAACGCACAAATAACAGAAAGCCTGCTACTTTCATAATAATATATCAAAATGTCTAAA
This sequence comes from Rhipicephalus microplus, assembly GCF_013339725.1. Lineage (NCBI taxonomy): Eukaryota > Metazoa > Arthropoda > Arachnida > Ixodida > Ixodidae > Rhipicephalus > Rhipicephalus microplus. The sequence continues at coordinate 19,003,076 of NC_051169.1, read as the reverse complement.
ACTTTGTTGTACATGAATTCGTATTTCTTAACAAAAACAGGAAAACAGTTTATGCAAAATACTTCATTGTACCAGTACAACGTATATACCAAGACGCCGTTATCGCTGTAAAACACGCGAACGTACCGTCACGCATGCTGCAGTGGCTTTTTTTTACTTTAAAATTTATCTCTTACTTTCGACTCTGCTAGCCCTTGCTGTTGCGTACAGCAGCGTATCAGATTTTCTACATTATACCATCTGAGCATTCTCACTCTCCTGTGCTTTCCTTCACCTGTCGCGTATTTTCTAGCTAGACACAAAGTGCACATATTTATGGCACCCACGCCATATAAAAGTCGGGACGTGCAGTGTCTTCATCTCAGCGCTTGGAATGCGCTGTGTCAACCAAGAAAGCACGACAGCTTGCAGATGCAGAGCCCACCCGTAGCAATGACGGCTGCGTGACTGCTGAGATCAAGTAGCTGCCTCTTATAATAAAGGAGGAGGATGTGTATGAAAGAGAAAACCCATAACATGGCACGAAGCGAATCTTAAGGACACGGCTCGCTCTCTGCCTCTATCGAACTGCAATCATCCTGGCACGCAAGACACCAAAGCACGTCTCTACCAGTGACAGGCCACGCGTTCCCTATCCGCTTCCAACATTGGGCATCGCTATGTGCGGCGTGAGACCAATATGTGATGGCTCGCCAGTGGCATGAACGGGAACAGTCTCGCGTTCACCCGAATGTCTGTGAGGTCTTATGTCGAGCAGGGAGTACTTCCATGGTTGACAGAAGATATCTGCTTTTAGGGGCGAAGCTCCTTATGCCGTAGGTCGTGAGTCCGCGATGTATGTAGTAGTAGTAGTAGTAGTAGTAGTAGTAGTAGTAGTAGTAGTAGTAGTAGTAGTAGTAGTAGTAGTAGTAGTAGTAGTAGGTAGCTACGTCTTGTTTAGTATTTGGAATGTTCGCTAGATGGCGGTACTTTTATATAATGCATATATGATGAAAAGATGTGAGATGACAGTACTTGGAGCGTTGACTAGATTTACGGCCGGCCGGACGGACGAACCGACAGACAGACAGACAGACAGACAGACAGACAGACAGACAGACAGACAGACAGACAGACAGACAGACAGACAGACGCACGGATAAACAGACGCGCGGATGAACAGACGCACGGATGAACAGACGCACAGATGGACGCACTGACGGACGCAAGGATGGACGCATGGACGGACGCAAGGACGGACGCACAGATGGACGCAAGGACGGACGCACAGATGGACGCAAGGACGGACGCAAGCAAGAATGAACACACGGACTGATGGATGCTTTGCCCCACTCATCATCATTCAGTTCGTGGATATGCTGTGATTTATTTCTGCAGTTCTCGCTACTCTGCCGATGTGGGTTTTTTCCATTTGCTGCCTGCTCGCAAATGAGATAGCCTCCCGGCAATTGTCGCTGAACCGATAGCGTGGCTCTCAAAAGTTAACTTTAACATGAACGTCGTTTTAGAGGCCTTGCACTGTGGTATCATTTCGCAGATAGTACTGATACGCAGGATGTAAGCTTACGCAAAATGTTATCTTCACAATGAACGAACCTACCGCTCTTTTAGTCAGTTTGCCGCGGATACTACGCATTACTTCGCTTGATCTCGCTTATAGTTTCAAGCTTGTTCACAATACGGGCCTCGTTCATGCACTATATTTATTTTTCTCTCTTAATTAAGCTGTAGCTTTCAACGGGGAGAACACAATCAGATAAAGCGGCATGGCAGCCAGATTAGCGTCATTGATTCAACGCAGAGATTCCGCTACTGTAGCCAACAGTAGCGGAAGGTTACGGCCGGTTATAGAAGGAAATGCAGCGTGTGTCGTCTTTTTCTTGAAGCGAGCAGGAAAGGCGGCGTTACAGCCAGGCTATATGCTCATAAAGTACATGTCAATGCCTTCTACTATTTGTTTTCTCGGACGCTTTGGCCATGTATATATGCAATTGCAGCTAGGTGGAACATATTATTACGTTGCGATCACATGGCAGTGAGTGAAGCTTTTACAAAACTGTCGAATTCATTTAGCCTTTTGTTTCCGTTTTGTTCGAAGTATGCGACGACTCTCAACATACACGCTTCAAACTTAAATACGAGCTTGAAGAGTCAGTCGAGCTGTAAAACGAGCACTGTTGAAAACGGCATCTATTAAAAGGGATATTCACTTATGACAATACCGCGGATGTAGTGTGCAGTTTTGGTAGCACTATTGTACATCAATGTACATATATTTTAAAGCAAAAAGAAAATAAAGCAGGAAAAAATTTGAGGCACATCCAGAAATTCGAATCGGAGACCCTTTGCACTTCAGCAGCGGACTGCTTCAATCAACATGGTCATGCCGCTCATGATATACATCTCACTAAGTCACTAGATAGATAGATAGAATAACTTGCCGTGAGCAGGAATCGAACCTATGACCTTCGAATAACGCGTTCGATGCTCTAACCACTGAGCTATCACGGCGGCTATCCCCCCAGCCACTTTACTGGGTTTATATGTGAATTTAAACGTGGTAGTGTCAGTCAGCGCCATCTGTAGCCATAGCGGCGAGTGTGGACATCATTTTATGAGCCTGTGTGGCGTCACGTAGCGCGTGAACTTACTAGAGTGGGAATCTGACCAATAGTCCCTCGTATACAACCTAAAGGCACTAAGTCTGCCAGTACGAGACCCTCGTTAATGAATAAGGTAAAGAAGTGTACACCTAAGGGCTCGTTTTTCTGTGTTTTGACACAATATTATTATGAGATCTAACAGACAATATTGCCAGGAAATGTACAAGGGAAGTTATTAAACCAATTTAATGTAAATAAAAAAAAGAAAAGTGGGTGAAACAATTACTTGCTGTGAGCAGGAATCAAACTTACGACGACAAACAAGGGACTACTGGTCAGCTGACCGCTCGTAATAAGAAAGCCAATGATATATATATATATAATATATATATATATATATATATATATATATATATATATTATATATATATATATATATATATATATATATATATATATATATATATATATATAATATATATATTATATATATATGTAATGTATATAATATATATGTATGTATATTATTAGCTTGCTCTCAATGGACATTAAAGAAACATTCTTGTAAAAGTGCATATGTCTTGTCGCCACCACGGCCGGGCTAGAGTGCACCTGCACGCGCTTTTTTAAAACGAGCGCACAGGTGTAGTCTAGCCCACCTGTTGTCTCGAATGAGACAGTTCCACCGTGGTCAGTGGGAGCCTCATATCAAGGAGCAACTCACCAAGCAATAGTGGGCGCTGCGAGCGCTCGATGGTGACGGACGCACTCCACATCGCCTCCGTAGATTTTATGCTATTTCTGCGGACATCCACCTTGGTACCCCTGAAACTTGGATTTATCGTCACCGCCAAGTTCTCCGCTTCGCCTAGACAACACCTTCGTTCAGGTGGGTCCAGTTTTGACAACTTGAGGGACGTCCTTCACTCCCGGCTACAACGCCGCCTCGCTAAGGGCTCTCAGCCCGGCGATGGCGGCCGCTAACGTGGTTACGGGCTATGATCCTACCTCAAGCCAAATGCTGTCCATGGAGATTTATCCTCCGAAAACACTATGCCATCAGAAGATGAATACCTCGACGACATGGTGAGACTGTGGCAACGCAAGCAAGCGAAATCGAAGTCTGCGTCTCAACAACAACGAGACGCCACGGCGGGCCACCATTCCCCAGCCTTGCAAGGAACGCCGGCGCGCCATCCCTCCGGGGGTGTGCCTACCTCTGCTCCGTCCTCGCAGCCAGCGAAGCAACGCAAGTGGCGTCCGCGTCAAAACTCCTCGCCTCTCTCGCGACGACTACATCGTAGTAGTGAAACCTCGCGTTCCCTGCGAGCTACGCACATTTGTCCCGGCCGATCGCGCGGGCGACGCTATCCGCAGCTACCTCGGCGACCTGACTACCACGCAAATTCAAGTGTGGCCAATCTGGGACAGAACATCTTGGTCTGTAGCACCACCATTTTGCCTATGGCACAGCGACTCCTCGGGGACTTCCAGCTGCAAGTGGGGATCAGCAGCTGCCCGTTCGAGGCCACGCCAAGGCACCAGGGGATACATGCAAGGGCGTCATCAACGAAACCCTGCTGAAAGCCCGGAGAAGATAAAGTCTGAACTGTATTGGCCTCGAGGTACTATCCTTGCGGTCCGCAAAACGGAGATTCCGCGGCGGCGGTGGTGACTTTCGAGGGCACGAAGTTACCCCGCTTCCTCTTCTACCACTGCGTAGCGACGTATATCCGCGCCTACAAGAAAACGGTCCCTGTTTGCACCAAGTGCGGTACCATCGGTCATCGACCACCTCAGTGTCCTCACCCCGCTCCAACCCAGTGTGCCAAATGTGGAACCCCCGCACCTGCAGGTCTCAATGCCCACGACTGCCACCCAAGTGCCTCCTCTGCCACGACGCCCATGAGATTGGGACCAGTGGCTGCACGGCAAAATATCGAAAATATCGGAAACGCAAGCAGCCCTCAACATCTCCTCGAGGGACCACCTCATGTTCGTCACAGCAGACAGCAGCACCAACCTGCATCATTCGGCTCCACCACTCCACGCCGACACTCAAGCATTCCCACCGCTCGAAGCACCAGCGGCGGTACTCAGGTGAGCAGTTGGGCAGGGAAAGCTGCTTCTAAGCCTCTCTCACCCCCTTTTGTCGATCCTCCTTCTTCCGAAATTGCGGCCCTTCGCCAGCAAGTTGCGGCACTTCAAAAGCAAAATTCTATTTTAACTAAACAACTCGAACTCTTAAATAAGCGACTTCAACCCCACACAACAGTGTACTGCAAGGCCATCCGGTATTGCCTCTCTGTCCAGGTGGCTACGCCAGCTACGTCCAAGCTTAGTCTTCGCGCTAAGTCCACTCCCATTCAACCACCGGTTCAAGCAGCCATGTGTACTCCAGCACTCGGAACGGTGCCACATCTACTCCAGAAGCTCTTGAGGCTCCTGGGGCACCTCAGGTTCTCTTGCCCGCTAACCAAACTCTCCCTAGCGAAGAGCGCACCCCGCGCATAGAGACGCCTCACGCGCGTCGAAGCTTCGATTATTCACCTCCTCACCAGCTTCTCGGTCCAACGCATAGTAATAGAGGTTACCCAGGCTATTCAAGCCTGGGCAGTCACCCAGGTTCAACCCAAGGCATCGCGTTCCCGCTCCTGCTCGGTGGGCAGTGAGGGTACAGCTCCACGGCGTCGTCGTAAGGTGGCTACCACCACCCCGCCGTTGGACAATCCGGCCTCCGTGACCCTCCCTGCCTCTGAGGATTCCGAGCGGGACATGGAGAACCAAATATAAAACCTAAGACAGTCACGATGGCTACCAATCGTACGTCCCGTTCAAACATTGCGTCTAAATTCGAGATCATACAGTGGAACCCTGGAGGCTTCGGGAACAGGCGAAAGCGTTCACATCTTTCCCTTTTTCTCAGCTCACTTGGCTCTCAGCCGGCCGTCTTGGCGCTCCAAGAATCTGGCCCTGCTCCATCCCTTTCTGGATACTGCTCCTATGTTGGCGGCGCCACCACATGCCTCCTCGTGCATAAAGCTTACACGGCGATACAGATTGACCTCGATCTGGATCTTCCTTACGACTACTGCATGATATCAGTGCTGTCTCATCAGAGGGGCCAACCATCAATACATATCTTAAACGTGTACTGCCCCCTCGCCTTGCGAGGGCTTCATTTGCGCATCTCTTCCACCGGGCGCTGCGTATAGCGGCCCGACAACCACTGGTGATTGTCGGGGACTTTAATGCCCCCAGCTCTCACTGGGGTTACCACTACGAGAAAACCCGGGGCAGAGAGCTCAAGAAGCTCATTTCCTCGCAGAGCCTGACGCTTCTTACCGATTCGGCATAACCCACACGTTCCGGCAACTCGGTCACGCGAGACACATGCCCCGACCTCTCCCTCACCCGTCACATCCGCCATGCTACATGGGAAAATTTAGGCGAAACCCTAGGCAGCGATCATTTTTTACTCCGCATTTCGTTCACACCGCGGCAGAAAATGCGCCAACACTGGGGCCAAGCCCGTCTCACCGAATGGACTCAGTTCAGAATGCAACCATTCCCCGCCGGCCTCTTCTCGACCGACTATGCAGCGTGGGCATCATACGCTCTTCATATGAAACAAGCGAACACTCGCACCCTTACAACCTCTAATTTGACTCTGCAATCAATCCACACTCCTACATCTTTGGCACACTCGCCGCGGGCTCATAAGGCGCTGGAAACGCAACAAACTTAATCGGAAACTTCGCGCTCGCATTGAGGCGCTCACTGCAGAGGCGGCCGCATACTCCGCACAACTTTCCGATGCTAACTGGGCAGACACCTGTTCGAAGGCTGCAATCAGATGAGCTCTAAAAGTGCGTGGCGACTCTTTAGAAGCCTTCTCGATCCCTCTACCACCAGGGGAGAAACGCAACGCCAGCTCCACCGTGTTCTGCATGCCTTTCAGGGCACTACGGATGAACTCGCGTGAGAACTTTGTGACCGCTACATCTGCCGCACAATTGATCCCGCAGGGCCCAGCATATACGTATTCCGGCGCCCTCACACCGACCTCGAGCGGCCCCATACACGCTTTCTGATTTACGGTTTCCACTTACGAAAGTGCGACGGGGCACGGCCCCTGGACGCGACAGAATCACAGTATCGCTCCTGGCAAATCTTCCCGACCAAGCACACCTCTCGCTACTCCACCTTATAAATTCGATATGGGACGGTTCTCCGCTTCCAACGGAATGGACCACATCGGTCGTGACATTCATTCCCAAATCGGCAAAGTCCGTAGTATGAGGCACTGAGACCCATCTCATTACGTATTGCGCAGGCAAACTCATGGAAGCCATGGTTCGCGAACGCCTTTCGCCTACTTGGAGGCCAGGAGGACCTTTGCCGACACGATGTTTGGCTTTCGCCCGCATCTGTCGGCGCAGGACATCCTGCTCCAGCTTCAACACGATATCATAGAGCCGACTACTATGCGCCATAACGATAAAGCCGTGCTCGCTCTCGATCTCCGTGGGGCGTTCGACAACGTCAAACACAGCACTATACTCGCTAACCTGTCTACCACAAACTGCGGGCAGAAGACTTTCAACTACATTCGCGCCTTTCTATCACATCGCACCGCCTTCATTCGCCTTAATTCTACCGAACACGGCCCGTATTTATTAGGCACGGCCCGTACTTATTAGGCACGCGGGGTACACCTCTAGGGGCAGTCCTGTCTCCTCTGCTTTTTAACCTGGCGATGATGAACCTCCCCTCTCTTCTAAGCGAGGTCGAGGGAATACAACACGCACTATATGCGGACGATATCACAATCTGGACCAACACCGGCTTCTTAGCGCAAATCGAAGAACGCCTGCAAAAGGCTGCCCTTCTGGTGGACACCTACGCAGGTTCATGAGGCCTGGAGTGCTCTCCAGCTAAATCGGCTCTTCTTTCAGTCTCTCCGCTACCGCCGCCTCAAATTTTTCTTCCGCCCGGGCCCGTCCCGTCAGTGCAAATATTTGGGTTCTTGGCCTTCACCTCACATCGTCCTTGGATCCAAAGGGCACAATAGCAGGCCTCAGACGCACCAGCGAACAGGTGAGCCGCATGATACGGCGAGTTTCTACCAAGCGCGGCGGCCTCCGCGGGTCTCAGTCCCTCCGATTGGCCCACGCGTTTGTGACCAGTCGCGTCCTCTGCGCCTTGCCTTACCTTCGTTTGCGTCGTCGACACGAGCACCAGCAGGACGTCCTTCTTCGTTCAGTATAAAACGCGCTCTGGACCTACCTATTGCAACTTCCAACAGCCGATTCGTGGCTCTGGGGGTACACAACACCTTTGCAGAGATGCGCGTAGCTCATCGCGTTAAGCAAATCAATCAACTGTCGCAGACGCTTTCAGGGCGCCGTCTTCTACACAGACTTGGCCTTAACCCGATATCTGACCAAGACCCTCTGGAGCCGGTACCAGAGCTCTGGCGTCAAAAGCTATGGGTGGAACCTCTACCCCGTAATATGAACCCCGACCTCCATCCTGGCCGTAGACTAGCAGGCGCAGCGGCCCTTCATACGCGACACTCCGATCGTCCTGGTGTTTTCTACGTGGACGTCTCGGGTCCCTCCCCCTCGGGTCACTTCACGGCTGCCGTGATTACAGAGGGCAAACACGTAGATGACCTCTCCTTTCGAGCAGACACAGTAACGCACGCTGAAGAGGTTGCCATAGCTTTGGCCGCCTCTCACCCTGCCTCACGCACCATCCTGACGGACTCGCGCTCGGCCTGTTCTCAGTACCTTCAGGGTTCCATTGCCCCGCTGGCGGCTAGCCTACTACAGGCAGCCTCTTGGCGCTTTAACCCTCATCCCATTCGTATAGTCTGGACCCCAGGCCACTCGGGCCTGCCCGGCAACGAGGCGGCAAATGCCGCTGCCCGCGCTTCTCCTGTCCGGGCCGTTGCCCCTCCATGTCCCGAGACGGAATCTGGCAATACCAACCTGACGCGCTTTCGCTAAATTTTGGCTTATTACCGGGCTTCGCGCTGCCTCTACCCGGACCCCGCACGCGGTTTGGAGAAAGCGGACGAACGACTGCTACGCCGCCTGCAGACGAACACCTTTATCAGTCCGGCGGTCGCCAGGCACTTTTTGCCGGAAATCAATGACACCTGCTCGACCTGTCATGTCCTCGCCGACACATATCACGTCGTAGCATCGTGCCCAGTTAATCCCGTCCCTTTCTCATCCCCTTTTCCTATCCCAACTAGAGAGGCTTGGGAGGAGCAACTGCTCGGCTGCTCTACCTTGGCTGCACAACGCTCCTTGGTGGAGCGCGCACGGGCAGCTTCCAGCTCCACTGGCGTCCCGGAATAGGGTCTTGCCACTATAGCACGCCGATGGGCCACGTCGGCACTCTGTAGTAGACTTTTTCTGAAATAAATGTTTTTTTACCACCCCTACCAAGCAATACTTTTACCACCACATAACTGCTCTCGGCGTCGACGCCAACACTGCAGTGTCTGGGAGAGTCGAAGTGAACCTTTTGGTGAAGTGCATTGGAAGTGTACTTTTCGATAGCGTCACCGCTATCGTCGACGTTGACTGGTGCTGAAAACGAAAACACGCCGGACAACACGTGCGGACGAAAACCATGTGTGTAGTTCGGCCTTGCGGTGCCACCCCTTGTCGTAGGAACACTTGGGGAGGAGCTGCATGCAATGCTGCTCCGCTGAATGCAAACGCGGGCCCAGATACGTGCACAAGCACTACAAGAACATGCTCTGCGCATGCGAGAAAACGCTGTATATTCAACGCACATTCGATCGTGTTCACTACACATCGTATTGTTGAGAATTTCTAAGCTTAGTTTTATAATGGTCTGATGGGTATTATCGCAATCATTCCCTCGGTCTTGTGCCAAAACTGTGACTTTTTTAATGTATAGCGAGATTTCAATCCTGACAAAATGTTACTTGTATAACATGATTTGCTGAATGTTAAGTTCACCAAGCTTTTCTGCATTATTTATTATACAACATAGCTAATTACTTAGAAAATTGATTCACCAATTAGCATTTGAATAACTTTTGAGTAAAATTGAAAACAAAAGGTTTTTAAAACAAGGCGATAGAACTGGTTCTGCAGCTCTTGCTCCTGACAAAAGATGCATGAAGGCATTGTCTAATAATTATGCATTATTCTGAGTACTATAGGTACTTTACAGGGCCACTGCACATTTTCATAGCATTCATACCAGCGGAACAACAAACATCTATCATATCAGGGGAAGAATATACCGGCCATGCAAACAACCAAACAACTTTTTTTATTAAAATAAAAATTGTTCGGGTAACAAACGCTCAGTTACAGTACAATGAGGATCGAACATTAATAAGTGTCCTTCTAACAAGGTGCACGACCAAGATCTCATATTGGAATCTGCAAACACACATCTCTTCATTGTGCTTCAAAGACATAATAATACGCGTGCATTTATTGTGAGATACTCGATTACCCGCTTACACAAAGGAACTGAATCCAGGTTTTTGCTTTATGTCACAGCCGTCTGTCCAAACACACGTGCTGTCGGCTTAGATATGAAGTGGTTGATTCGTAGCCATAGGTCCAAAGGAAGATGTATGAGTGTGATATGTGTCGTGCGCGAAGCTTCAAAGTGCCGCGCAATCAAAGTTGCGCGCCATACAAAGTGCGCGCTTGAAGCAGGACAACGACGAAGGTAGCACGAGCGCTGAGTACGCGTGGCGGCCGAAGGTACGAGAAGGAACGAGGAAGACGGGGCTCTCGACTCGGCCGTTGGGTTCCGGACCCGAGCCTAGTAAACAGTCGAGCCCGGCCTACCTGCCACGTTCTACCTGCCACGGCCGTGCGTCGCTGACGTGCTGCGGCTTCAAGGCAATCCTGTGCTTGAGGACACGCGGAGCTGTCGGGCTACGGGCACGAGTTCCAGCAGATGGTGTCCGGCCGGGACGCGGCCGGTGGTAGTGCCTGGTTCTACCGCGCCAACTGGTCCACCTGGTCTACCGTGAGAGCAACGCGGAGCTGTAGGGCTACGGGCACGAGCTCAGCAGATGTGGTCCAGCCGCGACGTGGCTGCGGGGGCGGAGCCTACCCATCAACTAGTCGCCTGGTTGACCGTGCGGACAACGCGAGCCAGCTCAAGACGTAGCAACGAACCTCGGTGAGACCGACCTCATGTCTTGTGTCCATGCTAAAAAGGAGGGACGGTTAGTTTAGGACTTTGATAGTTCACAGAGACAGTGAAGGATTCTTTAAATAGCCTGTCCATGTTATGTGTGTTCGTTTTTCGTGTGTATAAAAGTGTGGCGTACAAACGGCCTCGTCTTTTCGTGGGAGTCTGGGGCGACGGCTCGGACACCCATTAACTAAGAACCTGCACGTTGCTATAACACCCACTGCAATGTAACACTGGCGTCCGCTACGACAGGACGAGGCCATTTGTATCGCTTGAGTCAGGCTGACGATTAGTGAGGAAAAGATGAGCTCGACAGATTTAATGGCGTTAGCCATGCGCATGGGTTTGGAAGGTGCGGAATTGAAAACTTGGATTGATGAGCGAGAAGCTCGAGCTCGTGAGGAAAGGGCGGCAGAAAGAGAGGCGAAGAAGGAACAAATGCAGTTGCAATTACAAGTCGAGGAGCAGGCCCAAAGGACGATCCAATTGCGCCTTCAACTGACTCAGACTGAAACCGCCAGAGAGCCTGTCGGGGCAGACATAGGTCGATCATCAAGGGTGTCTTCCAACGTCAATCCTCATAATTTTATACCAGGATTTGATGAAAACCGGGATGACCTAGATGCGTACTTAAAAAGGTTCGAGAATGTGGCGACAGGGCAAGAGTGGCCTAGAGACAAGTGGGCCACGGCTCTGAGTTTGTGCCTAAGCGGAGAAGCGCTAAAAGTGTTTGGTCGCCTATCCCCTGAAGATGCACTTGATTACGAGAAAGTGAAACTGGCTCTATTTCAGCGATTTCGCTTCACAGCGGAAGGGTACCGTGAGAAGTTCCGGCACAGTAAGCCTCAAGAGGGAGAAACCGGCCGGCAGTACGCTGCACGATTAATGAGTTTTTCGACCGATGGGTGGAAATGTCGAAAGTAGACAAAGAATACGCGTCAGTTCGTGACCTGATTGTAGCTGAACAGTTCATCAGTAAGTGTCATGATCGAGTGGCGCTCTTTTTGCGTGAAAAGAATTGCCGTAAACTTGAAGAAATGGCTGAAGCGGCAGATCAGTTTTTAGAGGCACAGCGACAGTCTAACCTGCTTGTTTTCCGAGAAAAGGCTGAAAACGGCATGGCTGTGAAAAGTGGGAGCACGACCTCAAAAACTTCAGTGCAATGTTTTGTTTGCAACAAAATCGGCCATAAAGCCTCAGATTGTCGCGCTCGGACGAAGCAACCTTACTGTGGGCATTGTCGTAGGGCAGGACACGATACCCAAGTTTGCACAAGAAACCCGCCACGTATAAAAAGGCTTCATGTATATTGTCCGAAGAGAACTCTAAAGACAATGATAACGCATCCGGCGGCGGGCCCGAGAATAATGTGTCGGGGGCAGTAAACACGCAACAAATGGCAACGAAATATCAGATGCCAGTTCTCCAGGGTCTCCTATTTGGTAAGCCTGTCTCTGTTCTTCGGGATACAGGAAGTAACACGACGGTTGTGCGACGTTCCCTCGTGCCCGACGAAGTGCTGACAGGAGCTATGACGACAGTATTTTTAGCCGATGGGAGCAGAATAAAAGTTCCGAAGCAAAAGTGGAGATATTTTCGCCCTATTTTTCTGGCACGGTGATCGTTAAATGCATGACTTCCCATTGTATGACGTCATCGTGGGAAACGTGCCAGGATCCCGTGATCCCAATGATCCAGATAGCAGGTGGAGCGAGGGACTGTCGGAAAGGAAGACGAAGTCTAAAAGCGTCAAGGAGAGATTAGGGGTGATGAAAGCAGATCGCTACGAGAGACCAATGATCAGCGTAGTCAAGAATTCAAGTACTTCGTTGGATTCGGTGAAAGAAAGCACCGCTTTGAATATCAACCAACGAATCTTCAAGATTGAGCAGGCGGAGGACAAGAGCCTAGATCTCTGTAGGAACAAAGTTGGGCAGTGTTTTTTGGGAGAGGATCGACAGAATATTCGTTTGTTATGCAAAAGGGAGTTTTATATCGCCATTATCGGTTATCCTCCGGCAAGATAGTACAGCAGGTAGTTGTTCCTCGCAAACTGCGGAGCCAAGTACTGCAGCTAGCTCATGAAAGTCTGATGGCGGGCCATCAAGGCATCAAGAGGACAATTGACCGAGTACTAGGATCATTCTATTGGCCAGGAGTTCAGGAAGAAGTAAAGAGATACGTGCGATCCTGTGACATTTGCCAAAGAGCATATCCAAAAGGTAAAGTGGGCAAGGCGCCTCTGGGCGTAATGCCGTTGATCGACACCCCTTTGCCGACACGATGTTTGGCTTTCGCCCGCATCTGTCGGCGCAGGACATCCTGCTCCAGCTTCAACACGATATCATAGAGCCGACTACTATGCGCCATAACGATAAAGCCGTGCTCGCTCTCGATCTCCGTGGGGCGTTCGACAACGTCAAAACACAGCACTATACTCGCTAACCTGTCTACCACAAACTGCGGGCAGAGACTTTCAACTACATTCGCGCCTTTCTATCACATCGCACCGCCTTCATTCGCCTTAATTCTACCGAACACGGCCCGTATTTATTAGGCACGGCCCGTACTTATTAGGCACGCGGGGTACACCTCTAGGGGCAGTCCTGTCTCCTCTGCTTTTAACCTGGCGATGATGAACCTCCCCTCTCTTCTAAGCGAGGTCGAGGGAATACAACACGCACTATATGCGGACGATATCACAATCTGGACCAACACCGGCTTCTTAGCGCAAATCGAAGAACGCCTGCAAAAGGCTGCCCTTCTGGTGGACACCTACGCGGTCATGAGGCCTGGAGTGCTCTCCAGCTAAATCGGCTCTTCTTTCAGTCTCTCCGCTACCGCCGCCTCAAATTTTTCTTCCGCCGGGCCCGTCCCGTCAGTGCAAAATATTTGGGTTCTTGGCCTTCACCTCACATCGTCCTTGGATCCAAAGGGCACAATAGCAGGCCTCAGACGCACCAGCGAACAGGTGAGCCGCATGATACGGCGAGTTTCTACCAAGCGCGGCGGCCTCCGCGGGTCTCAGTCCCTCCGATTGGCCCACGCGTTTGTGACCAGTCGCGTCCTCTGCGCCTTGCCTTACCTTCGTTTGCGTCGTCGACACGAGCACCAGCAGGACGTCCTTCTTCGTTCAGTATAAAACGCGCTCTGGACCTACCTATTGCAACTTCCAACAGCCGATTCGTGGCTCTGGGGGTACACAACACCTTTGCAGAGATGCGCGTAGCTCATCGCGTTAAGCAAATCAATCAACTGTCGCAGACGCTTTCAGGGCGCCGTCTTCTACACAGACTTGGCCTTAACCCGATATCTGACCAAGACCCTCTGGAGCCGGTACCAGAGCTCTGGCGTCAAAAGCTATGGGTGGAACCCTACCCCGTAATATGAACCCCGACCTCCATCCTGGCCGTAGACTAGCAGGCGCAGCGGCCCTTCATACGCGACACTCCGATCGTCCTGGTGTTTTCTACGTGGACGTCTCGGGTCCCTCCCCTCGGGTCACTTCACGGCTGCCGTGATTACAGAGGGCAAACACGTAGATGACCTCTCCTTTCGAGCAGACACAGTAACGCACGCTGAAGAGGTTGCCATAGCTTTGGCCGCCTCTCACCCTGCCTCACGCACCATCCTGACGGACTCGCGCTCGGCCTGTTCTCAGTACCTTCAGGGTTCCATTGCCCCGCTGGCGGCTAGCCTACTACAGGCAGCCTCTTGGCGCTTTAACCCTCATCCCATTCGTATAGTCTGGACCCCAGGCCACTCGGGCCTGCCCGGCAACGAGGCGGCAAATGCCGCTGCCCGCGCTTCTCCTGTCCGGGCCGTTGCCCCTCCATGTCCCGAGACGGAATCTGGCAATACCAACCCTGACGCGCTTTCGCTAAATTTTGGCTTATTACCGGGCTTCGCGCTCGCCCTCTACCACGGACCCCGCACGCCCGGTTTGGAGAAAGCGGACGAACGACTGCTACGCCGCCTGCAGACGAACACCCTTTATCAGTCCGGCGGTCGCCAGGCACTTTTTGTGCCGGAAATCAATGGACACCTGCTCGACCTGTCATGTCCTCGCCGACACATATCACGTCGTAGCATCGTGCCCAGTTAATCCGTCCCTTTTCATCCCCTTTCCTATCCCAACTAGAGAGGCTTGGGAGGACGCACCTGCTCGGCTGCTCCTACCTTGGCTGCACAACGCTCCTTGGTGGAGCGCGCACGGGCAGCTTCCAGCTCCACTGGCGTCCGGAATAGGGTCTGCCACTATAGCACGCCGATGGGCCACGTCGGCACTCTGTAGTAGACTTTTTCTGAAATAAATGTTTTTTTACCACCCCTACCAAGCAATACTTTTACCACCACATAACTGCTCTCGGCGTCGACGCCAACACTGCAGTGTCTGGGACAGTCGAAGTGAACCTTTGGTGAAGTGCATTGGAAGTGTACTTTTCGATAGCGTCACCGCTATCGTCGACGTTGACTGGTGCTGAAAACGAAAACGCCGGACAAAACGTCGACGAAAACCATGTGTGTAGTTCGGCCTTTGCGGTGCCACCCCTTGTCGTAGGAACACTTGGGGAGGAGCTGCAATGCAATGCTGCTCCCGCTGATGCAACGCGGGCCCAGATACGTGCACAAGCACTACAAGAACATGCTGCTGCGCATGCGAGAAACGCTGTATATCAACGCACATTCGATCGTGTTCACTACAATCCGTATTGTTGAGAAATTTCTAAGCTTAGTTTTTATAATGGTCTGATGGGTTATTATCGCAATCATTCCCTCGGTCTTGTGCCAAAACTGTGACTTTTTTTAATGTATAGCGAGATTTCAATCCTGACAAAATGTTACTTGTATAATATGATTTGCTAAATGTTAAGTTTACCTAGCTTTTCTGCATTATTATATAACATAGCTAATAACTTAGAAAATTGATTCGCCAATTAGCATTTGAATAACTTTTGAGTAAAATTGAAAAAAAAAGGTTTTTAAAACAAGGCGAAAGAACTGGTTCTGCAGCTCTTGTTTCTGACAGAAGATGCATGAAGGCATTGTCTAATAATTATACATTATTCTGAGTACTAGCGGTACTTTACAGGGCCACTGCACATTTTCATAGCATTCATACCAGCGGAACAGCAAACATATATCATATCAGGGAAGAATATACCGGCCGTGCAAACAATCAAACATAACTTTTTTTATTAAAATAAAAATTTTTCGGGTAACAAACGCTCAGTTACAGTACAATGGGGATCGAACATTAATAAGTTGCCTTCTAACAAAGTGCACGACCAAGATCTCATATTGGACTGTGCAAACACACATCTCTTCATTGTGCTTTGAAGACATAATAATACGCGTGCATTTGTTGTGAGATACTCGAATACCCGCTTACACAAAGAAACTGAATCCAGGTTTTGCTTTATGTCACAGCAGTCTGTCCAAACACACGTGCTGTCGGCTTAGATATGAAGTGGTAGATTCGTAGCCATAGGTCCAAGGAAGACGATATGAGGATGTGGAAACGCTCCTCTCTCTCTTCCTAGTACACACTGTGTCCGCTTTAAGACATGGGAGAGTGCTGTGCCCTGTATCTGACGTTTGTTGAGAAGTGAAAGAAAGCCTCGGACACAGGACAAAGAACAACTAGCGAGGAGAATTAGGTTTCCCAGAGGAATCACTGTGCGGCCGCCGTACGGCATGTTCTGCAAACACTAGTAGGTGGACAAGCAGCTGCAGAGCACGGAACACAGTAGGATCTAACAAAAACGTTTGATGCTATATGATAAAGCAATATCGCCGAAGGTGGAGGATACTAGGACAAGACGGGGTAAGTAAGCAAAAAATAATTAGATGTCTCTAGCCGGTGTGGTGGTCGGTAGCGTTTCATCAGAGAATGAAATTGGTGCGATGTTGATACCAGCTACGCTCTTGATGAACTGGAAACGCACTTTCAATGATTTTACTGTTAAAGATGATAGTCTTTCTTGGGGACCTTCGACGCAAAAGTTTTGGTCTGTCTGTCTGTTTGACTGTACATTTGTCTGTTTGTCCACCCTTAAAGGTACCGGGTACGGCCTCACCTGACTGACCCCATCAGCAGCGCCCACCAATATTGTTCAAGCTTCAGCGTTCACGCTTGTGCGATTGTCGATTGAAAAGCAATTATTGCACATATCTGAGGCAACATAACAACACGTATATATCCTGTATGAGCGGCTTTTACTAGAAAATGTATCGATAAGTAATTCTAAGAACCGTAGCATTTATGACGCTGCGTTGACCATGCAACGCTTGCAAGAAAAGGTGTTTCCAACGCTTTGCTAAATCGACACGGTGGTGGCACCTACCCGTCGCCTTGCGTTCCACACCTTATCACCTCTGAGACGGGTGCACACGCCCGTCTCAGAGCCACGTGCTTTATTTTTTTAATATAACTGCTAGATAGCGCTAGTGTCTCACGCGTGACGCGACTTGATCATAGAGTAACATAGTAAACATGTTACTATATGACTTGATGCTCTCGTTCGCCTCCGGTGCACGCTCGAAGCACTCTAACGCAGCGTCTCCAGAATACCGTTCACCGATTTTCTTGCGCAGAACATCAAATAAACTTTTTGTTCACTCTCTCCAGACGCAAGACTATCGTCTTTCGACGACATTTGCAGTGTAACATGCAGATGCGGGTCCAATTTTTATCTGCGGAATATGCAGTGGTATAAGCGCGGCGCGATTACGCTCTTTGCTGCTTGTAATCTAGTGTGCATAGTGAATGCATTTTTGAAAGGCGCTCCTTTGGCGAGAAAACGCTGTGCAATTTGTTGGCAATAGGGGCATCAAATGCTGCTGTCTATACCTTGGCCTTTTATTTGGCTGGCGATGCCACTAACCTCATTAGCTCTTGTCATGCAAGCTTCTTTTGTGTACTGCGCTTCAGTGCTTGTTTGAAGAGTGTCGGCGTATGAAGGCCAAAACAGAGATAAGAAGGCTTCCGCTAAAAAGGGCACGTGAGAACCGATTGTGCCGGGCGGGTCACGGGCATATTTGGACACAAATGCACTTGATTAATTGATTGATATGTGGGTTTAACGTCCCAAAACCACTATATGATTATGAGAGACGCCGTAGTGGAGGGCTCCGGAAATTTAGACCACCTGGGGTTCTTTAACGTGCACCCAAATCTGAGCACACGAGCCTACAACATACACAAATGCACTGAGTGTTAAATTAGTACTCATAGAGCACCAAACAGGGTGTTCCAGCATAGATTTGATGGAATGTTTGCCTTTATTTGCCTGCTACGCAAACTGTTTCGTAATTGCGAATCCGACAACAAATAGCGTATGTATAGTTTAGTTGTAGCTCGCATTCTCAGAAGTTTAGATGGTTCACATCTACAAGTTGCATATTGGCTTTGAGAATTACAGAAACAACGAAGCTCGCACGCAAGACCGATGCATTATTTTATTGCTGGACAATATTTTGCCCTGTAAAATCGCTGTAAATAGCTTTGCGATGCGTACCTACCTCACGTGGCTGTAAAACAGCAACTCAGCTTACGTTCGATCTCCCGGTGATTTCACCCCGAAAAACAGTGCGGCCCCGCAACGGGCAAGTACTGCGCGCGCGGTATTTCCATGCTGTTCAGTTGTGCTGTTCAATGACTATTTACCATGCCGCAGAATTCATACTGTTTGCGCTCGAGAGGGCTCAGTGTTAGCCCATGGTTGAATACGAAGAACTCAAAATCCTTAAATACTTTCGTAAACCCATGGGCGCCCTCATCCGAGCTCTGCGTCCAGCCAGCGACGCTAATCTCGCGGTGACACGCTGTACGTAATTACACTCTCAACATTGAGCTACCACAAAAGTTTGTTTAAATCACTTATCATGTACGTCCAGTTGACGGGATAGAGAGTCACCACCAACCTCACGTGCATGCATCAACGTTAAACTGTGCTATAGCTACCAAACACCAAGATCATTGTGCAAGCTCTCATGTGTAATTATTCGATAAACATTCAACTACTTTTTGTGTCTCCTTCCTTCATGCCTTGTTTGTGGTATGTTACACACTTGTACTTGTAAGGTTACGTATAGTCTATTTTTCAACGTGTTAAACAAATCAGAAGAAGAAACCATCGAGTCTATAATTAGGGGCGCCTACAAAGTGGCCATAGGGCTACCGGTAAGCACACCAACCCAAAAGCTTTTGGACCTAGGTATGTATAATACATACCCTGAGCTAAAGACAGCAGTACTGACTGCGCACAGAAATTGTCTAAGTCAAACGAAAGCGGGGAGAGAGATACTTTCTAGGGTGGGCTTTCCGCCATACCCCCAGAACATGGACGAGTTTATTGTAGAAATCCCGGATCCCGTCCGCAGCAAGATCTCGATCTCACCGCTGCCCAAGAACATGGACGTAAAAACAAACAGAAAGCGCAGAGAGGAGAGAGTGCGATGGCTCCGAAAAACATTCAAAAACAAATCAAATGTTTTGTATGTGGACGCTTCAAGGTACAATTTTAAACGGTCAGTTGCATCGGTACTTAGCAACGACAACTGCATGGTGACATGTGCATCACTGTACACGTCCTCGATCGCCAAGGCGGAATGCTTTGCCATTGCCCTTGCAATCAAAGCGCAGGAACAAAGAGATGAACGCAGACAACTATCATTTCAGACTCGCAGGAAGCGTGCCGTTTCTTTTTAAGAGGCCGCCTTCAGTAAAAATAAGCAAGTTCTTAGGCGGGAGCTTGACGAACAAATACAGACTGATCTGGTGTCCAGGTCACGCAGGCCTGGAGGAGAATGAAAGTGCTGACGCTTGTGCTCGAGGGCTCACGAACCGAGCAGAGCTTCGACAGCACATTCAATCCTTTGAAACACTTCAGGAGGAATCTATCGAGGAGGATAATGACCCATCCAGGAATGGCCCTTCGCGAAATTCTTGCTAACCAGCGAGGCATGCGACAAAAATACAGCGCCCCCCCAAATCATTAGAAGGGAGGACGCAATTGACCTCCGCCGAATTTCAAACGGGAGTCTTCCTAATCTTCAAAGGTTACACAAAATTTTTCCAACGCTGTATGGGCGTGCTTGTCCGTGTGTGCGGCTCGCCATAGCTCTACCACATTGCGTGGGATGCCTAAACGACCACCAAATTTAGATACCATTTTAGTGTCGTACAAGCTTTATAATACTTTCGAGCAATGGAGGCGCAGCTCGCAGCTCTGACCCAGAGGTGCAGCTTGCACTTCTGTGGCACGTCAGACAGACGGCGGCAGCCAGTGGAGCCCTGGACTTGGGGCCCCACCCATCAAGCTCAAGACCCCTGTCCCAAATCCTTGCAAGTAAAGTTTTTCCTTCCTTCCTTCCTTCCTTCCTTCCTTCCTTCCTTCCTTCCTTCCTTTCCTTCCTTCCTTCCTTCCTTCCTTCCTTCCTTCCTTCCTTCCTTCCTTCCTTCCTTCCTTCCTTCCTTCCTTCCTTCCTTCTCCTTCCTTCCTTCCTTCCTTCCTTCCTCCTTCCTTCCTTCCTTCCTTCCTTCCTTCCTTCCTTCCTTCCTTCCTTCCTTCCTTCCTTCCTTCCTTCCTTCCTTCCTTCCTTCCTTC
The DNA here is from genome assembly GCF_013339725.1 of Rhipicephalus microplus. Classification (NCBI taxonomy): domain Eukaryota; kingdom Metazoa; phylum Arthropoda; class Arachnida; order Ixodida; family Ixodidae; genus Rhipicephalus; species Rhipicephalus microplus. Next base: position 18,982,651 of record NC_051169.1, on the reverse strand, counting down.
CTTCCTTCCTTCCTTCCTTCCTTCCTTCCTTCCTTCCTTCCTTCCTTCCTTCCTTCCTTCCTTCCTTCCTTCCTTCCTTCCTTCCTTCCTTCCTTCCTTCTTCCTTCCTTCCTTCCTTCCTCCTTCCTTCCTTCCTTCCTTCCTTCCTTCGTTCCTTCTCTTCCTTTACTTCTCCTTCCTTCCTTCCTTCCTTCCTTCCTTCTATCCTTCCTTCCTTCCTTCCTTCTCCTTCCTTCCTTCCTCTTCCTCCTTCCTTCCTTCCTTCCCTTCCTTCTTCCTTCCTTCCTTCAACTACTTTTGTAAGGACACGTTTTACCTTCGAGTCGTAAAAATCCCTACGACGGAGCAATCAAGTATATTGTCACGTTCCATTTCACAAGTTTTTGTTATCGTTCCAAAACACCACACGATTCTCGGCGCAAACCGCGCCTGCAGGTTTCTAGAAGGTTCCGGACTGTAGTAGATCATTTCGATAAGATCACGCCCACTGTGCGAACGGTACAGATTGTTCTGGAACCCTACGCCACCCCAGCGATAACGCTTAGAAACATTCGACGGCAAGGGTATAAATGCCGACGCGCTTCGCCGCTTGTCAGTTTGTTGATCGAAGGCCCACGCTGCGTTCGCCGCTATCATTCCGAGACTGCTATCTGTGCAAGACTGCTGCTGTAATTAGACTTTCCCTTTACCGGGCACAGGTTCGCCCAAATAAACAGTTAAATCCCGACACGAAGTTTTCTGTCTTTGGCCACGTCACGACCCCGTGACAATATGTTTTAGCATTGCGAGGAAGAGCACATAGGAAAGAAAAGAAGAATAGCTCTAGTTACCACTCAAAGCAATATGCAAAGAGAAAGGCGAGCGCAAGCTCCCCGAAAACACGAGTCTAGCATTATAGTTGAATCATACAGGTTATAAACAATACAATGAAGAAAAGCGAAAATAGTGGGCATTCTGCGCATATATAAGGACCAAAATATAAGTGATTAAAAAATCAACAAATACAATGGCACCATCGGATAGCGAAAAGCGCTCATAACAAAAAAGTACAAAGACGAGAATCCACGGAAGTGGAGACGCGTACTAGGTAACAAGCTCAGCGGGGCATCAGTCTAATGCCAAGATTGGGGACAATAAATTACCTTTCCGCATAGCGCGAACAAAGGATGCATGTCAAGCTCTTTTCCTTTGTCCGCACGTGTGCATTATTTTAGTCGAGGTTTATAGCAGCCGCCTTGTTGTTGCACCAACGAAGGCTTAATGAAGAGTGATCACAACACCGAACGTCTACATCAGAAACAATAGTAAATAGAGGGGTGAACTTGGGAACGGTTGCGACATTCCGAGAGTGCGTGATGTCACCATTGATTGATGACTAGTTGTGCGCCATGGCTCTAAACATCTCTCTCTTCCTTTCTATCGATGAACAACATTATTAGCACATGAATGTCTAGTTCATTTTTCTCACCCGTTTTCGTGGTCGTCTGTGAATGAATGTCAGTTGTTTTCGTACAATCAACGCTGAAAAAATAAAGTACTAATAGTAATTGCATGTGACCCACCCCTATGATCAATCGGTTGACTTCTAATTCAGAGGTCACAGGATCGAATCCCGGCCGTGGTGGTTTCCTTGCAATAGAGGCTTAGATTTAGGCCCACGTTGAGTAAGCCCTGTTGATCGGAATATCTGAAGCCCTCTACTACGGAGTATGTCATAGCCATATATCAAGGTTTTTGAGACAAAAAACCTCAAAAATTTAGAGAATCCCTTTGTAGCCTTGTACTTTGGGAACCCTATCTGTATACTTTTTGCTCATCAATCAGCCTTTCATGTCTCAATAAAAACTGGTTGACTTTTTGATTGGTTTACTGAGTGCTTTATTCAATGACAGGTCGCCGCCACGGTGGTCTAGTGGTTAAGGTACTCGGCTGCTGACCCGCAGGTCACGGGATCAAATCCCAGCCGTGGCGACTGCATTTCTGATGGAGGCGGAATGTTGTAGGCCCATGTACTCAGATTTGGGCGCACGTTAAAGAAACCCAGGTGGTCGAAATTTCCAGAGCCCTCCACTACGGCGTCTCTTATAATCATATGGTGGTTTTGATACGTTAAACCCCACAAATCAATCAATCAATTAGTTCATTGACAGGCCGACTCACTGGCTGACTGACTGGCTAATTGAAAAATCATTACTAAGAATTGCATGTTGTCTTGCGTAATTGAGTTTCTAGAACAGTCAGTTGCCCTAAGCCAGCAATAGCAAATGTGCGAGACGCATGTTCCTTTCAAATAGCGCGAGTGCTTTGGAGCGCCTAGAAGTTTTTACACACCGCTAAACTTAAATAAGCTTTTGAAGATTCGCCCAGTCATTCTCGTGACACTTAACATGAGTTATAAATACAATTTATTGCACCCGATATTACTGCTAAAGAGGCTGTATATTCTTGAGTGAAATACAAAGTAGGGATGAAAAAAGTGGGACACTCTGAAGCTTCGCCTTCAAGAGTTGAACGCGATAGCAATAACCTGTCTCGAGGGCGTACTTCAACCGCTGTACTTTTTATCGTATGATGTTACTCGGGACGTTTAAATTATTGATTACTAAGAGGTTATCAATAACGCTGAAAGTGGCTTGTGTCAGTGAAGCTTTTGCATATGAATTCATTCTGTGTAATGGGTAGCATCCTATAAACTACGTGCAATTATGTGCGCAAAATGTATTCGAACTTGCAAAGCACCCACTACGTGACTTGAGAGAGTACGTGCAAGAGCTTATGTGCCTTTGTAATGGTACACCAGCTTTTAAACCATCAAGTCGTTACCATAACCACATGTTCCGACACCGAATGGCAATGCACGCTGGTATCACGCAATATTACTGTGATAATACATCTTATATTGTGAAGCATCTATACAGCACGCATGTGTTTGTAAAACATGAAAGCTATTTTTCACTGCATTTCCAAGCAGACGAGTCGCTGTGTAGTAGAACACCTGTTTACCACGCAAACGGGCTACGTTAAATGCTGTGTCATACCCGGAAAGTGTTACCATTTAATTTATTTTCAGCTGCCTCAACTTTTTGATCACGTACAAGATTATTTTTTCGCTCACAAACAATGACGCTGACACCAAGGTATTGCGAAACTAGCTTTCGAAAGCATCACGTTTAAAAACTTCCTGCTTAAGAATGAGTCGCATGAGCAATATCAACGAAAAACATGAAACTTTCTCACTGCCCTCATTATTTATTTTTTTTCTTTAAGTGAGCTCGCTGATCGAGCACGATGCAGCTCGACTGAAAAGATGTATTCGGCTCTGACAGCTCCATCGTACGAATGGGAAAGGTTTTTGCGCCTAATTCCTCCGGGCTATCAAAACACAGTTCCGGATAGCCAAGGGCCAATTTGAGTAAAGCCGTGCTGAACAGGCTGTAGTAGTGACTGGAAGAGAGCACAGCGAAAAGGAGAACTTTTCAAATGGTCGGCTGTCTTGTGGTTCTTATCAACGCCTCCTTTATTTCAATGCCAGTGCAAACGCACGCTTGCCCCGCCGCGGTGGTCTAGTGGCTAAGGTACTCGGCTGCTGACCCGCAGGTCGCGGGATTGAATCCGGGCTGCGGCGGCTGCACTTCCGATGGAGGCGGAAATGTTGTAGGCCCGCGTGCTCAGATTTTGGTGCACGTTAAAGAACCCCAGGTGGTCGAAATTTCCGAGGCCCTCCACTACGGCGTCTCTCATAACCATATGGTGGTTTTGGGGCGTTAAACCTCGCATATTATTCAATCGAATGCACGCTTCTCAACGGGAGCCGTCGGTCCGCCTTAATTCAGGGAGTGGTCGTGATGCAGCGCTATATCGGGGGTCGCGCTTGCTCAACGTCACGCGTGCGTCGGAGCGCTTTACCCCGAAGATGCGATAGACGTGGTTTACCACACCAACATCGGACGTTTGTCAGATTCGCTCCTTCACGTTGCTTTTTCTAGCTCGAAAGAATGCCGCCGCCACGTCACAGAGCAGCGCATGCAGAGACACTGCAATTACTTCATATGATTTCCGTCATGAGGCACTGCAATGAGGGCTACTCTCCCCCATGACCGCAAAGCACACCCGAATGCTAGGCGATGGGAGAGAGTGGGAATGTGTAGAGAGAGAGTGGTAACATCTGTATCTGGGCGCATCTGGCTGGCATTGATAAACAGAGGGTGCATTGCTCTTATCAAAGCGAAACAGCGGTTCTCACTAAATTCTGGACTCGTTCCGGAACAACCGTGCGTCCGTAGCGCTATTCGTTTCCTTCGTGTGGGTTGCGATCTATCGTCAGGCATGCTTTTTCACAGCAAAGCTCTTTACCCTGTGCCATTGGAATTCTTCGAGTGATTATGTTAAATAAGGGTCACGTGACCAGGCTAGAGAGGAAGTAGTCTACTGAGAAGAGGAAAAAGGTCACGTCATAGGCCCGTATTCATAAACGAACCTTGGCTCGGAGTTTAGCTCAAGTCTCTCTACCCTCTACGTTATCGAGGCGAAAAAATGGTAGCGGGGTAAAAGATCCAAAATATTGGTTCATGAATACTGGCCTACTTAGCATATAAATGCAATAAAGGTTACAGCCGATAAAAAAAAAAAAACTCGAGGTAAAGCTGATTATTGTTCGTAAATACGGGCCTTAGGCTTACGTAAAAGCGGGGGATCAAAAAAGGTTCATTTGGAAGGGTCCGCGTGATGTAGCTCACGTCATGCTGAAGGAGAATGAGTGTAACGAAAGGAGGGACCTTACGTATGATGAATGATGAAGGGGAGCCGTGAGCATGACGTATGTTAGTTTCAGCCACTCAGGATCCAGCTAGGTACGTAATGTAAGAGGAATGCTGGCGACAGCGTCGCTGCCCGATGCTGTCACGACGTGCAACTGTTGGAATTTTTTCCCGAGTACAACAGTCAGGTCAACGTACAATCACGCTCAGCTACACCACGTTAGCACATGCTTACATTGATTAGTTTAATAATTAATTATTAATTATTGATTTCGAAGCTCATAGCAGGATGAAACGATGGGCGAGCGTGAGAGCAAGGGGAAGTGATGCGCATTCGTAGGAACAGCCAAGCTCTGCCACGTAAACTCGAAAACATGTAAAGATCGGCACCACTGAAGAACCTTTCTGTGCGCTTGGCCATGCACCCCCAAGATGTAGTTCATACTGAACGTGATAGTACATTATCTCTCAAGGCTTATTTACTCTATGCTTCAGTAGACTAATTAAGTATATTACCCGTGTGCAGTCATGCGTTTCAATTACTGCAGTTTGTTAACCAACCATTTTCGTAATGCTTTATTCAACCTTCTCCAACTTAGAGCATCGTAACAGAGCACGACAATGATATCAAGCTCAAAGTTGGCCAAGATGAACAATCAAAGCCTAAATAATTATAATTAGCAGGAAACGTAACCAAAACGAAATCATAATAATTAACCTAAAGTCACTAAAAACATTTCGGAAGCATTCACCTGGCTTAGGCGACGTGCATTAGAGGGCACCACTACCCTTCAGCGCGCACCATTTCTTCTCCCACCGGCTTTCTACGGCACTGCGTCTCAAAAGGGGAAACGACGTGATGGAACACACGTTCAATAACACTGATAGTTTGGGCAAATCAGTGAAGGGCGCACGATTAAAAACGGCCCAAAAACTCGAGACATTCGAAGAAAACACGAGGACGGTTGCCGGCGCCCGCCCTCATGTATTTTTTGTTTGTCTCGTGTTCTGATGCCGTTTTTACTCGTGGGACGAACTCGCTGCCCACACACGCACCTTAACGGCCAGCGCACGCATTGAATACAAAAAAAAAACACATGAAAGAGAGCGTGCATATCGCACGCAGAGTTTGCGAATCTCCCCAACAAGATCTAACCCAGGATGGGGGAGACATCAAATGCTTACCTCGAAAAATATGGGCGCCCTTGGAACCTCGGTTAACGCAAAAGGAAGGAACTTTACTAATGGGAATTACTGGGGGCTCGTGCTACGCAGTTCCTTGGGGTTAACAGTAGTAGAACTGAAATACGTTATTTTTCAAAGCGCCTGGGAAATCGCCTGTCCAATTCCATCCGACTGCGTAATCCCGTCCAAGAAAAGGTACTGCCGGATTGTATGAATTCATTTGGCTATTCAAACCTTATCTGGCGCTTTGCGCAGTTGTGATGTCTGTCGAGTGGCACACGTGCCTGCGTTTAGGCTGAGGCACGCACCTCGGGGGGGGTTTCCAAGAGGGTTGCTTTCTGAACTATAGACTTCGACATAGCCTGCCCGTGTACATCTACATCGGTGAACTGGGCAGTCTTTGACAGACAGAGGCAGTATCGGAACGATGTAGATAAAAAAACAATGAGTTCAGAATGCCCTCACAGAGCACACGAACGCAACGGGCCATGATATTGACTGGGAAAACTGAAGAATCATTGACCAAGAAAGAAACTTGGAATCGCGGCTCCATCTGATACGTTGCATATGCACGAAAGACGTCACAACCTCAATCGAAGTAAGTGCACCCCCCCCCCTTTTACATACGCTGCTTACGTCATTTACTCAAGAGTAAATAAGCATCGCTGTCCATCATCCCAATACAGTGAGCAAGGCTTTCGCAATGAACCCAAGTCCGCATTTTTTATTTTTAGTTTTTAGTAGCGGAGCTCCTTATGGCGTGGCTTGTGCGTCCCCTGTTGTCGTATAGTGTGTAATCTATGACACATACCCGCATACCAGTGGCATATACCCGCCCTCTGACACATATCCGCATGTCCACATGTTACGAAAAACGTAGCACGGCGTCGTTATCACGCTTTCGGTGTTAACAAAACGCTGACAGCAGAAATGCGGTACGTGCTCTCGTTTAGTCCTTGGATTGCCCGGTGAATAGCGGTACTTGTATATGATGAATATACAGTAAAAAGAAGTGAGGTGGCGGTACTTGAAGTATTCACTAGATGAACGGACAGACGCACGGATGGACAGACAGACAGACAGACAGACAGACAGACAGACAGACAGACAGACAGACAGACAGACAGACAGACAGACAGACAGACACATGGACGGGCAAAATGACACACGGATGGACGCACGAACAGGCGCACGTACGGACGGATGGACGCACGAACAAACGCACGAACAGGCGCACGGACGGATTGATGGACGTTTCGCCCCACTCATCATCATTCATTCCGTTGATATGTTGTGATATTTTTTTTTCTTTGGCTCTAGCCGGCGTCTATTGTTTGATTACATCATGCCACTTCCCGACCAGAGTGGCCACCGGTGATACCTCGACTTCAAGACGAAGATAAGCACGATCTAACCATTGCACACCACGATCAAATGCATTAACACGCAGGGAATGTTGTCCGTTTTGAAGTTACACGGGTCAAAATGGATTGTTTTTCCCAAAAGTGGTGGGTTTGAACCCAGCCAAAATAGTCGCATTTCGTCGGAAACACCATTCTGGCAGCTATTCTGGCATACTGCGCGACATCAGTGCTTGTTAAAGAACACTAGATGGTCGAAATTCTCAGATACCCTAACTACACGGCGCGTCTCATAATCATATCGTTGTTTCGTCACTTTAAACTACGGCCATTATTAGAACAAGGTGGGTATGGTAGGCTGAATTGCTGTGTGCTGTTACTTCAATGAGATGTTTTGTCCCTGAAATAACACAAATATCAACGACGTGACTCAACGTGATAAGTCGAGTCCTCCCGTTTTTACAATCGCTCGCATTATGTTTGAGTATGACTGGCCTCCAACTACGTTCTGGATGTTACGGCTTCTGAAACTTTATTTATGAAGTCCAGCTCATTGAAGGTTATATTGACTCCGGCTGGTCTCACTCACGTTTTTAGGCACATTTTATATTTATAAACTTGTTGTTTTGAGCGTAGCGATATCTCCACGTGCAGTACCACGCCCTTCTTCATTGTTATGTAAGGCACTGCAGACGTTTTGAAAGTGGATATTCTAAACTTAGCAAATCAAAACAATCTGAAAGGTTGCACTTGAGTTTGCGCAATCAATTATTTGAGAACACTTCAAAATTACGTCGCCGCTTGTCACTCACGCTATATATAACTTCTCGGATATAGCTTCTTGGATTGAAAACATCAAACTCTCCTTGTCTGCGGGCATTCATGAAATCACGTCAAAGTTTCTTAAAAATACTAAATGTACTTCTGCTGCCTATTTATGTTTGTTATTTTCGCAGTCTCTTGCCACTGCCACTTTACCCGAGGATTGGAAAGTGGGCAATGTGCTTCCAATCTACAAAGCCGGTAACAAAAACTCTCCACTTAACTACCGACCCATTTCATTAACCAGTGTACCTTGCAAGATCACGGAACACGTCATATACTCTCACATCATGAATCATCTAGACTCGTTCCGGTTCTTTCACCCTTCACAGTATGGTTTCCGCAGAGGTCTATCATGCGGAACCCAACTAGCCATCTTCCTTCACGATTTACGCACTAACCTTGACCTCAACGTTCAGACTGACGCCATCTTTTTAGATTATGCCAAAGCATTTGACAAAATAGCCCATAAAAGATTAATACTAAAACTTGGTCAGTTAAACATAAATCCCAATTTTCTCGCTAAAGGCTTTTCTAACCAAGCGCTCTCGAACTGTTCTTATAAATAGCACGACATCTTGCCCGCTCTCAGTAACCTCAGGTGTGCCTCAAGGATCCGTCCTTGGACCCCTTCTGTTCTCAATTTATATTAATGATTTGCCTTCAACAGTTTTAGCTAACATCAGAATGTTCACAGACTACTGCGTCTTTTATTCAACTATAAATAACCCTCTCGACCAACATGCTTTACAGACTGATCTTAACCACGTCATAGACTGGTGCCAGCAATGGCTAATGACTCTAAATCCTAGTAAATAAAAATCTGTAACCTTCTCTCGACGTTCTGCTCTCCTTTCTTTTCCGTATTCAATCTCTGGAGTTCGCATCGAAGCCGTTAACTCGTCTAAATATTTAGGGGTGACCTTACGCAATGACCTATCTTGGCGCACTCATATTACAAATGTCGTTGCATCTGCCAATAAAACACTGGGATTCCTGAAACGCAATCTTCGTCATGCCCCCACGCACGTAAAACTACTAGCCAACAAATCACTCATTAGATCGAAACTGGAATATGCATGCGCTATCTGAAGCCCACACCAGTCCTACCTCGCATCTGCCCTGGAAGCTATCCAAAAGCGTGCTGCTAGATTATTCATTCCACTTAATATTAACGAGCTAGCGTATCATCACTGAAAGCGGAATCCGGTTTATCTAATCTCTGTCTTTGTCGTCGTATTGCCACGCTATCATTATTCTACAAATTTTATTACAGTGATCTCTGTCATCCACCTTACATCGTTCACCTTACGCGCATACCTCATCGCCACGGACATGAACTGCAAGTGTCACGCCCACGTGCTCCCACCCTCACATTTTCCTCTTCATTCCCCCCGAGCAGCAGCTGATTGGAATGGCCTTTCCCACACCATTGCAGACATTACTAATCCATCAAACTTCTTGGACAAAGTAACAAACTTTATTACCGAGTGAAGTCACCTGGCTACACTGTATACCCAACCCTTATGTAATACCCCCTTGAGTGGTCTTTAAGGAAATGAGGTGATGTGATATATATATATATATATATATATATATATATATATATATATATATATATATATATATATATATATATATATATAGATATATATATATATATATATATATATTATATATATATATATATATATATATAATATATATATATATATATACTTTGAGTGTCGCGAAGCTGTGCGTATGCAAATCGCACGCCATTGATTGAATGAACTGGCGCCAAGGTATGAGATATCGTCACATCGCAAGTACAAAGGTGTCACACCCAGAAGTCTCTCTGCCAGGATACATCAACAGAGAAGATAAGGGGTGTGTGTATTGCTGTGTAATTTTCTGAGGAACATATCACAGCGAAAGCCATGGGGTATGACACCATGCTCGTGCCTCCTTTCCCTTTAGATTTATTTTTATTTTCTTGCTATGGTATATAGTATTCGAACCAACACTCAGCCTCATCTACCAACCTGGCCCTCATTTCAGATCAAAGAGGTGCACCCGCTGAAAAGAAAATTTTGCCCTACGCCCCTGGTTAATTCCAAGGAACCCTGTGAGTTTCTACACATTTTTTTTTTTGGGGGGGGGGGGGGGAGAGCATCGCTTTGATCCGGTCAAAAAATTCCAGCAGTGCTGTCAGATGGCGAGACCCGGAAACCTCCACCGAGTCGCCAATTACCTTCCAACAAGTACCGTCACATGACGTCGTCTGGAGAAAATGGAACACATCAGCGGCACTGCTGTACTGCTTCATTTTCTGTTTATGACGAGGACGTGGGCGACATCGACATCGTTGATTTTACAGAACATCGACTCGTAATATGACCCACACCCATTCGAATTACGAAAACCATGTTTGCTTATTTTCGGCTCGCTATTTTTTTTATTAATATTCAAGTAAGATGTTGAAATATGAAGCTCACTGATAACTTGGAGAAACAAGACACTTTCCGCGGGCAAATTGAGCTTCACGTTAGGAAACCATGGGGTTTCATAAACGGGTTTGGTGAAACATAACGCTCTAAAAATAGAGAAGAAGCATTGTAGGAAAGTGATTGGTTTCGTTCCGTGGCTCCACTTCCGCGTACGGCCTCACATTTCAGATGTCATAAAGAAGCCTCCAGCAACAGCAGCGAAGACAACGACAGTCGTTTTCAGATGTGAATAAGTATCTTATATCATGGACGATCAATAATTGCAGAATGTTATTAAATGCGAAGCATTTTTTTGCGTACCGCAATCACTTTTCCGCCCGCCTGCCTGCCTGCCTGCCTGCCTGCCTGCCTGCCTGCCTGCCTGCCTGCCTGCCTGCCTGCCTTTCTGTCTGCCTGCCTGCCAGCCCGTCCGTCCGTCCGTACGTCCATCCGTCCATCCATCTGTTTGTCTGTCTGTCTGTCTGTCTGTCTGTCTGTCTGTTTGTCTGTCTGTCTGTCTGTATGTCCGTCTGTCTGTGTACCAGTCTACGTCTGGGTGCTCTCATGATCGCCCCCTTACCTTGTGTACGCAAAAGCAACTATGGGAGCTTAAGATGGTTTCACAAATATGACATGCTGTTCAGGACATGTATATTGTCACAATTTCGTCACACACGTTGTCAAATGTCACGTACGTCGTCATGGTGACCAGAGGTTGCTACTGAAGTAGACGCTCAAGTAAATGGCGAACTTTGAAAGCGCATGTGTATTCGAGATGGCAAATGTTGTAATTGAGGAGAGTGCGAAATGAATATGGGAAAGTAAAGGCTGTGCGTGAAGTAATGGTCATGTGGTTTGCAAAACCAGAATACAGGTGCGTAGTTGTGTGCAACATGCTGTTGCCCCCCCTCCCGCCTCTCCCCCTCTGATTCTATGCCACTCTTCCTGGTTCTCAAGTCGACTAACTTGCGCATTTCCGGCCAGAATGATAGAATGGCGTGCCCCACCGTCGAAACGAAGCGTACGAAGAAGGGCTTTATTCTGCGTGTGTTTGATTTTGCGTACTGTGGAGGGCAGCACGGGCTCCACACGCTCTGCCTCTTCGCGAACGTCCAACCGTAGCGATAGCGTGCACGTCGTCATCTGTTTGCTCTGCGTGCAAATATTGCCGGAGATTTGCTTGTGCGACGAGCAATATTGACGTAACGACCTTGCTTCTCTGCTACGCAGTCTTTTTTCATTGTATATATTTTCTTTCAATTTTATCTTTTTTATACCCACCTGTCTGCCTTCGGCGAGCACAGCTTCCGGCATCACTACTCTCGGGTGAACTGCTTCACACACGGTTCAGTGACAATGCGAGAATGCTCATTTTTTTTTTGGTCGTAAACGTACTAGAATCACGTATTTCCTTTAGTCGTTTTGTTTCGGGAAGAGTTGAATTTTTTTTAATTGTATGGTGTAAGTATAGGCGCAAGTATTTTTCTTATTGATGGCACACGTGTGAGCCAGGACATTTTTGACACATCATATTTCTCACTACGTGACCGTGGGCGCAGCCGCACACACTCTTGATGTTATTGCTGACAATCATAATTAAGTATCCCGTAGCGCTTTGTAGTGGGGTGGGCCTTCAAACCACTCACGCATTGTGCAATCCAGGTGATTTGACGCCCGCTTTAATTTCGTCCTCCTTTCACGCAGTATTACATGCAATAAATGGACTGCTCTACCAGCACGACGCCTGTCTAAGTTCTTTTTTCAATACACCGGTCAACTAAGAATGGATGTGCAGTTGTTAACAAATTAAAATTTAACCAGAATGGTACTTCGCGTACCGGAGTTGTTTATTCTCACCGCCAGCTTTACGACTAATTAGATGAAACCGTTCAATCGCCCTTGATTTTACAGAGAATCCTTTAAGCTATATATAGCACGTCATTGTGCTAAAATATGAGTGGAAAGCCATATTACACATCTCTGTATTCAATTTCATCAACGTGTCATGCCTATTTTTAATGAGGACTGGGAAAAGAAATGGGAACTGGTGTGGCTCTGTGGTAAGCCGTCTTCCTGTCACACCGGAGGCCCGGGTTAAATTCACACTTTAGCCAAGGATTTTTATTTCTCTTTGTTTGCATTTCTTTTATTTGTCGCTCATGAACAACGCTGATTTTTCGCTCACAACCAACGACGTCCCCGGTGATACCCGAACTGCTGTTGCATAAGTTCTTTACACCTATCGCTATAATCTTCTAAGCTGAAAGGCAATTGTCTGTTCAGTAGCTGAAGTGATTCAGTGTACGCTAGTTAGGTGCTAGCGCACGCATGTTTAATCTAGTGGCACATACACGACACCACGTGTTATCGCTAGACGATGAGATACATATGCGCGCTTGCAGCTTCACCAGGTCTCATAAAAATTTCGGTTAGACACTGGAAGTAGTATTGTGTCCGATGAAGAACATTGTTCCACAAGAACTTTTCAATCGGTTCTTTCCGAGCTCAGAAATCCGAAATTATTGAGCGATGTGACGCCGTAATGCGACGAGGTGAATCTGAAACTCTTGCCGCCCCACCTCCATATCATTCGCAAGTCAAACAGTTTCCTCAGCCTCTCGCGCATCCGAGAAACAGGACCACATGACGCATATGCGTAAATGCGCCTTGCCCACAGCTAGGTTACGTGCTCAGGACGCACGTGATCAGTTGAGTTTTGCCTGTTGTGTCGGTCTCCTGTGTGCTCCTACTCCCTGTTGCGACACGAGAGCAGAGGTATTATGAATCAGCGCTGCATGAACATTTAGTTAGACGTGGCAGAATAAATTAGCTTATGAAAAGCTTCATCGTGCCAGAGAATTAACTTTCCCTGGGCCAGCGTCTGCTCGACGCGCGAAGAACTAAAACACGAACGCATGCAAAACGGAGGCACTTTATTCTCCTCTCTTGCGGTGATTCGCAGTAAAAAACGATAAAAACAACAAAAAACACGCACACATTTTCTTTTTGTGTCTTATTACTTCTCTACAATTTCATTCATTTATTCAAGAAACGAGTCTGCACACGTTACGTCAAATAATTATGGCAGTGCCACGTGCTGCTGTGGGCGACGTCAGATCACATCTACCTCTGTAGAGGAATGACGTCAAGGCAGTGCCGGTTACGTGAGGTCATTGCTTGTCGTACGTTAGCCCACATTCTTTAGGTGGCCACCCACGAAAAGAAGGGAAACAAGCAAGTTTTCAAATCTTGAAGGGTAAGCAGCGTCCAGCTTGAAATGTCAGCTCTTCCCGGGTCGCTTAGCAAAAGGTTAGGACCTTCTGAGGGACAAGTGAGCAATTCAATATAAACGCGCATCGCCTCCACCTGATTATTACCATCTTGACGGCAAAGAACGCTTTGCGGGAGCTGAGGAGAAACATTAGCGCTCGTAAGCGTCGTCTGAAAAATACTGCCTGAACAGCAAATGATTTTTATAGGAGCGGTACGTGAGTCAAAGGCTTAACAGGCGTAGGCCTCATCTGAATAATACTAAGTTGATAGCGAAACGTTTTTTAAGAGGTGAGCTGACAGATAGACGCAAGCATAGATACTTCGTCGACAGCAAACGATCCTCTGCAATAATAATACTAATAGTTATTGAAGTTCAATGTCCTGAAATCGAGATATTATTATGAAGAACGCAAATGATCATTTTCAGGAGCGTTATGCAGGATGACCCGAGCTTGGCGAAGCTCGGGACCTCTCTGAGAGCTGGCGACACTTGCCTAATATTGAGCCAACATTTCGAAAAATTGGCGGATCTTACGTTCAGTGGGAATCGATGATATACGAAGCATGAATGAAGAAGGTTGATAGTTCACTCTAAATTCAGCGCAAGGTTACGAGGCGGACGTAAAATATGCCGTACATGACTTGGTGGTCATGATTATGACGTTTGCACGTGTCTTTTGCCTTCGTCGTCTATTGACGCCATGCAGTATCGAATTTGGTATATGTGGAGCTAGCGAAAAGGCTACAAGCACCAAGTAGAAATGTTTTACATAGCATGCATGTCTTGATTATCGTGTTTGGACGTGTGAGGTGAGGACATGTTATGACCAGGCTAATTAAGCCAAGTCGGGGTAAGGCGAAGGTAATTACGCCACATCTTAATAGTGAAATGCTAATGAGGCCACGTATATCTAACACCGTGCTAACTAAATATTCAAGTTGACACAATAACTAAAACGTGCTAACTAACGTGGCCTTACACGAGCATGCTTAGTAGAACCATTCTAATTATACCTCACTGATATAATAATTGAGATTGTACTAATCGCGATTGTGGTAAGTAGCTACAAACGAGTTACTATCATGCTAATTACACCTGATATAATTACGGTCGTTTTAATTGAAACCTTATCGATCAAGACAAAACTGTTCAGTGTAACGTGCATTAGGTCTTAGCTAATTATTATATTTAGTGTTGTTAAACAACATAGCTGATGCGATCTTCCCTTCGAAAGAGACCAAGCAGATGAGTAGACGACTGACCTAAAATGTTAGAAGCAGTTAGAATATTTGAAAGCTCCTGTATGGCTCCAGCCTTGCAGAAGTAGTGCAAGCTAACCAAATTATATCAAAAGAAACTGTGTCTTAGTGGCCACTGAAATCAATTCTTGAAAATCCCCACGGCACCATTTCAGTCATGAGTTGAACTAGTAACTTTTCAGAATCAACGCGTTTGTATCTGAGTACACGCGTCAATACATTCAGCGGATGAACAGAAAAAACTTTATTGAAGAGAAAACACCCTGCAAGGTTACCGGCCCGTGCTCAAACCACCCGGACGTTCTGTGCGGTGAGGCGTTGCCTTTCCACCGCTGTTTGGGCCCACTGGATTGCCAACAGTTTGTCGTGCAGATATGAGCTAGACAGCGCACTAGTCAGTTGGGAAAAAAAATGGCAGCATATGATGGAGAGTGGGGCGAAGCATCCGTTCGCCCATTCGTTCTTGCTTCCGTCCGTTCAATCGTCCGTCCGTGTGACCGTCCGTGCGTCCATCCTCCCATCCGTGCGTGCGTCTGTTCGTGCGTCCACACGTCCATCTGTGCGTCCGTCCCTGCGTCCATCCATGCGTCCATCCGTCCGTGCACCCTTCCGTACGTCCGTCCATGCATCCGTCTGTGTGTCCGTTCGTCCATCTATTCAACACTCCAAGTACCACAATCTCGCATCTTTTCATCATATATTCCCCATATAGAAGCACCGCCATCCAGCGGACATTTCAAGGACTAAACGAGAGGTGGCACACACACACTTTCTTACGGCTTGCGCTTCGTGTCTACTTCCCACCTTTAACTACCTCGAGTTCATGGTATATACTAGTTTACTGTATTTATGGCACTGCGGCCCAGCGCTCACTAAACATTTTCTAAAACCAAGTAGGTTACGCCCAGCGAGTAGAACGTAGCAACCCTTTCTTGTCAGATAGTGCTCAATGTACATGCCAATGGCTGCTAACGGGGATGAGACACATGAGAATTCGGCTGTTAGTTAACGCGCACGCTGCGAATTTTTTATCGTCCAACAACGCACAGGAAAAATCTCCCACCGGCACCACCTTGCAGGTCAAAACGTGAGACTGGTCACACAATACGACTACGACTACGACTACTACGAGGGACGAACGGGTGCCGCTTTAAGGAGCTTCACCCCTAATCGCGCTACAATCATGGTGACGTCGCTGCACTGTTGAAATGTTGACTCAGTGGCGGCGCTGACATGTTCACACGTGGTGTTTTTTTTTTTTAATAATCGCCTCAATTGCCCCACATGGGTTTCTCACGCCACGTGCGTTCTTGTAGCCATTTTTATCAGCGCGGCGATCACGTGCTCCGAACTGTCTCAGTGCCATTGCCGCCATAGAGCTAGCTCGGAGGAAACTCGTCTGCCTGAGATACTCGGGTCATCCTGCATTGCACTCCAGCAGAAAGATGCGAGTTAAAAGAGTTTATTGAATGTAGGCTTCACCTGCATTCAGTCTAGTTCACAGCAAAGAACCCTTTACAGGAGTTTGAAGTGACAAGAATAATATGCAAAAACAAACAAGAATGAGCTTCACAGAGGTGAGCGGTGAGTGAAAAGCTGAGGCAAATCGCAATTCATCAAAGGCACTGGGAGCCGGCTGACACTTTACTGTTAATAAACTCTACAGATTACTGAACAGCTCACTGATGTGGCACTACTAGGGCAAAGTGCGTCTGGTTGATTTATGCTCAGCTTATACACGGTAGGGAGACAGATATACGCAAATTTCGCTTCTACAACATTACCTGAAAATTGGTATTCGTTGTTTAATCTCAGTAAGATGTAAGTGGGTGATGAATATTTTGTAATGAGAACTATGTACTTTTACAATTATAATTTTTTATTTAGCTATTCTAACACCACCTTACGTTCATCACTTACCCTGGAATCAAGACAAATAGGGCGCTTAACG
Organism: Rhipicephalus microplus; assembly: GCF_013339725.1. Lineage (NCBI taxonomy): Eukaryota > Metazoa > Arthropoda > Arachnida > Ixodida > Ixodidae > Rhipicephalus > Rhipicephalus microplus. Next base: position 18,965,574 of record NC_051169.1, on the reverse strand, counting down.
TTTCAGACCACTCTGAAGCTGTTGTTGTCAAAACGTTTATGTTTAACTAAATTTAATCAAATCTGGAATAGTACAGAAGTTTTGGGAGCTCAAAAAAAGCTTTTTTTTCTGTTTTTGCGGAGACAATCGTCACACACATGTTAGTGTACTATGACAAGTACCTGTGGTCCTGAATGCTAAGCAAGACTTTTGATATTTTTTTGAACAAATATACGGTAACAATAAAACAAGAGTCATTAATTTTCAAAGTACGTACAGTATGCACCATTGGTGTTTTCACAATTTAACGAATTTTCCTCTGCAATTTTGATGACAATGGCGTTACAACAGGCTTTTTTAGGGACCATCCTACCAAATAAATACCTCCTGAAGATAATTGTGCGCACAATATTACTGCTGTCTTAACTTTCTTTCTTTCTCTCTTTCTTTCTTTTTTCTTCTTTCTTTGTTTCTTATTTTCTTTTTTTTCTCTCGTTTTTGTTCACTCCTCATTAATTTCTTCCTTTATTTCTTTCTCCGATAGGACCACTTATGCTTTATTCATACCTTTTGTCTTCCTGATATTCATTCTGAGAACAATAAAGAACTTAGCGTGGGGCTGGATCACAGAGTATGAAAAGAGAACCTACAGGAATTAGCATGACTGTTGTATAAGAAGGAGAGTGTTAAAAAATGGTGCGTCGAGAATTTGCTTGAACAAGAGCAGTCGGAGGATTTATATATATAAAAACGCTTCTTAGAGAGATTATAAGATAAACCGCAACGAGCATTTATAAAGCTTCTGGTGGACAGCCCCATTTGTCTTCGAGTACCCGTTCTATCACGTTTCTTCTCGAAGCTTTACTTTCCTCGTCGAGGTCACTTTCTGCACCCTTAATCACCTCGAGAATTTGTGGTCCCGACACGTTACACTTTGCCTTTCTCTTGATGTAGCCTTCCAGATACTGCTACGTCCGAGCCATATTAAGTGTGGCTGCGCTGAATTTTCAAAGTATGTTGTCACTTGTCAGTCTTAGGCGAATAGGAGGCGATTTATTCTTTCTGTGGCGTTTCAAGGAAACCAATAAGACCTGTGCAGGGCACCCCCATTTCTCTAGAATTAAAGAAAGCAGAAGTGATTATTTACAAATTGTAGGAGATTTAATTTTTGGTTATCGTGGTTTTTTCGCAGCCATGAAAAGAAGCATGGCGGATTTTTTATAAGAAAGAGAGGCTCATTTTCTATTGGATGACGTTGTTGTCAATATAACCTCGTAAAGAAAAAACACGTTTGCGTAGCACTTGCCGCATCATTTGATATGTGTACACAAATACACAAGGCCACTGACGAAGCAGGGAAAGAGCAGGCTGACAACAGCAAGTGGGCGGTGGCAAAGAGCCTATTCTTTAGGGAGGAGGTAAGAGATATAAGTAAAGAAGATAGGATGAAATAAACAAGAAAGAAAGAGAAAAGAAGAGGAAAGAAAAATTGGCAAAACATATTGGCGAAAACTTGAACGAAAAACAAAGAAACAAGACCAAGAAAGCCTCTCTAAACAGGTGGCCGCATTCCCCTAGTCTATAAATGTCAGCAAAGCTCGAACAAACTGGCCACATGAAGCAGCACAAATCTACTCGTAAGGAAGTAGTTGTCGAATGTCGCGCTGTTACATGCAATAAGTCTATATTCCGTAATTCGCAAACGAATTTTGGGTACTCTACCTGAAAAAATTACATTTTCACAACAAGTGCGAAGCAACGCACGCAATAGCAACACAATGCAATGTTACACTAAGTAAGGCTGTTAGCTAACTCTTTTAGATCTATAGTCTCGCGTAGCTCTGCAAAAATGCTGACGTGAGAAAATACGACCGCTCTGAAGACAGCGGCGAATTTCACACTGTTTGCTCGCGTTGAGAGCGGAGCACGTATAAAAGAGTACACGAGCAGTCCGCGAATAACTGCCGAGATAACGAGCACGCCAGCGATCATGACCGTGCTCACACACAGAAAGTCCACACTTGTTGCTCGAGTGCCACCCCAGCCTCCACGTGTCCCTTCATGCATTTTCAAGACGGTGGGGTGTGTCCTGTCTGCTTGAGCGGCATTCAAAGGCAGGCCTCGCACGCGGAGTGATATCGCATGCACCCTGCGAGGGACGAAGATGGGCCGGCTCGTTTCTTCTCTGCTTCAGTCGCGTTCGTCGCCCGGCTCGCACTCTAATTCGCGGGTAGAATATACGATGCGGCAGGCGGTGTTATCAATATGGACTATACACTGAAGAATAGACATGACGGAAGCAGGAAACAATGAAAAGTGTCCGTGTAATTGCTATCGTAATAAAATGCTCAAGTTGCTTATTGCAGCCCGAGGATGTACTGAACAGACTGGCCACGCGTTGTCTATTGTATAGGCGTTTGTACACCAACAGAGATCCAAGTGTATAAGACTGAGAAATAACAAAACTTGCTGCTTAAAAAAATATTATGCTCGCTTTTGCAGTGTACTGCGTTAACTGAAAGTGTTGAGCATGTCGCAGTTTTGACATGGTTATATTCATTTTTCTTGACTGGCTTTAAAACGACGGCGAATGAAATGCATGTGCTTGTTCCCTAAGGGGGCCTTGAAATACTTTTGAAGTAACCATGGAATGAAATAACTAGAAGAGCTTATTTACAAGCTCATACAGTTTTTCGTCTGATCTACCATTCTTATAATGCGGTGGCCCTCTCCGTCTTTCTGCGTGGTTGTCGTTTTTCTCCTCTCTCTCTGTGTGTACTACTTCCTTCGCCCATCATAATTATTACAAACCTCGTCGCGGCAGCGAGCAGTAGTATTTGCCCAAATTATGTGTCATCTGCCCGTTCACGGTGGCGATAGTTTTCGGGCATCGTCACATGCTTTACACTGAGCTAGAACAGGTTCGCAGTTAAACCTTTGCTCCACATGTCTGTTTGTAGGGCAAGTGCTCAAAACAACACTGCCCTTGCCACAATCCAAAGGACACAGATGAGCACCACACGTGCAGCCTATGTAAAAACAAAACGATAGCCAACCACTACACCACACCAATGTCGAAGAAGAGCCTAGCCGGTTTGGACGAGAAAGCGTATAAGAGTGATATCGGTGTTGTGCGTAGAGGGGGTTTTATATAACGTCAAACTCATTACACAAACCCATTTAGACAGCGCACGCCGAAGTCACAAAACTACTTTTCTCGCTTGAGTAAGAGGCGACAGAAGGAGAAAAAAAGCGAGGGACGCATAAAACTCCAGCCGAGTGCTGGTGAGCCCGGCTTCGTGGTAAGGTCGCACGTTCCCTATAACGAGGTTCTTTGAAGCACGCCCCCTGCTAGCTCGAAGGAGTCCTCTCACAGTTTGTTTTTTATACTGGAGAATTTCCAAGGAAGCCTATAGACACGCATTGACCAGCTTAATGCATGCATTTAGGGGCTGGGTTTCTGAGGCGGCTGTTTCTGAACGGCTCGTCGGGCGAACTTTAGAATCAGGCAATCAGGTTTATTTAGCCTGCGCTGCGCTGCTTGTGAACTGCGTATAGGCTTACATAAGCTGCCGGCTAGAGTAAAAGCGCTTAAGCGATTAAGCTTCGCCTGCATTGTTGCGTTTTTTTTTTCAGAAAGTATCAATAAAAACTTCAATTTCGAAAATGTGATGTAACAGCGACGGATTCTCAACGGGAAGACAATATTAAAGAAGGAGAACAGAAGATGAGCAATGACACAGCAACACAAGATACATTGAATAATGCGTTACCCCAAATTTCTTACATGCCTTGACATATAGGCTCAAATTTCATGCGTGAAGTTCAAGAGTGAAAAATTCCGCGGGTCCCACGTACCTTGAGAATCGATGTTATGCAAAGCATGTGGATGGAAAGTGTATGTGTTTATTGTTTTTATATAGTTATATGTTATGAGGCGGCGCTAAATATATGTGAAGATTCATACACTCATATACGTTAAACAGCCGCGTATGTTTTACATTAGCAGTTGTTCCCAGTTGCGTAACGATGCCAACAGCAATGTGGATATTAGCGACACCATAAACGGTAAGCAAATATGAATCGCTGGCAGTTGCACTGATCCTCAACACTGCTAAACAAGTCAACTACGGTGCCTAACTACAATTTACGTTAACGTGGCATGCCAGCTGCATCATATAGGAGTACTTATGTAATGTTTATAAAATCGGAGAGGCAGTACTAGAACCACAATTGACGTTACACGAACATCAGGGTCTATTTTAAAGATATCTCCGAGCCCTGGCGTGGCTTTCAGGTGGAATACTTCATTAACACGCAGAATGCTAGCGTTTGATTTGTGCTGGTACACTGACATTAGGTATTTGCTTTCGTCCACTTAACGCTGAACATGGCAGCTCTTTCTTAGCGCCCAAGCGTTAAAGTAGCCCATAAATATTCTTGCCGTTCCTGGGCAGATATAGTACGTTTATCACCTATAGCACATACCCGCATACCAGTGGCATATAGGCGCCCCCTGGTATGGGTTGCTATATTTAGAAACGGTTTGACGATGTACGCGAAGTGATTGCGACATTATTTATGTCATGCCCAGCACCTAATATTCGTAAAACCGTCTAAGCTTCCCATTCTAACTTTGGTGTTTTTGGACGGACGGATGGACGGACGGACAAATAGACAGACAGACAGACAGACAGACAGACAGACAGACAGACAGACAGACAGACAGACAGACAGACAGACAGACAGATAGATAGATAGATAGATAGATAGATAGATAGATAGATAGATAGATAGATAGATAGATAGATAGATAGATAGATAGATAGATAGATAGATAGATAGATAGATAGATAGATAGATAGATAGATAGATAGATAGATAGATAGATAGATAGATAGATAGACAGGTACCAAAAGTGATTGCAGTAAGCAAAAGATGCTTTGTATCAGGAGGGTAATATGGGTAATGAGGCTTTGAGCACGTGGCTGCTTATCACTTTATCTTTAATATAGATAGTGTAAAGAAAGATAAATTAGTAAAAATGTGAGGTTTATCATCACTGTAGCGTATAGACCAGTCTCCGATTATCTGCAGTGATCTCGTATAACCACCACAATTTTTCATCTTGCTTCTTTACCTTTGTTGTTCCACCTAAGACAAATCGGCGGCAGCTCGAGAACAATTGCGTAATGCGTTAAGCAGTGGTGAGGCGGCACAACTTCACAATTTGTCTGACTTTCCCCCACTAGATAAAAGATAGTAGTTTTCAGTATAAATTTCACCTCAGCTCGTCACAGCATTCATTTTAATGAGCAGATAAGAAAAAAAAGAGAAAATCCTAATAAATGTAAAGTATCAGAAGCCGTAACAAAAGTTCGCTACAAATCTCCCTCACGACCAAACCTCAAGCTCAAGTACATAAATCTTTAGAAGTTTAAGCTAACGTGTCTCGTTTATTTTTATTTTTTGCTGGAACGCAATTTCAATCGACAATAACGAATCACACGTGCCTCGTTAAGAGCTTTGTATGCGACAAGGAGCAGTAGTGGTAACAGTAGCGAGTCATTCGGTGCTCTCTAAGCGGTTTATAGCTGGTGCACAACGTTTAAGGAAAATATCATGGCCTGGCCACGAGGTAGGTAAAGACAAATTTCTTTTGAAATGAAACGTTGTTATGACAACTAATATTCGTGTTTGAAGTTGAGGCTCAAATATAGGAACAACTTTGAAAGCGAACACTTATACGAGATCGAGGACGCATTGATTGATGACGGCTCGCAAGAATGACGGCTCGCAAGAAATGCTTGCACCAGGGCGGTGACCAGTGATAGAGTTTTCCGCAAACTCAAGTGCAGCCTTTCAAGCAACAGGTGTCCGATCTGTTATTGATCCATGATGCACCTTGACTCTTTTTTTTATTCTTTTATTATCGATCCACGAGCCAGCGCGTAGCGAGAAAAGCCCCGGATTATAGACGTGCTCTAAAGTCGAAGCGCGGCCGTCGAAGAAGTGCTTCTGTCTGTGTTTGCATTTTCATCCAGTAGATGGCAGAACGTGCTACACCTGCTCTGCCTTCAACCGCTGCAGAAGCGGTTGAAGGCAGAGCAGGTGGAGCACGTTCAACCGTTGCAGAAGCGTGCACGTCAGCTATTCAACCGCTGCAGAAGCAAGCACCGCTGCAGAAGCATGCACGTCAGCTTGTTTGGTCGGCGCGCAAGTATTGCCGAACATTTGTTTGTGCAACGAGCAATTTCGTACGTCCTTTTGTTCCCTCCTGTGCAGTGTTTTTATTCGCAGAAATATTTCTTTCGCTCTTTTTTCTTCTTTTTCCCGCCTGTCTGCGCTTTGCTAGCACAGCTTCCGGCAGCAGGTTACTCGCATATGAACTGCCTGAGACGCGGTGCACCGACAACGCAAGACTGTTTTGCATTTGTAGTAAGCGCGCAGTTGAATTGTGTTTGTTTGGCAATACGTTTGCCGTGGAAGCTTGGAATTGTTTGTCTTGCAACCCTCAAGGGAATCCGAGGGGAAAATGCACCACGCTTTTTTGTCTCAAGGTCATCAGTGTGCGAGATTCACTCTACCTTACTTCTGACGCGTGCTCAAAAGCGAACACTCACGAGCCGTGTTATTTTTGTAGCACTGTCTGTACGTTTATCACTACTTCCTTGAAACACAAAAATGTAGAGAACCATATGCACTCCGCGCAATAGGTTTATAACGCGAGCGTTTTTTACCGCACCAACATTACAGTAAAACGCGGCGCGGCCTCAATACGTTATATTATGCAGCACCATAATTGATACATTTTCAGCGTGAATATGATTGACTTGCGCATGCAAGTTGATCAGTCTAACTTATAACATGTGTAGATGGGTGACATGACATTTGTAGGTAATTTAGAGCACCTATTCACACCTAGAAGGTGAGTGGCGCCACCTGGGGGGAGGATTGCTTAACCTCACGGACTTACACGGCCTCCACTGCGTGCTTTCATAACACGAGTATGCATCATTTCGCTTTTTTTTTGTCGCAAGCTACGCATGAACGACAAGAACAGCATCGCCAATGTTCCTGGTTAGAGAATAAGAGGTACAAATTTTCTTCTTTGCAATCGCCAACGGTGCCTGTGCTCTGTCGTATACGTGATTTGAAAAGGTTGATCAGGTTGCTGTGTCGCGCTGCAGAGGGTGTGTTTGATTGCCATGCATGGAAGCCAACAGGTGTAAAAAACAAAGACACGCTTATGCCTAATAAAGCAAAAATTATTTTACAGTCGACCTCTTAATCATGCCGTGATACGTAAGACAGGAAGATTCAGCATTCAATAGGGTTATCATCTGTTACTGGGGTTGTAATAACTTAGCATATTTCCTTACAACTGGCTTCTTGGAGTACGTTGTCAAAACAAAGAACGTCTGCCTGTCCTGCATCACTATTTTCGCAGGTAAACTGCCGTTCGGATGGCAGTTTGCCAATGATATGAACTGTATTTTCACGACCGTCTTCAAATGAGGTAACCTTACACAGCTATGAAATCTTCTGCCTTGAGCCTCATGAGATTTGCGTCGCGAGAATGACGAGTAATCACCAGGTTTTCGCAAATGAACAAGTACACAGCGGGGCAGAAAATGGTGGCAAGCGACAGCGGAGCAAGCTAGTCCTGGCCATGACGTCACATCGGTGCGGCTGCAGCACCGCCGGTGTTCTCTTTCAGGACTAATGAGCAGGATTGCTGGACAGATGCACGCTACGTCGCCTCTCGGTTATGGCAACAGTCGCTCAAACGAGATATAATCCAACGAATAAACTTAGACACCCGAATTGACTGAATATTATACATACTAGAGCTTCAATCAAACATTCTGGTAAAATTTAATCATTGTGCCATAGAGGGCGTACTTTTGTATTTGACGTTTTAAATGGTACTGTGCTGCAAAATGTACCTTATGGCTGGTATTACAAAAAAGGAAAGTCCTGTTAACCTATGTTCTATGTGGTATGTTATTTGTAGGCTGCATTCGCTTTCAAGTTTTCTTTTTTTTCTATTACTTTACTGTAGCCCCTTGCCACTTGATGAATGACTCATTTGTGCATAAATGCATGCCTTTGACTATGCCTGCAATTGGTGTGTATCATAGCCATCAACCGACAAATGAAGAAGCAATTCTGGCGGTAAACCAGACAAAACTCTCCTGGAATATCAATAACAATGCTATCTCTATGTCTCTCTGTGCAGGGTTTGTTAAGCCACAACTCTTTAAAGTATGCCAATTTCAGCAGAATACGTTGGCTCACGAATTGTTCTCCCGACTGCTTGCTCAGGGAGCATATCAATACGCCCACCGAACGTTTGAGGATCTGACCTCCACTCTGTTTTGCCACGCATGCGCCAATGGCGGGAAGTGGCAACAGCTGCTCGACAAATTAAGGAAAGCATACACGTCTGGACCTCGTATCTTCCAAACCTTTCTTCCAACTCTGTTGTTTGTGTTTTACAATGTTCTACCTTGGTTGCTGTGAGAACTCTTCATGTACGAGTGAACAAAAGAATGCGCACTGTTATTCAAACAAAACGCAAGGAAAGTCCCCTTTCTGAAACGTTCCTTCCAGCACCAATTCAGTCTCTACAATCACTAACCGCCTGCAAACGCTATGTTTTCAAAGTAACATGTAGATGTCTGGCTTTTTATTATCAGCGAACAGATACTGCTTTAGGCGACCAGAATAATCAATACGAAGTTCTACACACATGCGTTAAACAGAATAACCGTTCGCTGATACGCGCAGGAAGTAATTTGATTTGACATGTGAGATTTAACGTCCCTAAACCAACATGTGATTATGAGAAACGCCATAGTAGAGGGCACCGGAAATTTCAACCACCTGGGGTCCTTTAACGTGCACCCAAATCTGAGAACCTGGGCCTACAACATTTCCGCCTCCATCGGAAATGCAGCCGCCGCAGCCGGGATTTATCCCGCGATCTGCGGGTCAGCAGCCGAGCACCTTAGCCACTAGACCACCACGTCGGGGTGTGTAGGAAGTAATGAAAATGAAACGACTTTTTCATAGTTCTAGCACATTAGTCGTTTTCTCTCCCTCCACGCACACAGCGAACAGGCGCAACTGATGCAATTGAGAGAGCACGCAACTGACACGAGTGGACCAGCGCCCCCACTTTGCACAGTAGCTAGACCATCGAAAACGAGATTCTTGAGGCTGATGATAAATGAAACAACTTGATGTACTGAATGCGCTATAGTGTAGGTTTGTTATTAGACAAGACGCGAAGAAAACTGAACACAGAGAAAAAAAAAGACACAAGACCGCGGTCGTCCTGTGTCTTTTTCCCTGTGCCCAGTTTTCTTTGCGCAACGTCTCACTTCGAGTCTGAAAACTTCAACTTGACAGCCTCTGCTGCTGCCATTATAACTGTGGTTATAATGTGATGCTACAGTAAATTCCTACTGAAAACGAATGTTCATGCCGACGAGTAGGCATGTCGGCGTGCAACAAGTCCCGTAGCATGGCGCACCATCTTCGAAGAAATGTGATGACAGAGAGTTTTAACCACAGAGTTGCGGATGTGCTGTCTGTGTATGTATTATCTGACCCTCCGAATTGATATAGAATTGTAGCTTTCATCACGTGCGCTTCTACATGAGGTACCACACGATTCTTACCTTTGTTTCTTGATCTTTTCTCGACAAAGGCTATTTTGCAACGTCGACGCACTTCTTCTCCGGGGGCAGGGGGCATCACGTTTGACGACATTTAGGCAAGAAACTGTTTTCTACCATTCAATCTTAACATCTAAATAAATAATGCTGTACCTGAAATACTGTAATTTAACCAGCCTAAATATTGGCCACCCATATACCCCACTTATTCGATAGTTAAAACCAAACTTGCGGCAACATTTGGTAGAAAACTTCGATATCAATGCGTATACTATTATTTTACTAAACAAAACACTGATGAACACTAAAATTGAAAGTATTTAGTCAAACAGCTGTCCAGCGCCGTTATACGCGCCTGTTAAACATCATGGTTTTAAAACAAGTATCATTGACTTTCTATATGGGTGAGCGGAAGAACTGGTGGCGCCATCTAATGACTCTAGTCTCGCTGAATCACGCAAGAACTATTGCAATGACAAACATTATTTCACATACAACAAAGCAGACATTGCGAACAGCGCAATAATAGCCAGGAAGTTTTCTTTCAGCAACGCTTCTCACGGTTTCTACGTGAACGACCCGCCCCGAGATGTTGCCACTTTGTAGCGATTGATAACTGCAATGTTATCAATCAATGTGTTATAAATGTCCAGGTTCAATTCTTAGATGAGTGAATCCCTCATTCTCCACTCACCTTGCGATACGTAGAAGCTAGCCCACTTTGTCATGTTTTAATAGGAGCCTACACACCCTACCTCCCCACCGTCACATTGTACACGCTTTCGTAATCCATCGCCCTTATTAAATAACGCAGTGTTGGTAGAGGTGAAACATACCGTAACTTATTTGTGTCGAAAAAGATAGAAGCATGACGAGATCAAATTATCTTGAAAAGGATGTGACGCTGGAGCTAACGTTTCAACAAGTGATTTCATCTTCTGGTGGTTTCACTGAACTTGTTTGCAGCTCAACACCAGAAGCACCAGACCGGGAAGAAGAAAATGACAAAGAAAAGAGAGCGCCGTCTTTTCTTTCTTTTTTGATCTTTCCCTGTCCTCTATTTCTAGTGTTGTGCTGTAAACATGTTCACGATGGATCCCAACCGACAGGTCTCACTGTCTTGAATAACGCAAGTATACTTGTCGAAACATTGGCTATAGCGACATCTCCTGTTCAAGGATTTATCACAACTTGTCTTTTGTAGTTTAAAAGAACGAAAAATGAATGACCAGCAAAGACAACTGTTGTGTCCAGCCGCTCGGACTATATAAACGATTCCTTTCTCGAAGTTAAACACAAACGTCGATCTCCTCAGTGCTACGTTCATTTGCCCTCGTGGTTCTGGATGATGATGCTTTGATATGTGGTCCTAACGAACACTTGCTTCCGATTGCATCCACCTGGGAAGCGAGAAGGGCAATATTTGAACACTCATGCAATCCAAGTCACACTAACAGTGCGTATTCGTAAGATACACATCTTCCACTTATTTATTTCTTCCTCCTCACCTTCAATGTCATAAAAGTGTGCAATGAACACTGATACTTGATGTGGAAATAAAAAGAATTCTGGTGTATGCCCAATCAAGATAACAATTGAACCCTCTACAGATCAAGTCTATACATTACAACAACACTCCTGCTTTTCGAAAATCATGAAGTACTGATACAGTAGTAATCCCTACTTCATTCATTTTTACGTAATTACTTACACTCAGCAGATACGTGGACACAATGCTTTTTTAAGACTTCCACGTCATATGCTCCAATACACTGGTATGATGCCACTATGTAAGAATAAGTACAGGTTTCGGTTGAGGATTATTTTTAAAAATAAAGTGTACACATTTAGAACTTCAAACAGATTATGACACATGCATTTCATCATCGCAAAATATATTAAATTCACTCATACGTACATCTTGAAGCGAAGATCTGAAAAAGACACAAATGCACCTACCGCACGTACGTACTTAAGCGTACACCCAAAAGCAAAAGCATACTGACCATGAAAGTACAAGCCGATATCACTGTCTTCGCCGTCTAGGTGCGAGGCATCTGCCATCGAGAAGATTGTGTTGACACATTATTGGTCGAGACCATTACTCTGACGCAATTTCGAGAGTAATGCTCTCAACAGCAGGCAGCTCGCCACTAGATGGCAAGGGTATACGGACGGCAATGGTGTATATACTTTTTGCTGATGGTTGTACGTGTGCCTGCGTGTGCCTGTGTGTGTGTGTGTGTGTGTGTGTGTGTGCGTGTGTGCGTGTGTGTGTGTGTGTGTGTGTGCGTGTGTGCGTGCGTGCGTGTGTGTGTGTGCGTGTGTGTGTGTGTGTTATTTTTCTGTTCACTCGTGCCTGGTTTGCGCCCTTGAAACGTATTTATGGAATAATGACATGTACATGAACACATTCTGGTTTACATTTGCTCCAGACGTAAAAAAAGTATAGGCCTACTGAGAGTCGTATAAATAACAAAATACTTTATTATTAACTCCTGGCCTGATTCATTAGAGGCACCGGCCTTGAGCGAAACTTTGTGACGCATGGCGGCTAATTACTCGTGCCACGCTCGCTCTCGTAATGAAACTGAGGTAATGTTGGCCCTTCATTAGGGAAGGCGTTCACGAAAAATAGACGTTTGCCAAGAACAGGGCATTAATAAATCATCATAATGAGAAACCGATAGCAAACCTGTCTTATAATAACAAAAAAAACAGTATTTGAACGACGTTTCATTTACAGATTGACTTAGAACGGCTGTTTGTGCTTTCAGTAATAATGGTGCGGCATTATTTTTTTAGGAAGCGCAAAAATGTACCACAGTGATAAGCGCTTGCTTCCACATCCATAAGACTATTCGGTTGAGTTGTACCATATTTCTTTCGGGAGCATTAAATTTTTCTGCGCAATTATCAACGCAGTGACATTACATTCAAAGGATGCCAGTGTAACACCTGGTGGACTGTCGCGTTGTGCGAAACATGGATCGCTACATTCGAGTTGTGAACGCCGTTGTTTTCTAGCACGTGCAAAGACAGTGAGGTCGAGAGAATGGAACACCCGAACAAAGCTACTTACACGTCCAGCCGAGGGTGATACAAGAGAGAAGGAGGCGATGTCGAAGCCGCGGCGTATCAGCCCCTTCATGAGGCAGCAATGACAATGAGGTTTGAAAGGCTGCTGCAATGAGCGACGCGCGTGTCTCGGGCTGCGTCGGCTCTGCAGATTTTGTGGCAAAGAGCGCACACACCACGAGAGGCGCGCTCGTGTGTTCGACCTCGTGGTCGGAGTCCGGTACTCGCCGCTCGCTCGGTCGAAAACTCTCCGCGTTTGGCGCTGGCAACTATACGCGGTGGCTCCATCTCTCGAGCCGAGTGCCGACTTTCATTCCAGACGTTGAAGTTATCACTCGCATGGTCGTTTCTCTGTTGAGAGAGCGTTTGAACGTGAGCGGGATCGGTAATTGTTAGCTGCCAATGGTCATCGCCATTGTTAATCATTTTAAAAAAACAACAAATCGATCAATCAGATCTTTATTCATAACCCAGTGTGAATACCCATTTGGTACATACACAAAGGGACATCCTTTAGCAGAAGGCTGAAAGGAGACCTCTGTTGAAGAATACACTTAAGTAATAAATGAAAAATGGTGTCAGAACAACCTTGAATGATTAGTCATGACTATTGAATGAAAACAAGCGTATATGAGTAATCAATATAGCAACGAAATACAGATAAATGATTTGAAAAAATACACAAATACAGAAATTGTAGAGATGCAGGTAGCTCATTAGTTAAGAATAAAAATGGACGCATAATCTTTTTTAAGTGCTTGTACGAACAATCGTTCAGTACATAGAAGTGCAGTATTACAAGGCTGAATGCTTGCAAAGCAGCTGTTCAGCATATGCAGGGACAAGTTTAGGAATAAGACCACTCAGAACATTCTATAAATCAAGCCCAATTTGTGAATGTCAATTTATATTAATTTATTCAACTTCTTGATGTAACCCTCACACCTAACTCAATTCCTTTTCGATATACTCATATCCACCCTGCTAGCTGCCTTAGATTACCACTGGTTATCTATCCTATGCCTTGCGTGGTCCTCATGGTTCATTCTTGTCACTTTATGTCAAATGAAATATGACCTACCTGATTTGTTTTCTGCTGCATTCTTCTGCCTTTCCACATAACATTTTGCATAAAACTCGAGCAAAGCTCTCTTCCTGTCCATGTTGGAGGGGTCTCCTATACCTAGACTAACATTCGGGTGTCCTTCAGGATCCTTTTCCGTAATAACATTTTACTACTACAATCATACTCTGGCTTCCCGTAGGTTTTTACACTTAGACGTTACAGTGCGTAATCTTTCCTAAGATATTATGCGTTACAAATAAAAAGCATCGTTTCGTAAGTCTTCTTGCCACATTTTCAAACATTCTTGAATCACGAACTGTAGCTTTCGCTGTCTTTCAGTGCGGTATCCTTAGCCATTTTGACGCGTTAGAAAACCTCTCCGAGCTTTGAGCCATGTCAGTACAACCTACGCACAGCCACCACTCAGCGTTGATTTTCACCACAATATTTTATTTAGTTTTTCTCTATATCCAATTCTCGTTGCTTTGTTTCCGTTTCATATAACTCATGTATTGTCACTGATTTCTGAAGGTTATAAATTAAAGAATAAAAAGCGCGATGTGTTACAAAGAGGGCAGATGAGGGGTCGGATATTAACATGGTATTCGACGAGCCGACAAAAGACACAGCGACGTTGGGATTTGTATGTGCATATATTTAAGGTACACATCGATGACCCAAACGAAGCAGCCGCTATTTTGCAGTGCCACTCAGAATTCCCGCCGAGAGTCAGTTTAAGTGTTGTTTTAAATGCGAAGCATTTCTTAGCAAGCACGGGGACTTTGAGCGTATCTATCTATCTATCTATCTATCTATCTATCTATCTATCTATCTATCTATCTATCTATCTATCTATCTATCTATCTATCTATCTATCTATCTATCTATCTATCTATCTATCTATCTATCTATCTATCTATCTATCTATCTATCTATCTATCTATCTATCTATCTATCTATCTATCTATCTATCTATCTATCTATCTATCTATCTGTCTATCTATCTATCTATCTATCTATCTATCTATCTATCTATCTATCTATCTATCTATCTAACCGCTTACGTTTGGGTACTCTCGTGGTCACCCCCTAAAGTTGTCGTGAACCAAAATTAGCATGGGAGGGGGGGGGGGGGTAAGATGATTTGACGAATATGACGTGCTGGTCAAGACATGAATAATGTCACAATCTCGTCGCGTACGTCGTCAAACACGTTCCGCCAGACAGTGACACACACCCACAGGCGGGTATGTGCCCCTTGTATGCGGGTATGTGGCACAGGTGATTGACACTTAGTATCTACGCAGGAATGACGAGAACACATACGGGCAATCATAACGCGCGAGCGTTCAGAAATAGCCGACATTGGTAGCGTCGACCCGACGAATGAAAATAATAAATAAATGTCAGGGTCTCAGCCGGAATCCAATTGACCCAAATATTTGGAGTGGAAATGAAGCATTTTATCACAGAGCTACGCCAGGTCTCGGAACTACTTATCAAATAGACGCTAGTATTCATGAAACGTCAATAGTGGCTGCAGTGCTGCCAAGCCAATTTTATAAATATTACATATGTGCTCCTTTAATACAGCCGTCATGTCGGGTTAACATTTTTTGTGGTTAGTTGCCATGCGCTGAAGTTAATTTATGTAGCAGTGTCCGGGGCCGGCATCTTCGCGAGCATGAGAGCTTCATATCAGCTTCTGGTGGTGCTAATACGCATGTTCCACTTGGCATCGTAGCGCAAGTGCAAACAATTGGTTATTTAAAAATCTGCAACTCTTCAACATATGTCTGTGCATGTCGTGTCGCTCATATGCCTATGCGTGTCATGTCATTTTTCGACGTGTAGCTCAACGAAAAAATTCCAACACGGTCACCTTTCCTCCGCATACTTCGCATGACGTCGGTTCGCAGGTGCGTGGCATCTGCCAATTTTTTTTTTACTCGAGCTTCATTCGTTTATATTCATCGGCACTTCATGCAGGTGCCATAACTTTTTTTTGTCCCTGTCCACGCATCTTCTTCTTTTATTTCCTGGAATTCGACACTCTACAGTCTTCGTTGTTTCTTTGTTCCTTCTCACTTCTTTCTTTGTACGCGTATCTGCCGATCTTTCGCTTTGCTCCCGTCTCCACAAATTTTTTGTTGTTGTTGTTGAGCCGCTTGCCCAACTTTGCCGCTTTTCAATTCCTGTGGTTCAGCTTTCTGCGTGCTCCTCGTATTTTATTATTTTCTTGCTTCCGGCAGTGTTTTTGTGCACAGATAGTTATTACGCGTCGTTTTCAACTTATCTCAATAGTCGTTTGTCTATAGCGTCTGTGCCTGTGAATTGTGAGCTTCTTTGTTCAGAAGAGTTCACCGCGGTGAATAAGCGGCTAGGGTACTCGGCTGCAGACTCCAAGGTCGTGGGTTTGATTCCGGCCGCGGCGGTCACATTTCGATGGAGGCGAAACGTGCGATGCCATTGCACGCTGAAGGACACCAGATCGTCGAAATTTCCGGACTCTTTCACTATGGTGTCTCTGAAAACACTGTCATGGTTTTAGGACGTAAAACCACAGCTATTATTATTATTGTTTGTCGAGAAGTAATCACTAGCATCTCCATGCAGTTTTGGTGTATATTTTACTCATAGAAATATTGTTTCACGCTAATTTTTATTTTGTTTTTTTTCTGTGAACCTATTTGTATTTATATTTGAAACTTGATTCATATAAAATCTCTTCTGGCTTTCAATTTTCAATTGGTTCTCAGATTCCTGGTTTCACATTTTAAAACTCCCTCGTTTAGTTCTTTGTTTGCAATAGGAATGTCGAATTTGTTTATTAGAAGTGAAGCCCCTTCGTGCTTTCCTTAGAGCTGGGAAAATCTGTGTTCTTCATAAACTCTAATGTTGTTGTTGTTGTTTTTTCGGAAAAATATAGTGCATCTGTTGTATATTCCAATAACAAAGGAAAACTCAATAAATTGACTTTTCACTCATCAAAGTTCCCTTTGCACTATATGTGTAATGCGAGTGATATTACTTTTCGAATGACTTTTCTACCTACTACGTAAAAGTAAAACAGAAATCCTTTAATATACAGTATGTGATGCCATCATCGCTAAATAAATCTTTTTTTTATTATTGAACAGCACTTCCCCAGACAAAAATTTTAGTGTAGGCATTACAGTGAAAATGTTTCGCGGGAGCATAGCTACTCGATGTGCAGCATAGCATAATGTCTAATGTCTTGCAGTAAATTCTTGTGTTCTGCTTGGTTATTTAGTCACACTTGCAGTTTCTTTTATTTTCCATCCTGCTAGGCTGGGACTGAAACGTGAATAGAGACAGCCTGAAGCTGAAAGCAAAGCGCTCAGAAACGTTGCCGGCTCGTTTGCATGCACATTGCTATCGGAGTCAGAGTCCGACCAAAAAGCAGAATCCTACACTCGCAGCTACTCACTAAATCGATGAAATCAGCCACAAAGACCCCGAAAAGCTGATACCTGTGACATTCTGAAGTGCAATCGCGCGCCGCACTCGACGGCGTGCTCTCCGCGTGCTGCTTCTGCTTTTGTCATAGTCTTTTTGACATGTGCAATAAACGAGTTGTTAGAAAGCGCTCGTCTTGCATGTTCTTCCTTACCTGTTGTTGGTTTCCCAGCTCCCAGTTCACCTATGTATGTATGTATGTATGTATGTATGTATGTATGTATGTATGTATGTATGTATGTATGTATGTATGTATGTATGTATGTATGTATGTATGTATGTATGTATGTATGTATGTATGTATGTATGTATGTATGTATGTTATGTATGTATGCATGCTATGTATGTATGTATGTATGTATGTACGTACGTATGTATGTACGTATGTATGTATGTATGTATGTATGTACGTATATATGTATGCATGTGTATGAAGGTATGTATGTACGCATATATGTATGTATGTATGTATGTATGTATGTATGTATGTGTGTGTGTATGAAGGTATGTATGTACGTATATATGTATGTATGTACGTATGTGTGTATGTATGTACGTATATATGTATGTGTGTATGTATGAAGGTATGTATGTACGTATATATGTATGTATGTATGTATGTATGTATGTATGTATGTGTATGTATGTACGTATATATGTATGCATGTACATGTATGTATATATGTATGCACGTATATATGTATGTATGTATGTGTATGTATGTATGAATAAATGTATGTATGTGCATGTATGCATGTATGTGTATGTATGTATGTATGTATGTATGTAGGTATGTATGTATGTATTGTTGCGAAGCCACCTCCGAAATCCCGCCGCTGACCTCCACTGTTGAGAACGACGGACCGATCCCGCCGAAGCCACCACTGTTGCGAAAGACGGCGACGCCAACACGGTCCCGATGGCGCCACTGCTTCCAACTCCGCCGGGAAGGTCACCAGCCGTTTGGTAGCGTATGTTTATCGGCTCGCGACTGCTTCTGCGCAGAGCTGATAAGACGAGCGGACGAGACGACGGTGAGTTAAACAAGGTTTATGTACAGCATATATACAGAGGCGTTACAATTTCGGCACTGGGGCCGACAGAGACTCGAAGAGCCGAGCTCTTCTCTCTAACGCATAAATCAGCCTTTCGCCTAAGACCGCTGACTCACACACATGTCGGCTCTCCGACATGGGGACTCCTCTCTCGTAGGACTGCCGATCGCGACGCGCCGCAGGGCTTCTTTTATTTGCACCGGGTCCAACCAAAAAGTCCAATCAGAAGCGCCGCTGGTCGTCAGGGCAGGTTCCGCCAATGGGGCCGCCGCGCCATGCGTCAGACCACCAGGCACGAGAACGCCGGCTCGCTGTCACGTGCGCCGCTGACTCAATGCACGTGGGCGAGAGAGGCGCCGCGCGTGTTCACGCCGTTGAGATGTTCGCGTCGGGCGGACTGCGGGCTGGCCTTGACCCAGATTGCCTTTTTCCGAGGCACGGACGTTTGACGGGGACTCGCTGGCATAACAGCACCCCCGCCGCCAGACAATGCACCGGAAAGACGAGCTGCTTCCACGGGGCTCGGATGTCAGGTGCGCTCGTTCGCCAGGTCCCTCCAGGTTCGCCTCCAGGGCCATGGGGAGAATACAGCTCCAGACTGTTCCGGGAACACATCCCATTTTTGACGACGGATCCCAGCTCTACTGGCTTGTCGCCACAACTTGCTGACCAGCTTCACTCGTCTCTTCTGACCATCTTCGGTTTCAGCACTTGTCGATGGTTCTGCAACTTGCCAAGAACGGATCGACAACAGACAACACACGACACACGCAAGTGCCCTCGGTCACCCGACAGAACACCAGACAAAGTATAGTACAACATATACCTATCTACGTGTTTATCGGAATTTTGTTCCCTCTACATCAAGAGGCACATGTGGGACAAAAGACTCTTAAAGTAAGAACTTGAATTTTTCACACGTACAACAACGTAACGGATTAGAATACCACATAAAGCTGGCCCCTTGAGATCACTCTGAACGAGAGCGCTCAGCCCAGGTCGTGATGAGGTCAAAATTTTGCCCCGAATCGCCAGCCAGAAACCGAAAGGTTGAGAAGTTACTAGCTGGAACGCACTGCTCAATGCACCTGCATTAGCGTTTACCTTTCCTTTTTTTCTTTAGCGAACGTCAAAGTTGCGCTGTGGAGCAACATGCTCCACTTCAGTAACCGGCCACTTTTAGGCGACGATACCTATGCGGCACCAAGAGCGGCTCACACTTTCGACGTTGCACAGGGGAACAACGATACGGCTTGCTACTGATTGACTCCTCACCGCTTAGCTCGATATCGTGTTCGATCACCGTCGTGTCTCCGGGACGGTCCGACAACACATACCCAAACTCGGAAACAATCTTTCTCAGGTCCTCTTTCTCAGGTCCTCCTTCACTTAAGCTAGGCTCTAGGTTTATCTGCTCCCGGATTACTTTCGATCCCCCTTCGATTACCTCACTAGAACTCAAACTTTCTGCTTCCTCTTCCTCTGAAGCCTTCAACAGCTGATTTACGACCGCTTGATGTTGAACATTGGGTTTCATCAAGTTGTAAATTTTGTTCTGCCGCCTTCCTACTTGCACCTCATAATTTGTATCGCAAGGCTTCGATAATACTTTGGCGGGCCCTTCCCAATCAACCTCAAGCTTGTTCCTTTTGGATGGCTGCAGCAGCATTACCTGACTCCCTACTTCAAAAGCACGCTTCTTCACCGATTCCTCGTAGTGCTCCTTCGACAGCACTTTTGCCGCGTTTTTCTGGCTTTCCACTAGCGCTTCAATTTGGCTTTCCACTGGCGCTTCAATCGAGAGATCCTCACGCTGCTCTCGAATGAGCGTCTCTCGATCAACTCTCGGCAGCTCGCTCAAACTTTCCGCTACAGGCGAGAGCGTTGCAACACCCTCGCTCTGACTCAATGGCGCCATGTCTTCTCCCCTTTCTACGGAAACCGCGCAGCTAGGTTCGGCGACGGGCCGCTCGCGTGACTGCTCACATGACTCATGCGGAAACTTTCCTTTCTGGGGTTCCGTCGACCCGCCGACAAGGTCACTTGAGAGTTCACCGCATGGAACCAGGTCAAGCTTCCGCGAAAGCTTTCGCGCTTGCGATCGCGTGAGAGCCATGCACGCCAAGTTGGGGAAGAACGATTTGCCCTGCTCTTTGAGAAGCTGCTCTGAGTTGTTGGAGAAAAGATATGGAAAACGATCATTTAGCGCTGCAGACACAGCTGCTTCGGTGCGAAGCTTACCGAACGGGCCTTCAATGACAACCGTGGCGATTGGTAAGCGAACACTCTGCACCTCGGCGACTTGCCTGATCCACGCGCATTCTCCTGTGAAGTCATCCGGAGACACCAATGAAGGATGGACAACGTCCATGGTTGCCGCTGAGTCTCTAAGTGCTCGGCACGTTTTCTCATTGACCCTAATTTCTTGGAGATACGGCTCCAACAACCGAATGTTTTTTTCTGATTCTCGGATTGTTGCGAAGGCAAATTTTTCCTGACAGTTTCTCGCGATGTGTCCTTCCTTTTTGCAGTTGTAGCAGATTAGCGGCTTCCGTTTGTTTTCCGATTCAAATGCTTGTGTGGTAGAAACCTCACTCGATTTCTCCGCTTCTGTTTGCCCTTCCTCTACACTGTCCTTCGTAAGAGACGGGTCCTTCTTGAAATTACGGTGCGGATCGGGTCTCCGTCGATCAGGTTTCTTTGAAAAGCCCTCTTTCCTTTCACCCTTTTCAACGCGCACTGCCCTGCTATGCAACTTGCGGCGAGTATAATACTCCTCAGCTAACTCAGCTGCCTTGTTTAACTGTACGTCCCCAAGTCTGTCCTGCAGCCAAAGCCTGACATTATCCTCGATGCAGCGGTAGAATTGCTCCAATGCAACGCATTCCACCACTTTATCGCGGTCGTCATAAACACCTTCGCCCTTGAGCCATTCAATTAAATCGGCCTTAAGACGAAACGCGAAGTCAACGTGTGACTCATTCCCCTTTTCAGCATACCGGAACCTTTGCCTGAAAGCCTCGGGTGACAACTTGTAACGTCTCAAGAGCACTTCCTTAACCTCGTCATAGCTCTCAAACGCTTCCCTAGACAAGCAAGTTAATGCGTCGGACACTTCGCCGGGAAGAAGAGCTAACAGGTTCTGCGCCCAAAGAGACCGCTCCAAAGCGTTTCGCTCACAGACGTGTTCAAACTTGACGAGGTACTTCGCCATGTCCTCGCCTACTACGAACGGTGGCAGTTGGTCCCGAATTCTAAAACCGCTGACCTGAATCGTCGGAGAAGCTACCCTAGGCGCCTGCGAACACTGTAGGATTGCCAATTCTAGTCGTTTCAACTCTAGGCGCTCTTGTCTCTCAGCCTCCTCGCGACGTTCGCGCCTTTCAGCTTCTTCGCGAGCTTCGCGCCTTTCAGCTTCTTCGCGAGCTTCGCGCCTTTCAGCCTCCTCACGTTCGCGAGCTTCTCGCCTTTCAGCCTCCTCGCGGCGTGCTTTGATCTCCACCCAGGCCTCATCGACTTCCTCAGCCGACACTCCCTCATCCTTCATGATCTCAAGGATCGCTTGCTTTCGTTTCGCACGGCCCAAAGTAATGCCGAGTTCCTCACAAATTTCGATGAGTTCCTTCACTTTAAGGTTCTCCATCGTTCACACTAGCCTCTTGCTGTTTGCCCCTGTTAAGAATCTATTTGCCGTACCCACTATAAGCCTACTAGCAAGACGCGCAAGCAATTTTTCACACTCCCGTGTTTACCCCCTCCGCATTAACTTTGGTTTCAAAGCACTTCAACTTTGCTTGAAACGATCAAAGCTCACTTCAATGCTTCACACAGCCCTTCTCTAAACTACTACAACCTGAGCTAGAGTAGTCTGGTGAACTGAGGGGAAAACATCAGGCACTCACCGCATCGATGTCGCTGACGCCGGCCGATCCCGCAGCTGCCAACCACTGTTGCGAACGACGGACCGATCCCACCGCTGCCACCACTGTTGCGTAGGCGGACCTCCGAAATCCCGCCGCTGACCTCCACTGTTGAGAACGATGGACCGATCCCGCCGAAGCCACCACTGTTGCGAAAGACGGCGACGCCAACACGGTCCCGATGGCGCCACTGCTTCCAACTCCGCCGGGAAGGTCACCAGCCGTTTGGTAGCGTATGTTTATCGGCTCGCGACTGCTTCTGCGCAGAGCTGATAAGACGAGGGGACGAGACGACGGTGAGTTAAACAAGGTTTATGTACAGCATATATACAGAGGCGTTACAATTTCGGCACTGGGGCCGACAGAGACTCGAAGAGCCGAGCTCTTCTCTCTAAGACATAGATCAGCCTTTCGCCTAAGACCGCTGACTCACACACATGTCGGCTCTCCGACATGGGGACTCCTCTCTCGTAGGACTGCCGATCGCGACGCGCCGCAGGGCTTCTTTTATTTGCACCGGGTCCAACCAAAAAGTCCAATCAGAAGCGCCGCTGGTCGTCAGGGCAGGTTCCGCCAATGGGGCCGCCGCGCCATGCGTCAGACCACCAGGCACGAGAACGCCGGCTCGCTGTCACGTGCGCCGCTGACTCAATGCACGTGGGCGAGAGAGGCGCCGCGCGTGTTCACGCCGTTGAGATGTTCGCGTCGGGCGGACTGCGGGCTGGCCTTGACCCAGATTGCCTTTTTCCGAGGCACGGACGTTTGACGGGGACTCGCTGGCATAACAGTATGTATGTATGTATGTATGTGCATGTATGCATGTATCTGTATGTATGTGTATGTATGTGTGTATGTGTATGTATGTATGTACGTATGTATGTATGTATGTGTATGTATGTATGTATATATGTATGTATGTGCATGTATGCATGTATCTGTATGTATGTGCATGTATGTATGTATGTATGTATGTACATATGTATGTATGTATGTATGTATGTATGTATGTATGTATGTATGTATGTATGTGTATGTATGTGTGTCTGTGTGTGTATGTATGGATGTACGTATATATGTATGCATGTGCATGTATGTATATATGTATGTATGCATGTATGTACGTATATATGTATGTATGTGCATGTATGTATGTATGTATGTATGTATGTATGTATGTATGTATGTATGTATGTATGTATGTATGTATGTATGTATGTATGTATGTATGTATGTATGTATGTATGTGTCCATATTCGGCGTCTGCAGGAGATGCAAACGATTAGACCTATAGTGTACATATTCATTTACACGACCCGCAGGTAGTACAAATTAAGGAAGCGCGTACAATGTAATGAAGCAAAGGGATGAAACCACACGGCATCTGACTGTAGACGTCAGAGGAATACTCGCTCTGCGGAATGCGCACACTTGGCGATTGTAGATTAGCTTGTCTATTCACAAAATGGATGCTCCCCATAGCGATTTGTGAATGTTCATTAAACTACAGTCTTCAAGGGTGCCTCAACTAAATTTTAGTGTCGGCCGTCAGGTGGGCTAATATATTTTAGTGGCAGTGTACGGAAAGAAAAATAAAACTTCGCCTTTGTCGGCAAAACTTACAGTCTCGTCATGTAGAGGGGCGTTACATGTTGTTCAACAGATCAGTAAGGCATACTACGGTTTGGTTAACAGTCTCTACCGCATGCTTCCATATGAAAACGTACGCTTTTGCTTAGATACCTGGTTCGTACTAAGGAAGTAGGAGTGTGACAAAACCGCAAAATATGTGCAATAAACTTTTGAAGCTGTGCTTCCCCTCTCTTTTTTAACACTAATTATTAAAGTTGTACGTCACAAAACCACCTTATGATCTGAAGACACTCATAAGGGGAGGGCTCCGGAAATTTCAACCTTGTGCTGTTGTTTAACATGTTGCACTGGCGTTACACTGGCCTCTACCATTTCACCACCATCGAAATGCGACTGCCATGGTAGGGATCAAACCCGTGACCTTCTGGTGATCAGCCGAGCACCGTATGTACCCACTGCTCCACCGCGGTGGACGCACCTAAATCTAAATAGAAGTGAGCTTCAAGCATTATTGACTATAGAAAATGCGACTGCTGCGGCCAAGATTTATACGCGCGACTTGCCCGGTCAGCAGTAGAGTGTCATAATCACTAGAGCACCACGCCACATTTTGATTTCATTTCGTCGTGTTATTTTGCCAGTAGCCCGTTACCTAATAATTGAATGTCTTGGCGCAAAATTACTTTAAGTTAAGGAGCGCTTCTTTAGCGACGAGAGGTTTTCCTACAACACGACGTCCTTAATGTAAAAATGTCATGCGAAGATATCCTATGAAAGTAAACTTAGATGAGACGCCAAACTATCCGAAAAACAAGCGGCACCACATCGACAAACCATCGAAAACCTTCACAGATTAGCTTTCGATAAAGCCTGCCCCGCCGCGGTGGTCTAGTGGCTAAGGTACTCGGCTGCTGACTCGCCGGTCGCGGGTTCAAATCCCGGCTGCGGCGTCTGCATTTCCGATGGAGGCGGAAATGTTGTAGGCCCGTGTACTCTGATTTGGGTGCACGTTAAAGAACCCCAGGTGGTCTAAAGTTCCGGAGCCTTCCACTACGGCGTCTCTCATAATCATATTTCCGAACACTCTAAAGAAAGAAAATGATGCGAGCCCCGTAAATAATCTTGTGGAGCTCTCACAGATACTTTAGTACGCTTTGGAGCTCATAACTTGGGATGCTGAAGCTTGCAGAGTA
Organism: Rhipicephalus microplus; assembly: GCF_013339725.1. Taxonomy (NCBI): domain Eukaryota; kingdom Metazoa; phylum Arthropoda; class Arachnida; order Ixodida; family Ixodidae; genus Rhipicephalus; species Rhipicephalus microplus. The sequence continues at coordinate 18,940,527 of NC_051169.1, read as the reverse complement.
CGCACCACTCGTTATTACACGACATGAAGCGCTCTTCCTTGAGTGAAAAAGACAAAACGGAAACAGCCGCGATTAGATGGTGAAAAAAACACAGACACAATAATGTTGAATAAAGTAAGGACAGTGGTCACGTGGTGAATAATATTAGCGAAGGAAGCATATCGTTTATAGAGAAGCAAATGTTTGAGAAAACAAGGCGCAAAATTGTAGAAAGCAGGAAGGCTAAGCATAAAAACTTCCGATTGGCTATCGAGCCCTGAGAATTAAGGAAAGGAAATAGAAAGAGGAGAAAGAGAGGAAGATAACAAAAAAGTGAAAGTTTTCTTTGCTTCTTTGCATATAATTGCGGCACAAAATTTTTACACTAAGATTGTTTTCAGAGGCACCTCCTCATTATTCCTGGCAAAAGCGGGCACTTAGACTTAGTGCGACTTTGTAATGGCTAGAAAGTATAAAAGAGCACTCATTAACTCTAAAAAGTGTACATTTTCTCAATGCAAACTGTACTCTACGAATGAAGTGAAAGCATCGGTTGGAAAGTGTTCGCAAACTTATAAAAATTAGATTTTTGTAGCAATGTCAGAGAAATCAAATGTACGATGAGCACAAAACATTTCAATACTTTGGTTACACATACATTATTGCTAGTTAGTCTAGATTTGTCCCTCATGCAACTCCTGTGAAAGAACCAAAGGTTATAAACAGAACGATGGGAAAAGCGACGGAGGGAGAATAACCCAGTGCACTTGTGGTTTGCCACCCTGAACCCGTGTGACTTGGTGATTGATATTTGGGGTTTAACTTCCCAAAAGAACCCGTGTGACTTAGAGACAGGATTAATAAACAAGCAAGAAAAAGAAATAAAACGAACAGCACAAACAGCGACGCCTTTAATGATTCCTTAGAAAATAAAACTCGCTACAGATTTGACGAAAAGTTTACATAGAGGCAATTAGAACAGCTAACTTGTCAAAACCTTGATTAATACTTGAAAAGTTACATGACAAGTTAAATCGCATTGCGAAAGCAATGCCAGTACAAAAATTTTCGTTGGTATTCATTTTGTTCCACTTTCAGTTTCAAATCATGTTCATAAAGCTGTTCACGTGTGCCTCGCTTCCCGCTACTTTTTCTTTCCGAAAAACAAAGACCACCAACCAGACGTGTTAGCCTATAGCGACCGCAGGAGCTTGCAGGGAACGCAAATTTTTTCAGCAACTTTATTGTGACTTCACCTTGGCCGTTTCACTTGGACGTTCGCGCACGGTAGGCAATCGAATATGCATTTCGTTATAACCTACATGCACGAAAATGAGCCGTTGCGGTGATATTTCAGCATCACGCACTTTCAAAAATCATTCGAAATGCCGGTTACCCACGGTGTTGACAACGCTTTGCCGAGGGTCGTAGACCACATTAAAAAAACACAATATTCAACTCCGTGAAGTATGCACGAAAATTTCTTAAGGAAAGCGAATGACTTGAGTGGCAAACTAATTATTAGTGTCTCCTAGGCTTGAAAAAAAGACAAAAGCAGGAAATCGCTCTCACCAATGAACACGGGACAAGAATTAAAATGCACACGAAAATGAAACATGCATGTGAAGAAAATTTGAATGTTTTTTTTTGTTAATCAATCATTACTACGCCTAAAAGCTGACTTTTTAAAATAAAAAAATGAAACATGGCTCCCTTCACGCCACAACACTTTCGTTCTATTTGCAATATATTATTTCACCTAATTTTTCACCATTCGCTTGATCACGTTTCAATCTAGAGCATAGATGCAGAGCTCAGCGTACCTAACTTCGCCTGGTTTCGGACACCGCTATAGGCAGTAGTCGGCATATGGAGCCCCACTGTCAGCCTACTTGCGCAAATATGTACACAATAATGGCAGTATGTCAAAACTCAGTTACATGGTGTGTTAAAGAATGCAAATCACCAGCCAGCACTACGTGTTACTATGTACAAGATCAGAAATAAGTGTTATGCAGTTGCCCCGCCGCGGTGGTCTAGTGGCTAATGTACTCGGCTGCTGACCCGCAGGTCGCGGGTTCTAATCCCGGCTGCGGCGGCTGCATTTCCGATGGAGGCGGAAATGTTGTAGGCCCGTGTACTCTGATTTGGGTGCACGTTAAAGCAACCCAGGTGGTCGAAATTTTTGGAGCCCTCCACTACGGCGTCTCGCATAATCATATGGTGGTTTTGGGACGTTAAGCCCCACATATCATCATCAATGTTATGCAGTTCGTGCAGGTAAATATCAAGCGCATATAAAAATGATAAGAGTAGCCACTTGAGTAAAAGCGTAGTATAATCAGTCGTATGTATCCAAGAAATTATCACATATGTCATATATATATATATATATATATATATATATATATATATATATATATATATATATATATATATATATATATATATATATATATATATATATATATATATAAGGGAAAGAAGTGTATACTCAAGGGCTCGTTTTTTCCGTGTATTGAGCCAATCATAATGACATCTAACAGACAATAATGCCAAAGAATGTATAGGAAAAATTATTAAAACAAATGGAATGTAAGTAAGAAGAAAGAGAAGTGGGTGAAAAAATAACCAGGCGTGAGCAGGAATCGAACCTACGACCTTCGATTAACGCGTTCGATGCGTTCGAATTTCTCTTTTCTCATTTACATTACATTGGTTCTAATAACTTCCCCTATACATTCCTTGGCATTATTGTCTGTTAGATCTCAATAATATTGTGTCAAACACGGAAAAACGAGCCCTTTGGTATACACTTATTCCCCTTATATATATATATATATATATATATATATATATATATATATATATATATATATATATATATATATATATATATATATATATATATAGATATATATATATATATATATATATATATATATATTCACTACTGATCAGATCGAATATAGATGTAGTATATAGATGTGTCGACAATAACGCAATTTCTTCAGAGTTTCGCATTACTGGCTGACACTGGGGTTCCCGGCTCTTATCAAATGTATGAACATCATTGCACTTTATCTCCTCATTCAAGTATTTGCATAGCGCTTAGTTGGTTAGGAACACTTGAAACAATGCCGCAAAATACAGGGCATTGACAAGATCATTTTACAATAAAACTGCGTATTATCGTCTTAGCGTGCGCGTAATTTAGAATGAAAATGAATACAGATGGATCTCAGGAGACGAAGCTCGTTTCTATGCCGTAGAATTCTATGTATGAGTTTAGTTCGTACTAATCCTCTTCCTACTTATTTCTATACATCTAGAGTACAACCTATAATAAACTATTATACTGAAAATGCAAAAAAATAGAATAGTTATTTATCAACATACTCCTGTATTTCTACAAATGAACAGTTTTTCCCCTTCAGTTCTTGCTTTTCTGTATTTTAACACCAGAACATTTAGGGGAGGCATTTCTTATTTCGAAACAACCTCTTCTCATAACATGGGAATCCTTCAGAAAACTGAACAAAATGAAGTGAAATTTAATTACTCCTATGAGGGTGCAGGAAATAAGAGAATCAGTATGAATATATGTGACATTTGTAATAAACGTCAATGACAGCTACGAAGCGAGCCGCCTTAATGATTACCGAGTTTTCCCGACGAATAAAGTTGCCTAGGTAAAACGAAAAATGTCCCGCAGTGGTGAATAAGGGCGGTTCCCAAACAATGTTCTTTTCGCACTTACTAAGTGCTTTTTATTTTCCAGCATAGTTATTTTTATATTTCGACAAATCAGTTATGTTTATTTTTTTCGTTTGCTCCCCCGCATCGCGGCCTCAAGCCTTCATCTTAGGACGATACGCTCTATTTTCTTCTCTCTACATATTGTCTTTTGCGTATGGTTATGTGATTTCGTCGACGACTGGTCAGAGAGTTTACTGTGCAGGATGTCCTTCTCGCGCAACTCTGGATTCAGTATTACAATGCTCTGCGAATTATGCAATCAATCGTTCGTCTGTGTGACTTTTCCCCAACAGAATACGCGAACTGTTAAGGAAATAAAGACAACGCTGTTTCTATCAATCCCAAAGTTATTATCCCGTTCATTAAAATGCAAGAACCTTAGATGTCTCATTAAACAAAAAGTTTGACCATCCGGATCCCGCGGCATAGGGGACCAGTGACGCGAAAATTCACCATCATGTGATGACGTTCGTATGATACCATAATAACGACACATATCGCAAAGGATTGTGATGCGTCCGTGATGTCATCATCACGTCACTCTGACGTCACACTACATTATCACACCATCACGTAGCACACTAACTTGGGCTGGAGACGTCGCACAGCGCTCGTATATATGTATCTATCTCACTTTGCATCTGTCTCCTGCGCTACTAATTGTTGCCAGTCTACCACTATGCAATCGTAATCGGTAAAAATTAATTTGTGTGATTAGGCAGACAGAGATTTGTCATACTATGTGTAAGAAACTTTCGTTGAGGCAACGTAGCTAATATAGAAAAACAATGCCCATTGGAATCCCGAAAATTCCCATGAAAAATTTTGGTAGCATATTCAAAAGTGAAAAGTTTCACACTAATTATCTCATCTATTAGTAAATGTATGATGCTAAAATCAGTAGCGCGGATGTTTACATAGTACATTTTATCAGTCAGAGCTGATTTCAGCGATACTGTACCAAGATCTGATAATTTAATTGAAGTGCTGAAAATAAGTTCTCGATGTGTGATAACATAAAAGATTTGTCATCACATAACGAACTCTTAAGTGGGCGGTTTTACTTCCAACCTTTTTGTGGGCGTGAACCAAGCCACTCGGCTGACACGAGTTGAAAGCTTGACACCACAGCTCTAATTGACAGTCGGCCAGCCAGCCGCGGCCTTTCAAAATGTGTGCCGTCGCGTAGGTGCACAGTGTGCATTTGTGTCAATAACCTATTACCAGCGATGAGTTTACCTGTGATTGTGCAGACCATTTCAACTTCCTAAGACACAACTGCTTGAAGTTATTAGGCTCTTATGCCAAGCTGGGGTTAGGCAGTTTGGGCCAGCAACATGGCCCAACGTGTAACGGCAGTAGTAGACAAATAATATTGTTATGGTGGTTGTTAAAATCTGCGGTTTCCTTAGCTTTATTTGGGCAGAGAGGCGGCTATTATGGCTGAATCCAGGGTTGGTTTGTAGTTCGTCACTGCGTTTATAAGCGGCCGGCGTTCAACCGCTCCGCGCTTCTTGTTTGCGCGACCAAGCACCGAATGCGCAGAATTTCACAGTCACTTCCTAGCCATGTGGTGTCACATCCGGTAACAAGTCATTTACAGGTTCAATTATTCGAAAGAAGGCGTCTTCGCCAGCAAATAGAGCCTAGAATATCCGATATCAAGCCTAACTTGCGTTCATTACGGCTAGATGACGCCACTATGTGACGACACAGCTGTCTGAAGAGACAAGCGCCGCTCAAATTGAAGCGTCGAAATGTTCCCAGCTAGCGATAGAAGTCAATTTTTAAATGTGCTCAGCTTTGGCGCGATAGCTGTGCAACGTGTACCCGAAGTCTACGCAGTTTTTCATCTCTAGGAAAGATATTCGACGGTGTTTCGCGACCAAGGATGCTGTTATGAAGACCTTTAGCGCAGAAGTATCTATCGTAATTTCATTCCACCACTGCCATAACGAATGCTTCAAAACCAAACACCGACCGTGGGAAAGCATGTGTCCTACAAAACGATCAGTTCCCCCGAAGTTTCAGACGTACCAGACTTGCAAACGAGTAGCGCGACTTAAAACAGGTACTGCCACCTGTTTGCTGCTGCCGCTATACTCGCTCTGTCTTAGCTAAAACGTGAAACTACGCGTTGTATATATCAATTCTGTCTACAATGGCGCTGCTTACCTAAGAACCACCCAGCCACTGCGTCATACCTTTGCGAAGACAAAGAAGGAGGAGTAGAAATGAGGTACATGCTCTCGGAATACGTAAGGGCCATACCCATTTCATGAAAAGAGCTGCATCAAGAAGCATACGAGGTAGTGACAGGCCCGCGCACAAGCCTCCTTCAAAGGCCTCGATGATGTCAAAGGCCTCCCCAAGGGCCCCAATTACACGCGGTGGGTCGCAAGAACGCGTACAGCACACAAAACAAAACGTGTTCGCACTCGAGGCTGGACGTCTTAGAAGTCCGGGACGGACGACGCCAGCACTGAGACGCAATCGCCACTCCAGGCAAGTCAGAAGTGCAGACACAAAATAAGACAACCAATGTTCTGCCATCGGGGTCTGACGTCCTTTGCAGGCCTTCTCGGAAGGCCCCGTGGGCGGAAGTGTGTGAAGCACGCCGAGGAGGCCGTTTCCTAAAAGCGGCATGCTTTTGACACGCGACAGATGATTCTCGGCTCGAGCAGAACAGAGTGCGAGTATTTGAAGGCGACCAGCAATCACGCGCCGCATGACAGAAGCTTGATGACTTTAGGAGAAGGTCTAAAAAAAACCACTAAGGCGGTTCCCGAAATGAAACAAGCGCACAATAATGATGCCAAGGCAAGAGAAAAAAAGCATCTCTCACCGCTAAGTTATGCTAGCAAGAAGTACACCATCTCCCGCTAAAGGGAACCATGTGGGGATGCGAAACAGGACTGATGTTCACTTGTGTTTCCATTTGTTGTTTCCACTTTTATGTTTCCGTGTATGTTTTATTTGTCTCTGGGGCTGGGTATATGTTGTATACCGCCTATCTTACACCCCCCCCCCCTGCCGTTTGTGTGTATTACCTTGAGTGTGTCGCAAAGTGAACACCCAGCGCTGCTAGGAGAGTGGAACAGAGCAAGCAAACGAAGCGTTATATACGAACGCACAGCTATGGCGGAGAAAAACGTGATAGTAGAAACGAAGCGCTGGAAGCGGTCTGCCACCTCCTCCACTCCTACTTCTCCCACTTCCTCACGCTTATGGTAGGTGAGGGGGAGAGTTGGCGCATGCGCAGTAAGCGTGGTTACTCCGCACACCGGATTGATCTTCAAGATAAGCTGTTTTGCATCTGAAAGCGTCAGTAGCTGTTCCCTATAAAAGGGCAATGTAACGAGGTACTGGATGCGTGCCTCGATGTCTGTAGGTGAATATATCGAGGTGCCCTAGCACGGCACGAGAACTGCTGTAGGCATTCGACATAAACACATACAAATCTCGAGCTTTTTTTTCAAAACCAGCTTATTTTTATTGCCATGCGTCTTTCTTTTTCGGCGACATTATATAGCCATGTTTGCCTATCAATCAGATCAACTATAGCATTACCCAAGCCATGTGTGGATTTAGTTATCACACATGCAGTTAGATGTGCCCGTATCGGCACAGCTCAACGAACGAGGCAGTGAGAGGGAAAACAGTTAAAGAAACAGAAACGTACAGGAGGCTAGTATGAACGTCTTTGTTTTTTTTTAAGAGGTGCCCACATGCACCTTTTGGGAGCATGTTTTCGATTGTATCACTAAAAGTCTACTGGGTACAGGGTGAGTGAGTTGTAATGAAGATTAAGCACCTCTGCTTGCAGGGTCTCAGATCCCTCAGACCATTGCTGCTATTATCACCATTCATGGTATATGTCACTATCCCCTATTGCTGTCACAGTCCAGCGCTTTTTCCCCATAATCTGCCTGCGATGTTGCAGATTATGGAGGGTGACTTCCGAAAATTCTCCATTGCTCAAGAACATCCGTGATAGTGCGCCGCTTTTGGAGTGTTCTGTCCCCCAGGTAGTCATGGCAATACAACCACTCCAATACGATTCTCAAGTCTGTTAATAAATCACATAAAGAGGTTGTGGTAAACCACACCCTACACCTCAACCTGTTTAGGTGAGGTGCATTTGTAATGTAACCGAATGAGGGATCATTTGGCTCAAGCTTAAACTGAAGTTAAAACACCTTTAGGAATATTTAGCTGCTTAGGTAGTGGTAAAACTTAAGATATGGGAAACGAGATTGGAAACGAGACAAATTCTATTTAGGTAATTAGGCTATGTTTTCCTTAGTGCATCTTTCATAGTCACCTCTGGCGTTTTGTCTTCCAACTTTTTACGTTGGTGTTAAAAGCCTGCAGAAAAAAAGACAGATGAATAGCAGCCGTAAGTAAAACAAACAAAAAAGATGAATGAGAAAGGTACAAAATTGCACAAGAGTTGTGAGTGTTCAATTTTGTAGTTTGAAATTATTACGCGCTGTATTCCTGTGTCTGTGTATCAATCCATAGACAACCCACACTGGTTGGCAATAATCACCCCGTTTATTTCTGCGGAAAAGCGGACAAGAAACAATAATATGCCTTAACCCGAAGCTCGTGACAACTGATCTTGTTTAAGAACTCTTAAAAATTGCACTTTGCATACAGCCTGAGGGACTTACTTACTCAGACTAATTTATGTGCGGCGCGGATCACAGTAAAGGGAAAACGCAAACATCATACGCCCGTGCTTGATGACTTTAGAAGCAATATACAGATTCGTTTCTGGCTCTTTCAAACTACATGCCGTCACCCTTCACCACTTTCCTTTCATGGCACAAGACGTGACACCCCTCATTAGCAGTATTGTGTAGCAGAACACCGTTCAGCAGGCTGCTACGACATATAGTCAGAGAAAAAAAAGAAAAAAAAAAACTCCCGGTTAGTCGTACGCCCAGTAAGAAAGCGTCACAGAGCAGCTTCACCATCATAACGTTGTACGACTCTCAACGGTGTCATCTGTCGTCCTTTCTTTCCAAGAAACTATCCCCCGCGATGCCGTAGAGCAAAGGACAGAAGTGCATGGTGGAGCGTCAATGAGTTCTGATTGAATGGAAACCGCCACCCGCGAGCTAGGTTCTGTCCGTCTGTATGGTGTATTCAGGACAAGGTATATACAGACGCCATGCGTCGTCGTATTCTCCATCCGGCCTGCAATGTTCGGAAAGGCGTAGACGGATCGCGACCAGCGTAATACTCCCACAGGACGGCGCGATCGAAGTATATGCGCCGGCTTCTTTTGGAACGCTCATCAGGAGCATTCATAGTGCACGCACGCACTCGTTTGGTGTATTCTATCGTACGCTATTTACAACCCCCTCCCCCACCCATTTTGTCTGTATTGCTACGTCACCCTTTTTACCCTTAAAGTAGTAAGAGAGTGCCAAGTTTTCTTACGAGAACACACACGCTGCGTTGGTGCGTTTCCTATCGACGTGATGTGCCTGCTATTGTTTTCGTTATTCATAATGAATCTCCACTCAGTTCCTTCCAGTATGAGTTGGATCTCCTCCTAGGCCTTCATGTTTTTGGAGTAGCGTACCGTATTTATTAGACGCTGGAGTTTGCAGTGTTGTACCGACATACAGCTGCCACAATCACGAGTTCAATATAGTAGCCCTTTTTGTAGAGCTTGCGGTCGGTAGCATATATTATGCACTTTGTACTAAGTGCGAGAAATATTCTTTCGTTGATTACGTTTGGCGTGGGTATACCTGGTAACAAGGCTACCATTTTCCTGCCATTTGCAGGCCCATTTGTCGTCTGAAGGGTGACCTCGTCACAGAAATCAATACTGTCATCATTTCCCCCAGGAGCATCTAGATTTTGTTATCATCATCAATAACCATCAATATTACTTTTACCATCCTTAAAGACTGGATAGCTGGAGCAATACAGAAACAAATGAGTAGCAGATGTGAAAAGGGACTGACCGGATTAAGTGATATAGTATCTAACGAAACCGAAATATTCGCATGCGCACGCACTCATAGCATGCTTAAGCAATAATATTAGGCTGCAAATTCGACAGCACGCTCCCTCAGCAAACAACTGCTTGAAAATATCCAAGCGAAAAAATTCCCAATCATTTCCCCGAGGGTGAACATGGTTAAGTGCGAATACACGGGGTGATGCTATGAGGGGTATTTATTAATTCGCACTATTATATTTATTAATCACACTATGGTGCCTTTATGGTGTAATGGTTCCTGGGAATCGCAATTTGATCACACGGGGGAGTTTACGTTAACTCACTGACGAAAGCCAACGGATTTTAACTTTACTCCCCCTCACGACCCACTCTCGACGGGAGACTGAGAGAGAAGGCGGGTGCGCGAGAGAGAGGGGTGCGCGTGCAGCTGCAGCGAGCGAGCAGAGCGGAGGAGCGAGCGAAGGGGGGGGGGGGGGTATAAGGCGCGTTACTGACACCGATATCAGCGTCGCGTCCGTGGCTTATTCGGTAGAGCGTCGCGCTGCGGCTCGCCAAGTCCTCTTTCTTTTAAAGATAGAGAGAAGACTGCGGACGCCGCCGACGGCGGTGGATGGTTAGGGGTCGCTTACGAAGTGTATTCACACTTAAAACAATGACACCTAGCCAACAACCTTTTTATTGGCATAATTTCTCATTTCAGATCGTACCAATTACGGGCGTGATTATCGACGGAAACCTCACTAGGGGTCCACACGGGACCTACCTGATGAGGCATCTGATGGCACTCACCCATCAGATCAAGTTCCTGAGTATGAAAGCTTGGAGTATGTGGGTAGATGAAATGTTGTAGAATGCAATGTCAGTCTATTCTGCTGATGCACTCTGTCCCGGGTTTCAGTGATATTGCTTGCCTATACTAGCCGACACTTGCAAGAAATCTTCTCGTTCTGAAGGTCGCACAAACTCAGGCACGCATCGTTTGCCTTGCACTGGCCAAATATCAGTCTACGAAGATGGCTGTTGCCATCGCCAAGGACTAAGTGATTCAAATGCACATTGTGGTAGAATAATTGACAGATTGAAAGCTCACATCTGGCATTTTGCACGAGCTCACGGCCAACACCTTGCAGCATTGCCTTTAGAAAGACCAGAGCAATTATCTCGAAGTTTTCTGCCAGCCTGGCAGAACACTTCGAGATAATTGCTCTGGTCTTTCTAAAGGCAATGCTTCAATCAGGCTTCAATCCAGCATCTAAACCAACATTTTTTTTTACGTTCGTTTGTCAGGTATGGTCAACTCGCCATCACTCATCGCTCAATGATCACGAAATGAAAGTAAATCTATCTATCTATCTATCTATCTATCTATCTATCTATCTATCTATCTATCTATCTATCTATCTATCTATCTATCTATCTATCTAACGTATGGGTGCTTGCAGGGTTGTCTCCTTGACTTTGTATATGCCGAAAATGGCATAAGAGGACATGAATACATGGTGAGAACGATCCACAGGTAATAACTTCAGCTACTTGACCTGCTTGTCTTGTACGTCATGAAACCCTTTGTGACGGACACGTGTGGCACATATCCGCATAACACGACCCGTAGTATATGGGTATGTGCCACAGGTGATTACCTAAAAGGAGGCCTTGAAAATGTTAAAGCGATGGTCTTGAAGAGCCCGTGTCGCGGGAAAGCCAGTGTCAGCTTTGACGGTGTTGTCGACGAGTGAAAAACTGAGATGGAAGCAGGGAATCAAGATAACGGCTGTAGCCGGTATTCAACCAAGGCATACCTGATGACCTTCAAATATTCTGCGACTACATAAAGCCCGCTATCGGGGCAACGCCAATTGACGTTAAACTGTTGGCTATGCGTTTTAGGGGTGAGGCTTCTTATGCTAATCTCTCATCCCTCTGGCGTAAGCAGTAGCGTCTCTCTTATAAAATAGATGGCGCTGTCCCATAGAGATGCATGCAAACTGCAGTTGGGTGAGGATATACTAGATGGCTCTGTACGCAGCCTGTGTCGTCATCGTCATTTTTCATCTAGTTTCATAGATGGGGCTTTCCCAAAGAGATGTGTACACAAATGGCTGCTGCGTGAATGGACGCTAGATGGCGTTGCAGGTGCGACTGCCCTGCGAGCGCCTGCTGCGTGGTCTGCGTGGGGCTGCGCCAGCGCGCCCGTTATCTCTCATTCTCTGGATCGTCGGCATACGTGTTGGGTCGTGCTTTGTGCCTTGAGGGGCGGCTTCCAAGCGAGCGCGGCACCGGACGAATCCCGAAACGCTGCACGCCAAGGACGCCCCTGCAAAACGTGCGCGACGAGAAGCGGACCCCGGAGTGCGAGAGCAAGATAAGCGGCGGTGAAGCGCACATGGTGCCGGGCGGACCCGAATTCTGCTCCTCGGAGGATTCGCGATATCACCGAAAAACCTCCGGAACTTCGACCACCTCACTACCATCCACTCAAAAAGATGCTGGAACTTTTTTTAAGAATGTGATGAACAGTTACTGCTCCAGCTACAATCAAGCGTTGCTCAGATACCCCGACGACTGCTGTACTTATGGTGTACACATCATTGCACCGTAGCGTGCATTTCGTTGTGATGAAACTGACATCTCTGATGTAGCGTAAGTGTCTCCGGTACGTACCACCTTGAGTGTCACCTGTAGGTGTCGGTATCGTTGACGTGCCTGTAAAGTTCATGATACGCGCTTGAGCAGTAAATTTACGCGAACACATTGATCCAGCTCGTAACGGTTGACTCAAAGCGAGAAATCTGGCATCGATTGATATTTATTGATTGTGTCGCATAAAATTGATTACTACAGTGCGTGGGACCAGCCTTAATTTTTTTCGTTCTCAGCACCTTCCCACAAAGTTTGACCGAGGACTAAAAAAATACTTATCTCAAATTATGGTTCGCTCATTTATTGCTCTAATGTATCAATACTGTCTAACTTCTCCAAAAGAAAAATTGCAAAGTTACGCCTATTGGGAAAAGGCATCACAAAGGGCGTTTAGGACAGCTTGACAAAGGTCCTGACACTTATTCGATCGAAAACAGTCACTTGCATAGGGTGGTTCTGAAACATTACTTACGTTTGCCTGTTACAAAGATTGACGTTAACACTCTCCTTCTCTTTGATATTCTGAATCATGCGCTTTTGCGGCTTCAAAATTATGCAAAAAAAGATATAGCAACAATATCGTGGTAAATGTAGAAAGTGTTAACACTATGTTTAAATACCTCTAATTACGTTCAGTTGCCTTAATAACGAAATTGCCGTCACCCTTCAACACTTTCCTTTCATGGCCCGAGACGTGACAATACTCATTAGTAGTATTGTGTAGCAGAACAGCGTTCATCAGGCTGCTATGAGGACATTTACAACGATACATTTCCCATAATATCGATACATTATGTACATTTATCACGATATCGTGGTAAATATAAAAAGTGTTAACACTATGTTGAAATACCTCTAATTACGTTCAGCTACCTTAATAATGAAATTTAGCTACGATACTTCAGAATTAATAATAACGAACGTCAAGCAACATTTAGCTGGTGTTCTCAAAGTTAGTCAAAATAGTCTCAAAGTTAGTGAACTTCAGCCGGCGCTCATCAGCATTCGGCAGTAAGGTATTGCACGAGTAGATGCGGTAGGAATCACAGAGTGAATTTTTTTGCAAGTGTGTACGCTGTTCTGACCTTCGCACTGCGGTAATCTTGTGGTTATGATGGTTGCTGCTAACCCGAAAGCCGCGGGATGGAATATCGCACATGGCGGTCGCTTCCCAACAAAAGTAATATGCTACATGCCTGTGTGCTTATAATTACACGCACATTTAAAAACTCCCGGCTGAAAAATTTTAGAAGCCCTATCCTATGGCGTTCTTCATAGTCATATCACGGTTCTGAGGCGCCATAATCCAGCAATTAGTGTGACTTTTGCTCTTCCCAATGCTACATGATAAAAAAAAAACAGTCAGCTGAAACAAACAACCCTTTAGTATAGGTAGGCAAACGCGTGGCGTAATATCTCGTAGAATAATGCGCTGCCGAAAACTTAACAGCCGAGCTTTTCTTGTTCACGTAAATCTTATCTGAAGTGCTATGTACGGATCTTTTACTTCCTTTAGATTGTGAAGAGCACGTTCGGAGCATGGCAAAAGACAAATGAAGAGAGACTTTTTTGACTTCTTAAGACCGATGTAGTCACTCGAATGCATTCAACATCCTTCATTTCGTGACCTCGCTATAACAATGTGTGTAAAGAGCCCACTTCTGTTGAACTCAAAGATTAAAAGCCAGTTCCCTTTTTACATAGTACCCTGGTCGTGTCGACGTCGTCTAGGGTGCAAGCGATCTCCCATTTCTCTTCCTGAAACAGAAAGGAATTCGATTCCTTCTCGGCACCCCGAAGCTCTCTTGCTTGCACTCTCGATAATATTTCATTGTTCCCCAGTTTGTTGAATTGAGCCCGTCGAAGCGAGAAGATAGCCGTGCAGTGAAGCTTATTTGCTTGTGTCGTGGACAGTTCAGACCACTTTTGACCTTTTATTGGCGCTGCCAGTTGGGCTATACATGGCAAAGTTTCAGAAAAAAACTTTCATCTGGGCTAGTTGGTTAATATTTCGAGGTGAACAGGTGTGCGCTGTTAAGCTTTGGCGTATGAAAAATGTGCAACTGACGTCGTCTATGAAATACCGCTGTCTTGTGGGAAATAATACGTTGGCCCAACTGGGCGTTGCGTGAACTACTGTGCAAGCGAAAAAATTATTTCACATGAAATATCTCGAATGTGCATTTGCTCAATGATTTTCACAGATTAAGATTTCGGGTTGGAGTGATGACACCACAGCCCGCAGCTCTCTTGCTTGATGATGATGAAAACTGATGAAAGCCTTTTATATTTCTGCACAAAGTGATGCTTGTGTCAGTGACATCACATTATCTTCATTTGATAGTGGGAGTAATTTTCTGCATGTCATCTTGTAAGCTGTTTGGTTTTCACCATGTGACAACGTTACTGATTTTTCGTGAGCATATATTCGAAGGGTGACGAATAAAAAAATAAGTTTAAAAGTCAGCGCTTGCCCCTGTCGCATCTATTATGTGTCCTTGTCTTATATTGGGCACACCAGTTTATCTTGAAATTGTGATGTTTGCCTTTATAGTTGATTCTGCTCTCGATGCCTAATAATAATATAATACCGTGCATGTTTTGTTATTGCCATTTTTTGCTTTATGATACTTCAAATCCCTTTTCTGCATATTGCCAAAATTACTTCAAAAAACATATGCAGTATAAAGCAACATGATCAACATAGGCAGGCATGAAAGCTTTTAAGCGTAATGATTTGGCACTTGCTCACGAAAAGTTACTTCTTAAGTGTTCTCACACATCCATCTTTTTCGTGTTCTCATTTTTCATACTAAAGCTTTCGTGACTCTAGAGTGTGGTAGCACGTGATTGATTGATGATTGATATGTGCGGTTTAACGTCCGAAAACTACCGTATGATTATGAGAGATGCCGTAGTGGAGGAGGAGGGGGAGGAGGAAGAAACGTTTATTTTTCAAAACGCTGTTGCGGTGCAGGTTCCACTTCCACCCTAGGTGGGAGGTCTCCTCATTCCGGGAGCCCTCTGGCCTTCGCTGTCTCCTTGGCCCTGGCGACGAGACGTCGTTGTTGGTCCAGGTCCTCCAAGGCGAGCTTGGCCTCCCAGGATTCGAGAACGTGTTCGTTTTTTTGAACAGCGTTGCAGGTATTCGGTGGAGGCGATAGGTCTGTGTGTTGCATGGACACTCGAGGATTAGGTAGGGCAATGTATCAGATGCGGTAGAAATCGGGCAAACATACATGTAATGTTGGGTACAATCGGTGCATTAGTATGCCGCGTGTGTATGTGTTGCTCTGTGGTCTTCTCAGTGTGGTGCTGTCCTCTTTGTTGAGCTTCGAGTGTGGCGTTGGATGCTCTCTGCGCGCCAGCCTATGGTGTTGCAGTATTGCAGAGTAAGTATTAGCAGTGTCCTTCAATGCTTTCTGGTCACGAAACTCCGCCCAAAGGTTGGTATAGGGACAAAATCTCCAGCTAGCGGCACCACCAGTCGTAAGGGGGCCACAAGCCACCACCAGTGCTGGTATTATATGCGCACTATAGCCGACGTTTCGACGTGATTATGTGCGTGCTGTTCTTCATGTTACCTTTTTATTAAACGTCACTGAACGCAGCAATGCCATTAGATCAGTATAAACGTGATCCAGTGCCGACGACGATTGAAAGCTGTTTACTTAAGAGCGCACGCGTAGTTTGCTTGGAAGTGCGGACCAACCTTATAAATAGCAGCGCGTTTAAAGTGTTTTAACACCGCGCGATAACGCATTGTGTTAAGAATTACCTCATAGCCCAGTTATATGGGTACTTACGATGCCTAGAAGCGGCACGTCGTTGCTCGCCAGTGTTTAAAGACGATGCTCCGTGCTCCCGATGCGAGCAGCTACTGCTGGATCTGCTCGACAACGTGTTCACGCCTGGCCAAAGGGCGATTCTGTTCATGTGGTAGTAAAGCTTTCTATTCTGGCAGTGCCGCAAATACGGGCAGGAAGGTGAACGGAATGGAACACGACTAGGTAAGACCGGGCAATCGCATTGGTTTATATCCGGTTCGTCTCTCGCGCGCTGCTACCCAAGGAATCGAATGAAGAGAATGGTCGAGCTAGATGTTTTATTTTATACCTTTCAATTCAGCCTGCACCCTATTGCGCAGTTGTTCTGGACACACGTTTGTGAGCGCCGATCGCTTTCTTGGCGCGGGTACTTTCGATGTCGCGGTTCAGCAGCTCAGCGCTTTTGCGACCACTCGCTTCGGTATTAAGGGTGCTTCTTGAATAGGCACGAGTTTAACTTGCCTAACATCTGATTGATCCCTTTTTTACACGAAATTGAGTCGAGACACCCGTCTCTTGACGTTTCTTTATGTTTACTACTTAGAGCAGCATTAATTACTGGTCGACAACCCACGAGTTCTTCGGGAAGGGAAATACAGCAGCCTAATCTGGAAGTTCCTTTCGACGCCAGTGCTAGCTGCTCGGCGACATTTGCCACACTACCTAGGTACCATACCATACTTCTTTTATGCCTGGGGGAGGGGGTTACGATTTAAAGCATGCAATGAACCTGAAATTTCGTACTAATGATACGCCGCTTAGTATTTAGGTGTGTACCTATGAATTGAAGCTTCCCATCAGGTGCATTTAATGAGAAGCAAGTTCTCAATGAGGAGCAATTTCTCCCGAAGTTCGGCGCTACTGGGGAAACAGAAGAGCGACGCCTTTTCCTTGTTGCTCCTGTATCCGGTAGCTGCAGCCCGTCACACAACACGTCTTAAGGCATTGCTCCTTCTAATTTTCATGCCATCGACCTTGAACGCGGAGCACTGGCCTTTGCAAGTGCTCGCGACGCTATTGCAGAAACTTCGTTCGAAGGAATACCGCGAACTGGCTTCACACAACGTCTTCGAGCTGCCGCCGCTGCCAATGCGTTCCGACAGGGCAGTGGCCGGACGCAACGGAGCGATGGCCCCCCTATCCCAGCTTGCGCCGCGTAGCGGCCGCTCTTGGCAGCATATCAAGCTTCTCCCATAGAGTGACGGAGAAGATTCGTGACCAGAATGGTATTAAAGGACTCTGGTGTTAGGTACAGACTCAGCCTCTGCGGAACGCAGTCCTGGCGTCTAGAAAGCGGGCAAGGGGTGGCCCGGTAGGCGTGATCGTGGGCCGCTGCATGAGCCGCCTCGTTTCCCTCCAGCCCAGGAACGTATGTCACACAAATGAACGGCATCGGTGTGCTTTGGTAGACACAGGCAATCCAGACACATATCTGGATTGCTTGGGTAGACACACGACCTTTGCTGTAGTTTCGCATGGCAGCATCCATAGTAGTAGTACCACAGCAGCATCCAAGCACGTTGTGGTAGCTAGGGCAACTGCCGCCTCCTCTCCGATTTCTGGGCTTCGGGTGCGTACTTTGGTAGATGCGAGCTCTACGCCCCGAGAATCAATGACGCTCAAAGCGTAGGCGTCTCTACCAGGATACTTGGCTGCGTCTGTATATCTGGCGTCCGGATCTTGGCTGTGATTTTGTCGTAGAGCATTCACTCGTGCCTGCCTTTTTGCTTGTGACGTGTGGGGTGCCTATTGCGCGAGATTCATGCAATACAGAAAGATTCGCGGATGTTTTTCAAAATCCATTCTTTTCGGTCCGCGTATGTGTCGCCTATAAAGGTTTCGCTATAGTTCAGTCGTTGTAGCACTGAACTTCCAGTGGACGAGAGCTTTAACCGTCTTAGCTGGCTAGCCCTGGGTGCTTCGGCTAGTTCCTGTCTAGTTATGTGCATGCCCCCCTCCAGAAGTTTGGCAGTGGAAGCCATGAATGGGAGCCCTAAATTGATTTTGGTGACCTTACGAATTACGATGTTCAGCTTCTTTACTTCCGCGTTCTTCGTGGCGAGGTAGTCGAATAGCGGTCCCGTAGTGGAAAACTCTGAAAATTTTGAGCACCTGGGGTTCTTTAGCGTGCACACATATTTTAACACGCTGGCCTACAGAATTTTCGCCTCCTTTTAAAATGCAGCCGCCATAGCCGGGAGCTGATCCCGCAACCTGTGGGTCAGCAGCCAAGTGCCTTAGCCACTTGATCACCAAGGCGAGGTGATGTTGTAGCACATAATTCCTTTTTAAGGGCGCATATTCAATTCTCAAAAGAAAATGTGTCCCCACATTTTAAAACGGCGAATTTCAACCAGTTCTTGCTTGCGGCGTCGCATAATTACGAAAAACACCGCCAAAGTTTCTTTTCGGCTGACGTCCACGAGGGGGAGTTCTCATGCAGAAATACACGATGAATTTAGTCACATTATCACAATATTATAATATCGGCATACAAATAATGTCACAACAAATTATTTCTGCGTACAAACAACATTTTTCAGATGTTTAAGAAAAGGTCGCAAGCAAGCCTAAACTTACTCGGCGAATTCCGTGCTCAACACAGCGTGATTTGTACGCGAAATGTTTTGTCCATAATACATGTCGAGAGGTATAATTGCTTTTTGTAAGGCATTTTTAAGCATGTGTGCCCATTATTTGAAGTTACGGTAATGTCTTTGTCGTGAATAAGCCAGAATTGCTTGTTTTCGTTTAGTTTCTGCTGAAAACCATGTCGTGTGCTTCATTCCTGGTGCCCCTAACAAAACTGTTTATCATCTGCTTATTTTAAAGGCACTAAAAGTTTCTATTTAGGCTTTTTATGAGTCATAATGACATAAAAGGTGTAAAATAGGAAATGAGGGACATCTGACAGATCAGGACAATTGATGATAATTGGAATAAAAAATAAAAATAGGGCTACATACAGATTTGAAATAATGAGAAGTGGCCGAGCATAAATTTTGAAGTCAAATATTGTCACAACAAGTTTACATTCTTCCAGCAGTTGAAGTTATATCACCGATAGACGTAACTAAATGGAAAGAGCCATACCAATTCTATATGCTCCTACAAAATGTTTCTGCATGTTTTTTCTTACTTTCGATAAACTTGTTGGACTATAAATATAGTTCATTTATTCGTTCAATCATTCATTAATTCATTCATTCATTCATTCAACGGGGAATTCCTCAGAACAACATATATAAATGATATTGCATGATCATTCCTCTAAGGTCATTTCTCTGTGGTCAGGCTAAACGCATACGCGACGCAGACTACAATGCTCTCTCGAGGCGGCACGAATGATTGGACGGGATTTCATTTCGAGGAATGGCTGCCCGAGGATTTCCCTATAGGCCCACCTCCAACCTCCTGCCTCTCTTCGGGCTGGAAAAAAAGTGACTGCCATATGTCAGGAGTTACGGACGGGTTTTCCAGAACTACCGTCTCTCCTAGCTAGAAGGGGAGAACTCCCTGCGAATTAACGTCGAACGAAAACCATCGATCCCCAGACGTTGACTGCACGTCTTCGGTTCTTGCCAATCTCTGTGGAAGATGTGGGAAATTCGTGATCAGCCTACACTATACGGAACAAAATCACAGCAGGAGAGAAGTACAAGACTCAGTACAGTGCCCGAAATAAATCTACGAGTCGATTTTTAAAGAGATACAAAAATATGGCTTTACCAGTGATGTTTTGTGGCAGAGCAAGAGTTAGAGTTACAAAGATCGCAAATACAACCAATAAATTTTCAAAGAAAGACGCGCGAAACGCCCTTTATTGGCGACTTTGAGTTTTGCCTAATAACCTAGCGACCGCTATCTGCAACTCATCATGACACTCCACAAGTGTGTGGCCGCATCAGCTGCTGTGGTGGAAGTGTCTGTTTATGAATGTTGACGCTACTCGCTTGCAATTGTAGTACGTTTGAAACGTTGGTGAATAAAATTCATTGATTGTAGAACACATACCTTCTTGCAATCTGTATTCGGTTTTCGTTCATCGCGTACAAAGCGTTCATCGCGATGAAAGAAAATGCCTGGCTGCTGCTGTACTGTAGGCTGTCGTAACGACATCCTCGGTCGCGACAAACCATCGCACAAGTTTCCTACAAATTAAAAGCTGCTCGGCCATTTGATACTTAATTGCTGCTCAGCCATCACGCCAAAGTTGGACACATCTGAAGAGTGACTTTATTTGCGAGGTTGGAACACTTCGTTGCTTCGTTTAGCTGCGTCTGCAGCATCATACTGCAGCGTCTTCACTTGGTGGCGTCATCTAGCCGTAATGCGTGCAAAAGGTTTGCTTTCGAATATATCGCGCTCTGTAGCATGACGAAGTCGACCGTTGTAAAAGGTAAGAACAGAGAAAAATTGACGTGACGTACGAAGCAACATGCAGACAGTGCTGGTCCTGTGTGTGTGTTTTTTTTTTCGTTCGTCACGTCTACTCCACGCTGTTCTTGCCTTTTACACTGTGTGACCAACTAGTCCAACGAAGCACACTTCTGGATGTCGACCGATCTTCATTAGTTCAACCTGTAAGTGGCTTGTAAAGTAGCATGGATCTGACAGTAGGGGCCTTATGTATAGAGCTAGGAAGCGGCTGAGAATATCCACAAATGTGGTGCCTCGTCACGCAGAAACAAAATTAGAGGCGACAATTCGTTTACTTCAGTGCAAAGTAGCGACACTTGCACGTCAGCGCTCGTGCGCCCTCGTCTATTCCATGGGTTAACTTTGCGTCTTGCGGTGATGCCGAAATGAATCTCGGAGGCCAATTGGAAAGAAGCGCGTGGTTTTGATCTGCTCCACCTGATGAAGCAGTCATCCCAGCGTTTCACAAAATGAGCGTCTGCTGTTCGAATACGCTTATTAACCTAGTTTTTGGTAATTAGTCAGAAAGTGAATTGGGACTTATCTAAACCAATGTATTGTTCTGATATTATTGAATCCATCATAACACTTAACTTGAACGAGAACCATTGATTTCATACCATGCAGGATTATATTCAGAATCGCGTTTTCAGAATACTCGGAAGACCAAAAGTAAAAATTCGACCGGAAATGCTGCATACAGAAACACGAGTGCCACTTGTTGCTCGTGTAACTAAAGACAGTGAACGCAGCAGTTCAACGCAAGCTTAGAATGTCCGTGCAGTGACGTGACGTCACTAGCCAACGTACTTTCTCTCCGTTACAATGGTGTTTACAGGGTGTGACCACACTTAACTATGCTACATGCAGGAGAGAAGACGTGCGCTCACTCGCAAATGCAATCGTCCACACTCACTCGCGTCCATATCCACTTTTATTCAAATCTTGGCTACGCAACTAAGAGGCTATATTTGGATGGTCTGTTAAATGTAGGAATGGAGAATGCCCGACATGTTCCGGGAATGATTGATATGTGGGGTTTAACGTCCTAAAACCACCACACAATCACGAGAGACGCCGTTGTGAAGGTATCCGGGAATTTTGGCCACCTGAGTTTTTTTTAATGTGTACCCAAATCTGAGCACACGGGCCTACAGCATTTCCGTCTCCATCGAAGATGCATCCGCCACTGCCGGGATTCGATCCCGTGACCTGCGGATCAGCAGCGGAGTACCTTAGCCACTAGATCCCCGCGGCAGGGCAACATCTTCGTGCATTATGTCTCAAACGGGGTTATCTGAGAGAATGTGACCTCCAAGTTCGGGTGTGGAACGTATGACCTTTAAGAAATATTTGTACAGTCAACGATTTCTTTATCTCTATAGGTAAACCAAGTTTTGTTCCAGCTATCTGATATCTCTTAACAAGCTCAATTCTTTCTCAATCAGAGAAATCGGCAACGTCTTAAGAAACAGCCTCGTGCTTGCGCTATCCCATCATCTCACTTTTCTCGCTACTCCCCACTTTCAGTTTCTCGCGCCGCAGCTGCAGTTCACGTTTCAAGCAGCTATGACGAAAATTGTAAACGTTTCGCTGTGGCGCCCTAACTTGCTTGATAGAAATGAAGCGTTGGTTTGAGAAGGCGCAATTGTGAGTCTTCTGCGATACGAATTGCTTTTCGTACCCCTCGCCATAGTTCTAAACCACTGCAGCAGTTCCTGCTTGCTTTGAAAAGGATGGGTTGTACGATAGCGTGGGACCTACTGACAAAGCGCGTGTTATACTGCCTTTGAATGAGCTAGAGCGCTCGAAAGATTTCTCCACATTCATTCTGGGGAGTGATGTGTGTATTTTGTTTTTCTATGCGGAGAGAGAAAACACAATTTCGTAGTGATGGTGGTGCTGCCACGTTTGGTCGATTTCAAATGCGATATGAGAAGCGATGCGAGCGCCCCCTGCCGTATCTCAAGGGGAATAGCGAGCACCACCGAGTTTATTCGTGTGTTTCCCTATGTACTATATAAAAAATTCATGCATTCTTACATTTGTTGGTCTTTGAACTCATTCAGTTCTTGTAGGTATGTTTCCTTCCTTCCTTTTTTATTTTTATTTATTTATTTATTTATTTCTTCTTGCCAAGATCTTCTTGTGGTTATGACATTTGACTGTGGACCGGAAGGTAGCGCGAACAAATTCCGGCCTTGGCGGCCTTATTTCATTGGAGGCAGAATGTCTTGTGCTTGGATTTTGGTTTATGCTGATGAGCTCCAGGTGAATAAAACTTCAGAAACTCTCCACTACGGTTTTTCTCACACTCATATTGTGGTCTTTGGTGGTTAAACACAATGATTATTACTATGTTTTTATTAAAAACGAAGAATTTTTTTTGCGTACTGCAAGCACTTTTGGCGTCTATCCACGTATTTGTATTCATCTATGTATAGCCGCTTACGTCTCGGTGCTCTGCTGGTCATCCTTTTAACTTTGCGTGAACAAAACTTAGTATGGGAAGGTAAGATGGTTTCCCAAATATGACGTGCTAGTCAAGACGTGAAATATGTCACAATTCCATCTCGCACGTCGTCAAACACTTACCCGAGGCATACCTGTAACACATAGTGGCATACACCAGTCTGCGGGTTCACCGCAGTGACTACACTGGGTAACTTATGTACTGGCATAACGTCAGCAGTCGAGTCAAAGCACAGACATCAGCTTTATCGAAACGAAGTGTGCTTTACAACGCAGTGATCTAAATATCACATGTAACTTTCGT
The DNA here is from genome assembly GCF_013339725.1 of Rhipicephalus microplus. Taxonomy (NCBI): domain Eukaryota; kingdom Metazoa; phylum Arthropoda; class Arachnida; order Ixodida; family Ixodidae; genus Rhipicephalus; species Rhipicephalus microplus. The sequence continues at coordinate 18,917,141 of NC_051169.1, read as the reverse complement.
TAGCGTATTCCCCCGTGGCAAAACCACGTTTGAATGTAATTTGCTGAATTATAGAAATTAAAAAATGGCCCCGTATCTGCATGTAATATGCAAATGTCGTCGAAAGAATATAGTCTTGCGTGTGCAGAGAGTGAACAAAACATTTATTTATTGTTCTGCGCAAGAAAATCGGTGAATAGTATTCTGGAGGCGCTGCGTTAGAGTGCCTTGAGCGTGCAGCGGAGGCGAACGAGCGCATCAAGTCACGTCACACGTGAGACATGAGCCCCATCTGGCAGTTGTCTTAGAAAACAAAGCGCGTGGCTCTGAGACGGGCAAGCGCACCCGTCTCAGAGGTGATAAGGGGGAAAACGCAAAGCGACGGATAGGTGCCACCATCATGTCGTTTTAGAAAAGCGTTGGAAACACTTCCCTTTTCGTGCAAGCGTTACATGGTCAGCGCAGCGTGATAAGCGGCACGTATGGTCCTTAAAATTACTTATGCATGCCTTTTACAGTAAAATACGCAAATACAGAATATATACGTGTTGTTCTGGTGCTCCAGACAAGCGCAATAATTGCTTTTTAATTGAGAATTGCACAAGTATGAACGCTTAATCTTAAGCAACATTGGTGAGCACTGCGAATGGGGTCGACCGTTTCAAGTACCCGATGCGGTCAAGAGTGGACAAACTGACAAACGTACAGACAGACAGACCAAAATTATTGCGTCGAAGGTCTCCAAAAAAAACTATTGTCTTCAAAATGCAATGTTTATTAGGCTAGCATAACAGTGAGTTCAAATTGAAACTACAATAGACGTTATCCTAGCAAGACGTCTTGGTCATCGCTTTAAATATGTAATGTTTATTGCTTTCTTATAAACCTATATGCACAGTAGTGTAGGCATAAATGAAGTTGCACGAACCTTAAGCCTGCATAGTGTCTTCTTCTGAAGTAGTTTCAATGCCAGGCATAGTTCTGTGGTTGAATACCTGGTGGCCACGCAGAATGCTTGCATTCGATTCTTGCTGAGACCCTGATTTTTTTTAATCTTTGTTAGCGTGTGATCCACACTACCGACGCCAGTTTCTGTTAATGCTATCAAATTAGAGTTTCTAATCTGTCCGCACCGTTCCGAGGTATACCTATAAACTTCCAATAATTTGTGGCGCACTACCGCGTACCAAGGCCCGTGGTACAAGGGTATGTGCCCCTTGTGTTTGGATGGAAGGGTTTGATGACGTATGCGATAAGATTTTCACGTTATTCATGTCATTATTCAGCAGGTGTTCCTTAAACTCTCTTACCCTTGCACACCAATGTCGATCTACACCAAATTGAAGAGGCAATCACGAGAGCACCCATACATATACGGCTAAATAGAAACGCATACAAAGATGCTCAAAGTACCTGCTATTCACTAAGAAAAGCTTCACATCTATTGAAGTTATTAAATAAATATGTGAAATTTCACTCATAACATACCTAAATATGTATAGCGCTGCCGTCCTACCTCGAAAATTGGTTCTCTCGCAAATTTTATTCCTAAGTCATTTTGCAGTTGAGGTTATTGCGTCGCAAGAAAAGCAATCACAAAACAATTTGACACAGTGTGACGGTGTGCACAAAGAAATAAAGATTAGTGGCGAAGACACCTTTCGCTTTGGTACTTCTCCCTGCAAATAATGAAATTGCGCGTCAGCGCGTAACACTAGCAAAAAAAGAATCACGTAGAGGAATACAGAGTGCATACTAAAGAAACGACAAAATTAAAGTTCAGTCTATATATGTAAATGTAGTCAGCATAATAACAGTGCGAAGGGAACACGGTGCCGCAATTGAAGAGCCAATTCAATTAGCCGTAATAGGAGACGTCAATGAAACCGGACAGGAGCGCAAAGCACACTTAACTAGTTTTTCCGAAAAAAAAAAAAAGATGGGGCTTTCACCCAAGCGACGAGTCTCGCTGTGGCGTATTGTCACCCGTATTGTCGGGTGACAATACGGGTGACAATACACGGGCACCCGTATTGTCATGAGCACTCGCGGCCTGTATACATACCGTCTTGAGAAAAGGGCTTGTTCTTTCATTATCGGTTAATGAGGAGCCACCCCTCGCTTTGTTTTAACGCATCGCGGTTTTTATCCCCTATGGAAAAAAACCCTTGAAATTTAGCCAGCGTGGTTGCACGGTGGTTACACCACTCGGCTGCCAACGCACAAGGCGTGGATTACTTTAACTGCGGTAATCCCACTTCAATAAAGCTAAAACATTTGCTGCTCTTTAAACTTTCTGCAAATCGTTTTCTAGGACTTTACTTCGACATCAAATATTCAAGAATCTTTCGGGACTCATTCATCCACGAGAGTGATTGTTTTATTTGAAACCATGGCGGGCTGCTCTGATTTCATTCACGTGGTCTTCTGTTCGAATCGCTGCCGCAGTGGGGCATCGGAAACGGGGGGAAATCAATCTCGGTCACGAGAGAATTAAGGATGAACGCAAGCCATTAAAGCGAGATTAGCCGCTGATCATCAGACGTGACCTCGTTCCTTTCGGACAGCATCGACGAATGTAATAATCTCATCTTTTTGCTAGCTTCATGTCAGCCTTTTTATTTACCTTTTGATTCACATCTTGTGACCGGTTGCTGCATTTAGAACGAGAGTCAAACTTGTCTTGAAAATCGATACCACTTTACGGTCGCAAGCCTCGGTGGCTTCAAATGGGCCATGGTAGCCAGTGCGTGAAGGATCTCCCCTGATCCTCCCATTTTTATTTTCCTTTCCCTTCCGCTAGCATACGGTAGCAATGTGAATGTTGCAGCAGGAAACCAGGTTGCTGGTTTCATTTTCAGCGTATAGATGTTCGTCTTCTGGGCGACAGTTGAACACGAAACAGTTATATATTCGATTCGGAACGGTACGCTTAAGGTATACCTGCAACAGAAAAATAAGTTTTCCATTGTGGGCGTTCCTTTTAGCTCTTCTTTGCTTTCTCGTTGAATCATTGCATGTGTTTAACGGCCGCTTAGTAGGACGGACCACAGAAAATGACCACAAAAACAGAAACTATTTCTTATATGGCAGGTGTTAGAAAAGGTATGTAGTGGCGCGAAAACGCGACATTGCACTTAAAAAAGATTGAGACGTAATCCTTAGACTCATTTCGATTTTTTCGTTGAGGTATCATGAAAACCTCGCTTTTTTCAGCTACAATAGTTTCTAACAATCATTTTTAAAAAGGGTGCATGGTCGTGCACAAAATCGAAATAAATAAATTAGTAAATAAAATAAAGAATCTGTACCGAGCAGCCTTGGGCTGTCCGGCAAGCTGAAGATGTCACCTCAGTCCAATGTCCTCTAGTGGTTCCCTAAGGCACCGCCATCGTAGTCAATGGAGGGTGGGAAGAGACAGCGGTTGGCCCCTTCTCCCCTACCAAGCCAGGAGGAAACTGCCTGACTTCAAATAAAGTTTATTCATTTATTTATGCCCTCCATCAACGATCATTGCGAGCATATTCATAGGTAATTTTCTAACTGACCGTGTTTCGTGTTTTATACACTCGGGATAGCATTCCATGAGTTTAAAACTTTTTGATGAATAAAAAAACTATTCGTTGGCTAAAAAGAAGTCTATACCTGCAAAGGTACAGAAATATCTTCCATAAATTCTTTATCACAATACTAGCCCTATTACGTACTGAATTGACTTCACTAAACCTTCTGAACATCATATATAAGTGGAAAGAGAAGCCTGCCTTTGAACCAAATTTGCATGTAACAACGATACCATAGTTGCTGTATATGTGAATTCAGGGTTTGCTTTGTAAAGAAGCAAATAGTTAGAAAAGCCTCAGCTTTTCGTCTTAATTTCATGCGTATATATTTCGCAACCTTAAAGAGGTTTACTTGAAGCAGTTTTGAAGCTTTAAGTACGAAATAAATCTGAGGTTTTAACATGAATTCTGCCAGAAGATTTCCAGAACACTTTCCAAGTAATGGGTTGCACTGAAATTTCCAAGTAATGGGAAATTGCACTGAAATTTCCTGTGATGCAAGCACGCTTCCCGCTTTGCCGGAGTTGTTCGTTATCATGTTTATGCTAACAAAGCAGTTAATGTGCTGTGCTTATCGATCGTGATTTCAATTAACGCGGCAAGCTTTATGTGACTCTACTTCCATGACCATAACGACGTTCATGCAATGCCGCAGCCGCACAAACAAACAAAAATTAGATCACCATACAACAAAACAACATTCATGATGCCCGCCTGTGAAGGGCATAATGCCAGCGATGCCATAGCAGGGTGTACTTGAAAGGAACCTAATTAACGGGTGTAATTATTCTCGTTGAATGCAAGACGTTATCAGCGCCAGCACTTGGACAGTTGTGTGAACAGCCCTACATAGTTAATGCATGCGTAGAACTTAGTTTTTTTTTACTTTTACCACTTGTCTACATAAGTGGTATGAATCAAAATTTGAATCAAGTTGCCCTTGGGAAAGGTTAAGCAAGTGCTCCTTTGTGTGTGCTTCGCACAATTAAGAGTCCTAAAGAAAGGACAACGCGATCACATGGAGAGGTGGTGTGTGCCTGTTTTTATGAAACAAGTAATTATGTCACTCTTTTTAAATTACCTTTATTTCACTTCTACAACAGCTTGAGCACGCTTAAAAAGGTGAGGAGAGCATCACAGGGACCTTATTAGATCTCTGTACGTATTTGCAACGCCTTTTTTTTTTATTGGCATGTTGTCAGGAAATTTTGGCGCACAAATAAGACGACGCATCTTGGTTTCTAACACAGAGCACATAGGCTCTAAATGTCTGATCGTAACAAGTTGAAAGCACCTAAAATTTAAAATGTGGCATGATAGTCGCGACACAAGGTCATAACATAACAGCTAAACATCATGATCAATAATATATATATATATATATATATATATATATATATATATATATATATATATATATATATATATATATATATATATATAGAGAGAGAGAGAGAGAGAGAGAGAGAGAGAGAGAAAGATAATAATAATAATTTTAATTATTATTACTGCCACTAATACAGTGTTGATGGAAGGAGTGGGAAAAGAAGCGACAGGCCACTCGACTAATTTCCCACCCCCCATTTACATACGGCAGAGGAAATGGTGGCGACAGAATACATAGAATGGTCGCAGTAACTCACTTTCGTTGCACAAATATATAAACATACATGTAATAGAGACATTTTAAATGTAGGCAGTATAGGTTGTGTACACTTTATATAACAAAAAAGCATGCGTGAGCAGGTGTATTTTGCCTAAAGAAAGCATGTTACAATAAATAGCACTGCATGCCACAGACCTCACAAAACGTCTATTGTTCAACACTATTTTAATCTCCAAGTAGCTCATTGCCCCCGTCCCCCGTCCGTCCAAGAGTCGTATTTTCGTTCGAGAAAAGGTGGCAACGCTAGGGTCTCCATAAAACGTGTTGCGCATATTCTCGTCCACCGTGTTTTAGGAGCGAAGTTCCTTAAGGCGTGGGCTGTGCGTCCCCTGTATGTAGCCACCTCTCGTTCAGTTCTAAGTATTACGCTAGCCACCGCCCGATCTAAAGGGTACAGCCATATCCATCCGCCCTTCCGTCCATCCATCCGTCCGTCCATCCATCCATCCATCCGTCCATCCATCCATCCATCCATCCATGCATCCATCCATCCATCCATCCATCCATCCATCCATCCATCCATCCATCCATCCGTCCGTCCGTCCGTCCATCCGTCCATCCATCCGTCCGTCCATCCGTCCGTCCGTCCGTCCGTCCATCTATCCATCCATCCATCCATCCATCCGTCCGTCCGTCCGTCCGTCCGTCCGTCCATCCATCCATCCGTCTATCCATCCGTCCGTCCGTCCGTCCGTCCGTCCGTCCGTCCGTACATCCATCCATCCGTCCATCCGTCCATCCGCCCGTCCGTCCGTCCGTCCGTCCATCCGTCCGTCCGTCCGTCCATCCGTCCGTCCGTCCGTTCGTCCGTCCAAAAGATGCAAGATGTTATAAACTAGACGGCGGTACGTGTAGTTGATTATGAAAGATGCGAGGTGTTATAAAATAGGAATGATGCCACATATGGCGCGTGTCATCGTTCGATATAGTGCGGCGACGTACGCTAGGGGGAGCGTTGCAATAAAATCGAGTGGGCAAAATGTACGGAGGATTCATGGTTTACCAGGTTTACCTCCGGAGCTTCGCCCACTCATCATCATTCACTTCGTGGATATGGCGGCATTTTTTTTCGTAATGCAAGATCTTACAATGGCTTCGCCTTAGGGATCCGGCCAGCTGAATCCAAATCCTGAACATGTTACGATGAATATCTTCTTTAACTTTGTATGCACAGGCCTGCCGTGGTGTGGCCTGTTTTTCCCACCGTATAAGCCACGCCCTGAAGTTTTCTTCCGCAGTTGACTGCGCGAAGAGTTGACGGTCGTGCAGTGTGTCTTTGATATTCGCTTATTGGTGTCACAACTTATGGCCCCACCCTTCCAGCTTATTTTCTTTGTTGTGTAAATAACAACCGTTCTTTCCTGATTGCTACATTGCGTCCCCAGCAGCCCCTGTGCTTTGCGTCTACTTGCCTCGTGAGAAGTAAATGTATGCGGAGCTCTTAGCTCAAAGTTGAAAGAAACTGGGAAAACAATAACCCCGCTATCTTCCGTAGTGGGCAGACTGTATAGGAGAAGAAGGTAGAAACATTTTTGTTGCAACTTTTGACAAAAACGAGATTCGCCGACTTTTTCTGCGACGTTTATTGCTTCTGACTATTGACACTTGGGGCATGTGTTTCCGTCTATTCTTAGTCGCTTGGCTCCAGCTAAATGCAATCCAGAAAATTTGCTCTCATTTTTGGCACTGTACCATTTCCCTGTAATTCCTTCAATGATTTCCTTTTAACGCAACGTATATCACGCCTAGTTGTCTTTGTTTCTCTGTTCTGCTTCATCCTCCTCCTTTATTTTCTCATCGTTATCATGTTGCGGTGTTGGGCTACATTTATAATGATGGTTGAAATCTTCAAGTTGCTGCACTGCCGCTACGATTTATTTGCTTTGTAACTCGTCGTTCACTGATGCTAATTACTTGCTTTGATCATGCTGTTATTTTTCATTATTATGTTTTATTGCTTTAATTATTTCAATAAAAATCACGAGATGTAGGAACGGAAACAATTAACAATACATGTTCTCGTACGTATTCACGCACAATCTTCAGTGGCAATCAGCCTGTGACGTACAATGGAGATGGAAAACACGAATAGATCGGTATCTACTTTCTCTGCTCTTGTGCCTCTCTTTTCAAGCATTTGCAGCTCGGATGGGGATGAAAAGCCACTAGAGTCTTCCATGATGCAATCAAAAATCATTCTATGTAAAGAGCGCACTACACTGTTCACGCACCTTTCCCTCTGCTCTGCCGCACCTTTCCCTCTGCTCTGTATACGTTTCGAGCTGCTTATCACAACTGAACAAAAGTTTATGTTCTGTTCTCACCCCAGAACGGAGTATGGGAGTTTGCTCTCCTACGAACGTCGGAAGCCGAAGTGGTCACGGAAGCTTTTGCTGACAGTGAGACACACAGCAACATTTATATGCGACGCACTTTTTAGCGAATTTCAGCAACTTTAAGCATATCTATCTATCTATCTATCTATCTATCTATCTATCTATCTATCTATCTATCTATCTATCTATCTATCTATCTATCTATCTATCTATCTATCTATCTATCTATCTATCTATCTATCTATCTATCTATCTATCTATCTATCTATCTATCTATCTATTTATCTATCTATCTATCTATCTCATGATGCATCTTTGAAAGACTGTCCGATTATTTGAAGGGCAATGGCAGTGCTGAAGAAAATGGTTCGAGATCACTCGTCTCACCAGGAAGCAGCCGCATCTATTATACGACGACGATCGCGTCATCAACGGCGCTCCAAGACATCCAAGACATCGTTGCCTCGTGAACCGCGCTCAAATTCGCCTCCACTTCTGTCTCCTAGAACAAGCGCAGTCGGGTCAAAGGATAAAGAAGCCGCCAACAGCGATACAGCTGACGCCTTCCCGGAACTCCCTTGACTACACGCCGCTAGAGAGCGGCACCAGACTTCAGCAGTGAAGAATTCCTTGCCCGAATACTCTAAACCAACAGAGGAGAATAAGCAAATAGTCGCCATTGTCAGCTCCCTCGTAAGTACCATTCGTGTGTTCGTGGAGAGGGTGCAAACACTAATAGCATGAAGCGCATTGCAGCTGTCGGATACCATCAGCCCGGTTCTAGCAAGCCTTCAGAAGTCGATTTCTTAAGATTTTAAAGCAGAACCATGGCTTGTCAACGGAAACAGCTATCGTTTGAAGATGATATTCGAAACGCCTTCATACTTCAAGGAATGTGAGAGGCCTGAGGTCCCGGATATCAGATTTTCAGCAGTTCGTCTTTGAAAACCGCTTCCCGTTAATGGTAATCTGTGAGCCGAACTCATCGACTATAAGAATATCAGGATATTAGTCTTCCGCTTCAACCACGAATGGAAGAAGCAGCAAAGTTATTGTTTACATTCGCAATAACCTTACTTATTTCGCCCACGCTATACCACCAGATGACGAGAACCAGTACGTGTGCATTACTGTGAAGAAGAAGCGGCTGTCTTTTACACTTATTGGCGAATATATATATCTATCTATCTATCTATCTATCTATCTATCTATCTATCTATCTATCTATCTATCATCTATCTATCTATCTATCTATCCATCAATCCATCTATCCATCTATCTATCTATCCACCTACATATCCATCTATCTATATATCTATCTATCTATCTATCTATCTATCTATCCAACTATCTATCCATCTATCCATCTCTATATCCATCTATCTATCTATCTATCTATTTATCTATCTATCTATCTATCTATTCATCCATCTATCTATCTATCTATCTATCTATCTATCTATCTATCTATCCATCTATCTATCTATTCATCCATATATCTATCTATCTATCTATCTATCCATCTATCCATCTATCTATCTATATATCCATCTATCTATCTATCTGTCTATCTATCCATCTATCTATCAATCTATTCATCTATCTATCTATCTATCTATCTATCTATCTATCCATCCATCTATCCATCTATCTATCTATCTATCTATCCATCCATCTATCCATCCATCTATCTATCTACACATCTATCTATCTATCTATTCATCTATCTATCTATCTATCTATCTATATATCTATCTATCTATCCGTCTACGACTTCTATCTCTCCACGCCGTTTCGATAATAGCATCGAAACTCAATTGGTATGGAATAATATGACTGTATAACGAGCATAGATGACTAGTCATAACATAAAAATCTTTATATGTATGTCATGAGTGTCATAAATTGCATTTAATGGTCTTGCTGCGGTTGCGTTGGCTTAGTGAGATATTTGAATCATACTACCTCGAAGAAATGAAGCATATAGTAATCAAGCTCGGCACGATCAAGGCGCCCTGAACACACTACTTTATCAGCTGATGTATTCATTCTTGAGGCCAAGTCACATATGAAACACTGCTGTATTTGTGCTCAACTCCTATACGATACTCAATCGTGCATCATAACGCGGTAGCATTATTAAATGCTTATCGCACGGTGTCCCAGCTCACTTTTCGTCCACTTAGCTCAACTCTTAATCCATTAGGCACGCCTCATTCGAAAACAGCATTGCCTGATAGTTTAGCAGTGGATATCGCCATGGCATCAGCCACACGTTTTGTGAGTGTTACGAAGACATAAGAGTTTGTGTGGAAATATTTTAGTAGGAAAAATTAAGGAATGAAGAAAACATCAAAATCAAGACAAAAGGGACAAAGTACACATGCCTTGGTTGCCCTAACTAAAAAAAATATCACAGCATATCCACGGAGTGAATGACGATGAGTGGGGCGAAGTGTCCATCACTCCGTCCGTGCTGCTGTCCATCTGTTAGTTCTTGATTCAGTCCATCCCGGCTTGAGTCCGTACGACCGTCCATCCGTGTGACCATCCATGCGTCCGTGCGTACGTCCGTTCATCCATCTGTCCGTTCGTCCGTCCATCTGTCTGTCTGTTTGTCTGTCTGTCCACCCTTCCGTCCGTCTATCTAGTTAAGACTCCAAGTAACGCCATCTTGCATTTTTTCATCATATATTCATCATGTACAAGTACCGCCATCGAGCGGATATTTTAAGGGCAAAACGAGAGGTGGCTACTACTACAAACACAAGACGTACAACCCTCGGCATAAGGAGCTTCACCCCTAAAAAATTGTGACCACTCTTCTTACGGCAACCGAATGTATAAATCAGGTGGTAACAATTTTCCTAAAAAATGATATGTGAAGTGGTGAGCAGATGGTCTTGGCAGAGTTTGTTGGTAAAGCGGCCATTATAGGCTTGCTCATGTTCCCCTCCGTGTCTGCTTGGTACTCCACAGCAACCCAAACATAACGCAATAGAAGAGTTTCGAGCGTGCGTCAATGAGTTCGCTAGTAATCATGATAAGGCTTATAATACAGGACTTAACAGTCCTTAAAAGTACGACATAGCGCGCCTACTATGAGCAATACAACAAAAGCGTTGCCACGCTTCTGGGGTTCACCAACCTGACGGCTTCTTGTGACGAACTGTGCAATAAACACCTTTTGTTTGCAAGCTCGAAAGCCCTCGAGCCTGAAAAAAGGTGTTAACTTCTCTCACCTTACATTCACTTTTCCTCTATTCTTGTGCACATTGCTATCAGTGCAAACGCTCTCAACGAGGTTGGTATTCCTGCTTTCCCTTTAGCAGTTCTCATTAAGCTTTTATACGGCGGCGTATGCATGTTTAACAATTAAAGCATGAAAAGGAACAAGGTTTATCCATGGCTTACTCACTCGCTAACTCACTCACTCACTCACTCAATACCGCCAAACCAATAGGCCACATTCGCCATTCATGCTGACGATGAACATCTCTGCAGTTTTGAGAAGGAAGGAAAATAGGAGGAAAAGAACGTCAGGGAGATTAACCAGTTTTAGGCAATCGGTTCGCTACCCTGCGCATAGGAGGGGGATGGAGGAGATGAAAAATAGAGAGGAGAGAGGGAAGAGAGATAAACAAAGCACATAAAGCAGCTCACGCGCGCACACTCAGTCATATTTCAGTCTTCTCTTTCGTGGTGTGTGGCATTGCTGTTACAGCCGCTTGTTCAAGTCCATGTCGCGTAGAAATTTCAACAGTGTTTTTGACGCCTTCTTTGTAATGTTTTCTCTCGGACACTCGAAAAATAGTGTCCACAGACATTTGGCTGTTGTCGATGCGCGCAAGAATGGACGCCAGTGACTGTCTCTGGATGTCGTACAACGAACAGTCGCACAGGATGTGGTGTAGCGTCTCTTCGCAATGACAGGCATCACAGAGAGCGTTATCAGCCATTCCTATGACAAAGGAATAGGATTTTGTAAATGCCACTCCTAGCCATAAGCGATGAAGAAGGGTGGCTTCTCTTCGGTTGAGCCCAGTGGGCATGCGGAGAGCCATCAAAGAGGACAGGTGGTGTTGAGGATTCGTCTGGGTGGTCTGATTGCTTAATGGATACCATAGTGAAAACGTGATTTCCCGCGCAAGCCGTCGAAGATTTCTGACAGCATCGGCCTGCGAAAGTGCTATGGCTTCTTCTAGTGTACCTTCAAAAGCTGCCCGTGCGGCAGTATCGGCATGCTCGTTCCACATGACGCCACAGTGACTTGGCAGCCACTAAAACGTCACAGGGTACCATTTCTTGTGCGAAGTATGGAGAACGCATCGAATTTCGAAAACAAGCTGTTCGTACGAGTTTTCGTGAGAACTATAAAGATATAATTTATGGGGATATAAAATATGAAGAAGGCATCAAATTTCGAGAAGCTGTTCGTACGGATTTTTGTGAAAACTATAAAGATATAATGAAATTAGAGTGCACATGTGGACGAAGACGAAGTGTCTCTCTGACAGAACGGCGAGTCCTTCAGTTTTTCTACTTTTGTGGATAACATTGTTTTCACCAGCCAAGTGCGGGCTCCTGCCGGCGTGCGATGTAGATGAAGTCGCACACGCGTCCGCCAGACCCCACAAATCCAGCGGAAGCCGCCTCCAGGAAGCGCAACGGCACCGAGAGCGACACTGACAGTCACGATACCGTGAACCATTATGTCAGCAGTGAAGAGTCCGGTGACGACACCTTCGAGCTAGTGAGGAACCACAAGGCTAAGAGACGGTTTCTGAGAACGCCAGCCAAACGAAATCAAAGACGTCAGAGTGAACACGCGCAAGAATGTTCTAGCCATTGACGTTAACCACGCGGCTGCGCTGGACATATTGCACAAGGTCACAGAGCTCAATGGCATGGCTGTCCGCTCTCACATACCGCTCGGCAAAGAAGTCATCACTCGAGTAATTTATGATGTTGAAGAGACCATTGTTAACTCAGACTTGCCAATCCTGATCAAGCCCGCGACAGAAGGCACTACCATCACAAGTTTTTTTCGTCTCGGCACGTCACGTTGCGTGAAGATCATATTCAAGGGTGAAACCCTCCCGGCACACGTGAAGGTGGGACACTTTCGGCACAATTTTCATCCCTTCGTACCGAGGCCACTTCAGTGCTGAAAATATACAAAGTTGGGTCACGTGAGCAGCGTGTGCAAGAACACCACCGTTTGTGCCCAATGCACTGAACCTCGCGCCACCAACAGATGTCAATCCAATACTCGGAAATGTTTGAATTGTGACGGGCCTCATGATGCATCTTTGAAAGACTGTCCGATTATTCGAAGGGCAATGGCAGTGCTGAAGAAAATGGTTCGAGATCACTCGTCTCACCAGGAAGCAGCCGCATCTATTATACGACGACGATCGCGTCATCAACGGCGCTCCAAGACATCCAAGACATCGTTGCCTCGTGAACCGCGCTCAAATTCGCCTCCACTTCTGTCTCCTAGAACAAGCGCAGTCGGGTCAAAGGATAAAGAAGCCGCCAACAGCGATACAGCTGACACCTTCCCGGAACTCCCTTGACTACACGCCGCTAGAGAGCGGCACCAGACTTCAGCAGTGAAGAATACCTTGCCCGAATACTCTAAACCAACAGAGGAGAATAAGCGAATAGTCGCCATTGTCAGCTCCCTCGTAAGTACCATTCGTGTGTTCGTGGAGAGGGTGCAAACACTAATAGCATGAAGCGCATTGCAGCTGTCGGATACCATCAGCCCGGTTCTAGCAAGCCTTCAGAAGTCGATTTCTTAAGATTTTAAAGCAGAACCATGGCTTGTCAACGGAAACAGCTATCGTTTGCAGATGATATTCGAAACGCCTTCATACTTCAAGGAATGTGAGAGGCCTGAGGTCCCGGATATCAGATTTTCAGCAGTTCGTGTTTGAAAACCGCTTCCCGTTATGGTAATCTGTGAGCCGAACTCATCGACTATAAGAATATCAGGATATTAGTCTTCCGCTTCAACCACGAATGGAAGAAGCAGCAAAGTTATTGTTTACATTCGCAATAACCTTACTTATTTCGCCCACGCTATACCACCAGATGACGAGAACCAGTACGTGTGCATTACTGTGAAGAAGAAGCGGCTGTCTTTTACACTTATTGGCGTATATATATCCCCCGCAAGTCCATTTGGTTGTAAGAGATTAACAGATATTATGGCAGCTATTCCGGGCCCTTGCATTATAACAGGTGATTTCAATGCACATCATTCGATATGGGGAAGCTTGAGGACAAACTCGAAGGGGCGCTCACTGGTATCCTTTGTGTCAGACCACAACCTGCGCCTTCTGAGTGATGCTAGCCCGACATACCTGCGAGGAACGACGTACAGCAGCTGCCTCGACCTGACACTGGCGTCGTGTTGCCTATGCTCAAAAGTGCTGTGGTTTACAAATATCGAAACCCATGGTAAAAATCACATTCCCGCTTATGTCAGCATTGATGGCCAAGAGACTTCGTCCTCACCGGTAAATCGGTATATAGACTGGACACTTTATGAAGATCAAGTGGAGGACACGTGCAGAAATGATTCCTCGTGTGCGTTAAAAGAAGTAATTGCTGATGCAATTAAAAATTGTACGCACCGCTTCACACGCTCACAGTAGCGCACAGAGCTTGACATCAAATTAGCAAGGCTTCGGGCATTACGTATACGTGCTCAGAGGAGATACAGGCGTACAAAGTCGATTCTTGATTTCAGAGTAGCAAGGCGTATGCAGAAAAAAAATACAACGCCGAACAGACAAGCTGTAGGATCAAAGACGGAAAAGCTTTTGGGAGTCATTAGACTCACGCAATCTATTGTCTCATGTATGGAGAACTCTACAGGGTCTTCGCTCAGGCGCCATGCAACGTCATCCCTTCAAGGCTCTCGCACTTCGTCTAAACCGCCAAGAAATTGACGTTGCAGAGTATTTTTGCGCGAACATCACCGGCGGGACAGTGCTATTCTCCGATATGCTTTCATGCGACATCCCCGGTCCACGAGATATAAGTATGGATGCTCCATTTTCTATGGAAGAGCTAGAAGCTGCACTGACACTGTGCAGGCCTTCTTCTTCACCAGGGCCCGATGGGATAACGTATACGGCTCTGCATCACTTAGGCCAAGCAGCTAGACGACAACTGCTAAATTTATTTAATCGGTCATGGAAATATGGCATCGTACCTCAAGAATGGAAACGGAACCGTCTCGTGCCATTTTTAAAAGCAGGGAAATCCTTTCTGGTGCTGACATCATACCGGCCTGTAGCTCTCGCCAGCTGCGTTGAGAAACTCATGGAGCGCATGATTCTCACGCGCCTGGAATGGTTCCTTGAACGGCACAACAATTACCCCGACCGACTTCATGGCGGGATTTCGATGAGGCCATTCATTCATTGACAACGTGATCGATTTGGTGTCATCAGTAGAACAGCCGAAACTTAGGAAACGACTAGCACTTGCGTTCTTTCTTCATGTGAAAGATGCATATGACAACGTTTTCCATCAAGCTATGCTAGATACACTGCTGTTAATTGAACTGGGAGGGCGAATGTTTCGATGGATCTGAAGCTACCTGATACGAAGATCCTTTTTTGTATATACTGAAGAAGGTCCGACCTCAGACCACTACACGTGCCGTGGCGTCCCGCAAGGTGGGGTTTTAAGCCCAGTTCTTTTCAATCTTGCTTTGCTTGGGCTGGCGGAAGCTCTCCTGGAAACATTCAGTGTTTCAATATACGCTGATGACATCTGTGTCTGGGCATCTGCATTGACACGCCTACAAGTTCGAGTAAGGATACAGAGAGTGGCATCGCAAGCATCTGACTATCTTCGCACGCAAGGTCTAGCAATCTCAACAGAAAAATGTGCACTGGTGGCCTTCACGCGCAAGGCGATGACAAGTTACCCGATAAGTAATAAAGGCCAGCCCATCTCTTACAAGCGTACCCATCGTTTTCTAGGTGTCATTGTTGACCGCGACCTCTCCTGGAGCACTCACGTGACTATCTTAAAAGCTGAACTCTTAACTATTGCCCACTTCCTAAAAGTCATCGCTGGAAAAAGATGGGATCCGTCACTGAGTTCCATGCTACAGCTATACTAAGCACTTTTTATTGGTGTACTGCGCTACAGTTCTCCCCTGCTTACTAAAACTTGCAAGACAAACGTTCGAGCACTTCAGAGCGAGCAATCACAGGCACTACATGTTTGTCTCGGCCTACCACGAACTACCTCAACCACTGAAACAGTTATATTGGCTCGGGATCATCCGGTTACGACCTACGTCACAACCGACCTGCTGAGAGCACATATTCGGCACATTTCACGGATGGTATTGAGCCATTTGACATTTATGCCAGAACAACGACCACAGCCGTCGTTCTCTAAGGTCGTCAGCTCCCACCGCACTTTACTACCATCAGGTTTTATACACTTGGCGCGTTCACCATCCGCCTTGTGGAGCCTACGACAACCAGACGTGCGCTTTTCCGTCCCAGGAATAAGAAATAGAAGAGTCCTTTCTGTCTAGGCCTTGAAGCAAGCGACTCTAGACTGTTTACACACCTTCTAAGCTGACAGAATCCACGTATACACGGACGGATCTACCACCCAGACTAGCTCCACCAGCGCCACCATCATTCCATCGCGACACATCAACATAACTTACAAACTTTGTCACGTGAGCACATCTACTGGTTCAGAAATTGTTGCCTTGCGAGGTGTCATCGATTATATCAAGCAACAACCAGTTAATCGATGGGCAGTATTCTGCGACTCCAAGGCGGCTCTACAATGTCTTTCGTTAGCACACCATTGCGGGTCGTACGAACAACTGGTATGGGAGATCAGAGAAATGCTGCACTATGCGACCGAACAGGGACACAACGTTGTGTTCCAGTGGATACCAACTCATTGCGGTATCTCCGGCAACGACTTCGCCGATGAAGCAGCCAGAAACGCACACGTACAAACAAACCCTGTGTCCGTACCTTTATCTAGGATTGACTCGGCTACATACCTAAGTAAGCTGGCGCAGAACACGGCACTCCAGAAGTGGCAGTCAGCACAGTTCAGACGTCGTTGACTATATTCTCTCGACCCAGCTCTACGACTGCGGCTACCTTCTGGTATTTCTAGGGAAGAAGGTACAGCGTTGTGCCGTCTGCGTCTCGGCGTAGCCTTCACCAATGCCTACTCATTTAAGATAGGGATGGCCGACAGCGCGGAGTGCAACGACTGCGCCGTCGATGTGACTATTGAACACATCTTATGTTACTGCATGGCATACACAAACGAGAGGCTTCACCTGCTTAGTGTTTTAAATCAACTGGACAGAAGTGATTTCACTGTCGAGAAAGTATTAGGACCATGGCACTGCCCATCCAATTTCCGAATGGCAACGAAAGCACTGTTGCATTTTCTCAAAGACACCGGCCTGTTTCATCGTTTCTGATGGTGAAACTGTTACGCGTCGCTTCAGTCAGGGACCTTTTCTCTCCTCCTCTATAACTGCCTTCACCCTCTACCCTTCTCCAGTGCAGGGTAGCCTACCGGGGCTCAGCCCTAGTTAACCTCCCTGCCTTTCTCCTATGTTCTCTCTCTCTCTCTAAAGATATAATAAAGGACAACAACAGTCTTGTCTGCTTGATTTTTTTTTTCTTCGCAGGCGGACAAAAAACGACACGGAAATGAGAAATAAAGATTTGCACCTAGGCGTACCCTCGGCATTGCTTGTCAGGGTTACTTTGATGGCCAGGAGTCATGATAGATGGCATGCCCGCGTTGTCATGACTACAAAAAGAATGCGTGGCGAAAATTTGTCATCATGACGTTTATAGGCGCCATCTGTCGCTATTGTCTTCATAAATCGCACTCTCTTCTGTCTCATGGGTGCCCTGCGCCGGTAAATGATTTACGGGCAGCGAATATTCATATACGACTCGGCACGCTTCATATACGACTCGGCACGCTGACAATGCATATCATCCGCCACATGCTTTTCCTGGATGTATTCAAGATTTCACGCTGTCCGGAAAATTGTATATTTTGGCTAATTTATTGATGTTGCCAGTCGAATGTGTGAGAGAGTTATGCACTTGTCTGTAACTTAGGAAACGTTGTGTTCCATTGTACCAGCATAAGATATACATATAGAGAGAGAGACAGACAGAAAGGTTAAGTGAAAGGCAGGAAGCGTAACGAGAAGAATTTTTTCATTTTTCTACCCTACAATACGGAATACGTATGAAGGGATAGAAAGATAATGCAGAAAAAAGCGGAAAGGTAGAAAAAATAAAAATGGAATTATCACTAATGTTTATGTGACGCCCGCCGTTAGTATATACATGCCTTGGTGTATGTATATACAATGATGTGACTGTGATGGGCTCTAAGCGTAGATCTAAACACATCAAATTCTTATCTTGGTGCCGAAAAACACTGAACGTTTTCTTTTGTTCTCACGTCATGCCCCGTCCACGCACGATGAACGTCACTTAAAAAGTTCTGATCCACATTCCGCCAACGTTCCAAACCCTTTCACACAAAACAGCGTTATAGCTTGCTGAAGCTTTCAGTGGCATCTCTTCCGGTGAAACTTCCAATTCTTGTTTGTACTCTGGCACGTAATGGTCGCATCTGACAAGATAGAAACAAATTCAATTTTTTTTTCATCAAGCAGAAAGTAAAAATCTGCTTCACTTTATTTGAAATCTGTTGCTACAATTTAAAATTGAAGGGCAGTTTTTAACGAGTGAACCGAATTTTCGTTTTTAAAAATTGCTTAAGGAACTATAATAAACAGGTTGTCTATCAGGAGCACTAAAATATTTAATGAGTGCGCGTTCGTTTTTTTTCTCTATCTACCTCCTCTTTCTTGCCCCTACTTCCCCGCCCCCAGCGCTGGGTAGCAAACCAGATGCCAATATCTGGTTAACCTCTCGGCCTTTCTTTTCACACACACACACTCTCTCTCTCTCTCTTAAAGAGAAAGAAGTGGAGATTATTGATTGCCATCAAACTTATATATGCCACACAAGCACAGATCGATGGTTTTCTGTATATTGACAGAGGCAATTTTTTTTCTTTTCATTTAGCGCGTTGACGTTAAACAGGAACCATGATTAAGGGCTGTGCACTACAGCTAAATAAAGACGACCTCAAGGCAAAACATTCGTACGGTTGAGAACTCATCAACTACGAAAGACAAGCAGCTATTTCACAGGCAACCACTTAAACAAATGCTTGCTACAATAGCTCTCGCATCGATCGACGTTTGATGTCTACTACCCCAAATATGCCCTTTCGGTAAGCGCTCTCAAGCAACCTTCTGGAATGCAACAGTAATTTATCATGCATTGCTGTTCGTTTACAAAGAAATGGCATGAATATATGAGCCATCGTTTGACGGCTCATATATATGCAGTTTATTTACGGACTCCCCACATAATTTTCCTGTCTCTCGCTGATCCTTTCTGCTTACCTTCTACGTTAGATCAACAATGATGGCATGAAAGAAATCACACCGATGACCAACTATCTGAGCAAATGGCCGACCACAGCAGTTGAAACCAGCTCTCACGCATTGATGCGTATGCTTGCTTTGTGAGTCAGTTGTGGCTCGCCACCGCCAAGCAAACACACGCTATATAGCGTCGTCCTAGCAACGATGGTTCGCGCTTGTCATCTAGTATGGAATTAGTAATGACTACCATGGCAACAAACTGATTCAGGAAGACTTCACAAACCAGAGAATTGAGAAAAGGCATTATTCTGGCACAGAAAAATAACAGACAATAAACTTTTGGAATGAAGTCACCCTCTCATTCATTTTGTATACGTCGGTTTACATATCATGTCATAGACGCAAGCAAGTACACTCACTCACTCACTCACTCACTCACTCACTCACTCACTCATTCACTCGCTCACTACTATTTAACTTTGGCAGTAGATTCATATGCATTATTTGTTGCTATCATTTATGGTAATCCGCTGGCAATTTATTCTTTCCAATTTCTGATTTACTGCACATCAAGGAGTGTCCGGTGGATATGCAGTAGGAGATATAGGTAGACAGTCATAGCTAACACGCAGCATTGTTTCGTACTTGAAATTTTTAACTACATTTAAATGAACATTCTTTTGCAAGAACTACATGTTGACTAAACACTCACATTTGTTTCAAATGATGCCATTTAAATAAAACAAATTTCTTTGCTAGGATTCACGTCTCTAAAATTAACGTGATTTGAAGTTGACTCGCTACAACTTAATTTTTGCTGGCTGCTAATATGCGCCGAAACAATGACCTGCGTTTATTGCAATATCAAATAAATAAACAGTCTCGGTCAATTTAAATTTTCACCATTGAAATGTATATGTATGTGTATAATAAAAACAGCATGCAAAAAACTGAAAAATTGAGAAAAGAAGCATTCACCCAACCGGCATTCAAAAGAGTAACTTCTCGCTTCACAGCGCGCTGCGTTAGACATCTGAACCACGCACCATGTATGCACCGGCGTACTAACGGTGACATATTTATATACATCGTTTCGGTGTATTCACATGAAGGAGAGATCCTCGGGCGAGAAGTGGGACGTCACAGATTAGCGAGTGGGCGCTGGCTCTCTACGCCCACTCGCAGGTTAGAGTTTGGGTGGTAAAGATAATCCTTGACGCAATTTCAACGTCATCGGTAATTATGGCTCCTACCACGCTGATTTTTCTCCTCTCTGAATACCCCTTTACCATTGGTGGTATGCAGATGTCGGAGGAGCTTTATCCTGTTTTCTATCACGCTGTTGTCCTATATTTTTATTCTGTTAAAATACTAGCATAAAAACGCGAACGAAAAAGTGACCCCTTTCTGTTCCCACTGATGACGTGGGACGAAAAGAAAACACCTGGCACACCTAGGCACAGGTGCCTCCGCGTGACGGAAGACGCCGAGTGGTCACTCCACTCACCGCTGTTTAAAAATAAAGAAATATCTAAGAACATCGGGCTTGGCATTGTCGATGCTTGCAACGCGTTGTTCAAACACAAAGTCGTAACAAATGTGACAATTGTTAGTTCACGCTTGTCGTGTGTTCGATAGGGTGGTGTAAAATGCGACGAAAACTTTTAAATAGTGAATACTATTTTTGTTTTATTTTTTTACCACTAAATGTCAATGTACAAATTTTCCTTTGGTTACAACTAATCTGCTGCATAAATATTACTATGTTGCCCCAGTTCAAAGGGGTGTTTTAAAATAAAGAATGCACCAGATGTTTGCTTTTCTACAACCTACTGGGCGAAACGAAACAGTGTGAATAAATTTGAACTACTCATATTTTGCAGCAAAAGCACCTGATATCCATTTCTTGGGCACCCACGCAGTCTTCATGAGCTGACTCCTTGCACTCCACACAATGAATCCCGACAGGAACATGCGCTGTGTTGCACCTAAACACGCAGCAGATCAAGCACCCCAGTCTTTCTTTGTACTGATGGTTTCTCTTGCTGAAAATTCGCACTTCATTACAAGATTCGATGATTTGAGACTAGATATGTTCTGAAGCATCTTATAGCGCTCTTTTTGTCGTTTTGATGCGAAAAGTCACAGCTTTACCTCGAAGGTGAAGGAATGAACGGAATAGCAACAAATTGGAAGGTCATGCGCAGAATGGCAAGCAGATCTGAACGTGCCCCGCATTTCTCACGCACAAAGGACGCACGATACTTACTCACAGGTACAGATGAATGCTAATAAGCGTCTCAGTTGTTACTCTGCTGTGTCTAAAAAATGCGCCATTTTCGCAAACGGAGGCTGTGCAACGATTGCAGTGACCTTTGTGCGCCCGATAACTACAACAGAATTGTTCCGACGAAACTCAAAGACTATAGCCAAGACGTGCGATTATCCCCAAGGCAAGATAAGGGCACGCGATTGAGCATACACCCCCTTATTCTTTACGCGGGCTAAAGTACGCATGAGAGATGAGAGCCGCCGCGCGCTCACTGCGCCATCTTGCTGATAACACTGAAAACACGATAGCCCCCCCCCCCCTCCCCAAAAGATGCCCGCGACCAGCGGGAAGTGGTAGATATAAATAGCTTGCAGTTTCAACGTTTAAGGAGGTACCTCTCGGTGGCTCAGTTGTTGACGCCTCGCATTCCCGTCGTGGAAGTCCCACGTTCGCTTCCACGTGCTGTAGTCTTTTAGGGGCGAAGCTCCTTAAAGCGGCATCCGTTCGTCCCTCGCTGTAGTACGTAACATTTTTTACTCTTTGACCTGCAAGGGAGTGCCGGTGGGAGATTTCTTCTGTGCGTTGTTGAACAATGACAAATTCGCAGCGTGCGCGTTTACGAAAAGCCTAATTCTCCCGTCTCTCATTCCCCATTAGCAAGCATTGACATGCACATTGAGCACTATCTGACAAGAAAGGTTTGCTACGTTATACTCGCTGGGTGTAACCTCCTTAGTTTTAGAAAGGTTTAGCGGGCGTTGAGCCGCAGTGCCATGAATACAATAAACTTGTACATACCATGAACTCGAGGTGGTTAAAGGTGGGAAGTAGACACGAAGCGCAAGCCGTAAGAAAGTGCGCGTGTGCCACCTCTAGTTTAGTTCTTGGAATGTCCGCTGGATGGCGGGGCTTCTATATGCGGAATATATGATCAAAAAATGCAAGATGGTGCAACTTGGAGTCTTGACTAGATGGACGAACGGATACACAGACAGATGCATGGACGGGCGCACGGATGGCTGCACGGACGGATGGACGCGTGGATGGACGCAAGGGCGGATGCATGGATGAACACAGAGACGGACGCACGGACGGACGTGTGGACGCACGAACAGACGCACGCACGGACGGGCAGATGGACGCATGGACGGTCACACAGACAGACGCATGGATGGACGGAAGCAAGAACAAATGGACGGACGGATGCTTCGCCCCCCTCTCCATTATTCACCCGGTGAGTATGCTGCCATTTTTTCTGGGATTTTTTTTTCGTTTTTAGCGTTTTCATACATAAAGATACGTATACATATACGGTGCATCACATCGACGCCGACGTCCACGTCGACGCTGACGCCGGCGGTGAAATCCAGCTGAGAGTGTCCATATAATTGCTATCGCAATAAAACTGACCATGCATTTTGTGGCTTTCAACTTCGTAAGCCGGGCTTAGTGAGGCAATGAATTTCGAATTTTTATCGCTTGTCCTTTCTAAGATATTGGTATGAAATTGATCTTACTAAAATTCAATTCCAAGACGTGTTTGTGAATGGCTTGAATATGAGATTTTTTCGGTTTTTATTTTTTTTTCATGCGCCTCTTGAGAGCACCCTTGGAAACGCTAAACAACCTCAATGTAGCACAAATTGAGTGAGTCCTGTCCTAAACAACAATTAATTTTTTCATGGCGTTTTCCACACAAGAAGCGCTATATAGTATTTTCTTGTCTGTGCAAATCCTCTTAAGCACTGGAATAGTATATATAAATAGTATGAGCAAATATTTCACTTAAAAAGACACTTTCCGACGCATTTCGATGACTTTTTGTTGCTTTTTTCCCCTCCCACAGACCAGAGTTCAATAAAATTTCCGCTTTGGCACCGTGCACCAATCTAACAAAACTTTCGAGGCTATGTAGCTAGTAGTATAAAGGAAGAAAATAAATACGTAGTTGTTATACTGGCCTTAGAGAAGCTTCATGCACGGATCCGAAATTTCGGCCGAGCAGAACTTCGCTCGTTTTTGACAGGTCACAAACACACCAACATCAGCCACGTAATTTTTCTTAGGCGAACGCTGTGAGCAATGACAAACGTTTACACATAACAAGGCATACAACTACCAGCACCTATCACTGATATAGAGAAACAAAAAAAAAAGAACTTTTTGTAATAGCTACAGAAGTCGGCAAATTGAAAATGTCCCGTTTTGCCCCGTGTCTCATTTTACCTTACCCTACCCTATTTGCGGCGAGATCGGGCTATAGGTGGCAGCACCATCCCCACGCAAGTGTGGGTAGGCGGTCGGCGGCGCTTACACAAATACGCGCAGCGGCGCTTCGTTGCGTGCGGTTTGGGCCAATTGTCGGCGGATAAAATGCGTTGACTACTGTTTAGTGTTAATATCTATGCTCTTCTCAACTGAATCGGTGCACGAAGCATATGCAACGCTAACATTACCCGTGAGTAAAGCGCATTCTGCCTATCATAAGGATGCTCGCCCTGGGTGACTCTCTTTATTCTTTCGCACTAAATGGCGCCTTTGAGGTGTTGTTTGTGCGTGGTTAGCTTGTGTTCCGTTTGCTACGCACTGCTGTAGCTTGACTGAACTACTTATTTACGTCTTTGTGGTCTGCATACTGCAAAAAAAAGAGAGAAATAAAGATTGTAGAAAGTCTGCATATCTGTCCGATTCGTTCAGTATCGCTGTTCGCACCTTATACGCATATAATGTTTTCTTTTCTCTCAATCTGTTCACCATGAAATGTGGCACAGTCGATAAGCCTAGTCAGGAAAGCTCAACGGCTAACGGCATTTCTCGCTACAATGCGTTTACCACGTGTACGCATATGTTTTTGCACCAGTAAAGATTTTACATAAGAGTTCCGCAGAAAGCTTTCATCAATGGATTACGTGAATGACGGTGCTACAACAAAGGCCTGATTAATGAAACAATCATGATTTTTTTTCAGACAAAACATCAACACTGCTTTTCGTGGGTTACTTACAATGATACAGAAACGCTGAAAACAACGTAACAAAGATGAAATTTTCTGTGAAATTATACAACATTTTTTTAGGGCATGCCGTCTGAATTAATTTTCAACGTCTGGGCTCTTCAAAACGTTCTTAAATCCAAGCAGATGGTTTCGCATGATAACACTGTTTTAAGTACAGTGCAAGTACCGAATTCTCACAGTTTATGTGGTGGTAATTATTTCTATGTAGTGGTGCAATAGCAAGAGCTAAACACAACTAAGGCTTCTCGCATGATCGATAAGCTACAGTGCCGTAGTTGGACACTTACTAACAGCGCGAGAGTGCATTCACTAGAGCCTGCTTTTTTTTTCAACCGAGTCGCTATAACGAGCTACAATCACACAGCATTTAATAGCCCTCATGTTTGGGGGGATGTCAAGAGTATTTTGCGGTGTGCTTAAAACAGAAAGCGGCACCCACTCTGCAATTATTCTGGTGAATAGAGGGTACGACGACAATAAACAGCACTCTGGAAAGTTGCACTCGCCGGTCCTTTTACAATGCATTAGCAGCTGCGCAAGACCAAATGCTTTCGTAAGTCGTTTCAGGCATACACAGAAACAGCTACACTCGTTCTGACATGACCGCACAAACCACACTTTGAGAACGCGCATGACGTGCGCGCACATAGAAACACGACGTGGCTAGCAGACGACGCAAGGTGCAATCCACACTTCACCGTTTCGGCCAGTCACCGCCGGGCGGCGACTCTGCTCGATCTCGCGGCCAATATGTGTGTTCTTTTCGAGCGTCTTTTGTGCTTCAGTGGTGCGCTGCAAGTATTGAAATGCTTGTCGTCCTTAGTATAAAATTCAAATTTCTTGCTATCGCATATATTGCTTCGCCCTTGCGGGAAACTGTGATTTTTTTTTTCTCTCGTTTACTGCCAATACTAGTTGCTGGTTCCAGGCGTTTTATTTATTCAACGCATTTATTTGACGCGTCTTTCCTCTATTCCTTCAGTGACATGTTTCAGTGCACCATCCCACTCAAGGAAGAAAAGAGCGGTTGCAATGCAGATACGACGAAAGCAGCTATTTCGCGTTGAAAAGATGCGTTCTGCAGTGTCGGCACTGTTTGAATACCTGAATGGAGAAACACAAGTAAAACGAAGAATATAGAAAAGAATAAACACTAGTCAATGTGATGCACTAAGATAAAGAAAAAAAACATGGTGACGTGACGGAGCCAGACGGAATTTCATCTTTCAAAATTACTACCCTGCACAACTTCACTTCCACACCGTCACAGGTTATTCTTGAACTGTTTCAGCGTACACCATCCCGGGCTATGTTATTTGAATACGTGAATAAGATATGTGTTTACGTAACATGTCTGCGCCAATGTATTCGCTTTACGGACAAGTGGAGAGACGTCATGTTAGGCCATGTCCTGTTTCTCCTGTGATCTTGCCTCAGCTATTTTTCTTTCACACTCTTGGGGTTCTGTGGACGGGTATATATGCGCACCAGAAGAGGAATTAACGGCATGCAGAGGACGGATCAACAACTGTTAACGTGTATTTATTTAGTGCTTTAACCTGAAAAAAAGACAGCTAACATTTAAGATAGACCAATGGGCTTCAAGATAAGCGTCAAAATGGGCTTTACGCCTTTTTTTAGGAGCGAAGCTTCCTAAGGCGTGGGCTATGTGTCCCGTCGTAATCGTATGTAGCCACCTCTCAATAGTTCTTGAACCGTTCATAGAAGGCGCTACTTGCGCATAAATCGAAATGCATATACGCTGAAAAATGCAAATAGTACGATACTAGAGGACGTTACTTGTAGTGTGATAAATAATAAAAACCACAGCATATCCATGTAGTGAATGATGATGAGTGTGGTGAAGCATCTGTCAGTCCATCCGCGCTTCCGTTCATCCATTCGTTCTTGCTTCCGTCTATCCGTGCATCAATCCGTTCGTTCGTGCGTCCGTTCGTTCATCCGTGCCTCAGTCCGTCCATTCATGCTTCTGTTCATTCGTGTATACGTGCACGCATTCGTCCGTCCATCCATCCGTCCATCCCTGCGTTCGCCCATGCGTACATCCGTCTGTCTCTATGTGCGTCCGTTCCTGCGTTCATCAGTGCGTCCGTTCGTCTATGCGTCAAACAGACAGACAGACAGACAGACAGACAGACAGACAGACAGACAGACAGACAGACGGACAGACAGACAGACAGACAGACAGACAGACAGACAGACAGACAGACAGACAGACAGACAGACAGACAGACAGACAGACAGACAGACAGACAGACAGACAGACAGACGCGGCTAGCGGATGATTCGCGATTTGGCCGATAAAAAGTATGATACGCGTAAGGTGGCGGCAGCTCGCGCTCGAAGATGGAGCCCCGATGTGCCAGCGCGTGAGAACGTAGGAATGACGTCACATGAAGACGTTAGCGATCCCGAGTTGGTCGGTAGTGCCGTACAGTAGGAGGCACGATGTAGTAAAATAAAAGCCGTTATAACGCACGCATGCGTTCAGAAGGTCGGTGGATGGGCAAGGCAGCAGAGCTGCGCGTGCAAGGCAGCGGCGTCTCGCACTCGAAGACGGAACCCCTATGTGCGGGCGAACGTGGCAGAAGTGTACCGTGAAGCTGCGCGGTGGTGCCGACAAGAATCCTGCGTACGAGAACGGGATGCCGAAACGGCGCGGCAGCGTCGTGTGGACCCAGCTTTGCCCCACTCTCCATCATTCACCCCGTGGATATGCTGTCATTTTTTTTTTTCGCTTTTAACGAAACTGATTTGTCCCAATAGAAGCCAAAGGATCGAATTCTTGTGATCATAAATGCGAAAGAAAAATGTACGTGCAAGAAGTTAATAGTTGGAGGTGAAATGATGTGTTAACATTGATCCAAACGGAACGACACCTCTCAGGCTCGCCTGCTTACGCTGCCAGAAAAAAAATATTTGATTCATTCAATTATTCATTTCTGGTAGTGTCTATGAACAACTTTGAACAATTTTTCTTCACTTACTGTAACCCATCAGATCAGATATGGCAGCACACCGTTGCTTTCAATGGCGCGTTTCCGAAGTTAATTGCGGAGGCGACGCACACGTTGCAGCGAGCTGAGGTCTGTGACGCGCGAGGAGCAGCCACTTGCAGCGCGTCACAATTTCCTCCGTGCTCGTTTTCTCTGTACTCTAGGCATGATGCGCGAACGCGTGCGGCATTATGAAAGATGGAAAAGCAGCGTCGCTAGTGCTAGCGTCAGCGGTCGTGTCCGCTTCGGAAGGCAAGCGTAATTAGAGCTGCGAAACTGACCTGATTCCAGAAAAGCTGGGCTGGGGAGTGGTAATGCGGTGGGGTGCTTCGACGGCGACGGTGACGACGACAGTGGGGTACGGCCCTACCTAACGAGCTTCATTCCTAAAAATAAGAGGAATAATAGAGAGCAGCGTCATGTCTTTCTACTTAGAGACATGACTATTCCAGCCATGCTTACACGTATTCTCTTACCACTTAGCCCTCGTATCCAGTAACCTATAAGTACCAAGATCTCCAAGAGTAATAGGATATGGCCTGTTATGTTTCTACTATGGGAGATTCGTACATTATTACTTGTTAGCTGACGTGTTGCTACACTGGTTAGTATGATCGGCTGCTTAGCCGAACGTATACAGGTTCGGACCCAGCCGTGGTGGTAAAAAATTGATGGAGGTGAATGAACTGCTAGAGGCCTATTTGTTTAGACTTATAAAAAATAGCATATTGTCGATGTTTCCGTACGCAAGCAGAGACAGTGAAGAGATCAGAGACGTGAGAAAACAAAACAACTTTACTCTAGTAATATTGCAGCACACGGGATCTAATACAACACTTCAATACAACTAACAACATACATCGACACTTGATACAACTAAAGAAATATGTAACAGAAACAATAAATCAGCTTACGAGAGAGAACTATTACAAACTACACAAAACTAACAAGAATAGAACGACGGAGTAGAAAGTTCGAAGATATAAACAGGTGAACGCATACGTGTGATGACCGGCAGCGTTGTGTCCCCGACGATCGGATGCGAGAAGTCGAAGAGAGTTCTGGCACGACTGCGATGTCGGCGGTGTTGCAACGCTGGTGGCTCCGGGAGGCTAGTGCTTGCAGGTGACTTCGAGCAGGTTGAGCTAACTTGAAGCGAAGTCCCGATGTCTACGTTGCAGACGTTAATATTGCGTCACAGCTAGACGAACGGCTAAGTTTAGGTGGCCAGCCGATACAGAGCCGCACTAAAAACTTCTAGAAGAGATGCTTGTTGATCTGTTTCTACACCATCTTGGTCAGCGACTAGTCTGCCTAGCAGGGCAAAATCCTGCGCTTAAATCCCTCTCATGTCTCCTCGCTCTCTTCCTTGGGGACAAGAGACCTCTACCTCGGTCCAATCATGCGCGTTTAATTGATGGGAAACTCCGCCCCAAAAATATTTCGACCCCACCCCTTTTTAATTGGGAGAGGGCCCGCAACTAGCGAGACTGACAACCTGTCGGGTTGTTGTCATACGGCTTGGCCACCAGAGCGTTTCCCACGCTTTTCTCCGTGGGAACGGTCAACCACTTAGCTCTCAGCGGGTGCGTCTTGTAGTCTAATCCTTGTTCGGGGTATACCGCGGCCTTCTACGACCTTGCAGACGCTGCCACAGTTACAAAAGGATTAACCGTCGGCGGCGACGTTCTAAGGAGAGCACCCCATTTTGCACTTATCGGTTCCCTTTCATGTGCCGCCGTTTCTCACGGTCAGTCGGGGAGTACGGCGCCCGTTAATTGCCGTGACGCGGTGTCGCCGAAAATAGCCGTCCGTGACATTACCCCCCACTTTCAGAATGTTATTCATAACATTTCTTCGCACGGAGGGGAATTTTTTCGACAACAAGAAAAAAAACACCACCCACAGGGGAGGCACGAGGACTGTCCCTCTCATACTCAACATAAATAGGCAGAGTGCATCAAAGTAAAAAGAAAAAACAAGCAATTGTTAGAGTACCAGCTTAATTTACACGCAACAATATCAATGTGCCATACAAACAAGAAGAGGAAATAGCCGTGTACGGCAGCCATCAATACAGAATACACTGCACGAATGTATACTACGAAATAAAACGAAACAGGTGCGCTCCTCAACTGAAGTGCAATCCTTCAATGTGCATTACAGCAAGTAAAAACAACCAATGCACCAAGCAAAAAGAAAATAACTCAAAATACACTTCTTATACAACGAAATACGCACATACAAACAGAAAACAACCGACGAAAGGAAAAAAATAACATGCTCATATACCTTAATTCTTAATGCGCGCAACGACAACTGTACCGGGTCACGCCAATCTTAATCAATTTACGAAATCATTCGGTTTATGCTAACATCTTCCTCAAATGCTCATTCATGCCACATCCCCATGGCCGTGGAGGCATACGATGCCACACTAAACCTTTGAAAAAACTAGAACAATGACACTTTTTCTCGGTTTTTACCTTGTGCAAGTTTTCGCACTCATGATTAAACTAATTCGATGCTAACTTTCAGCCTTTGGCTCGGCGGTTTTTCTTCTGAACAATTTACACCGCATCACGTAACTTGCAAAAATTATCACTGAAGTCTGCATCTGCAAAGCAACACTAAGTAACCCTACTTCGCACGCACGTGCAACAATTCTTCAAACTGACCACCCTTCTTTTCTCAATTAGATTCGCTTGAATCGCACACGATGGGGTCGCTTTCCCGGCGGCTTTCGAGCACGCCAGAGGTTACAAAAACCACGAACGCCAGACTGTGTCTGCTGTCACGCCTCATTCTGCATTTCGGCCGGCTCCCCTCAGGAATGTGCAAGGGACGCCAGAAACAGGGGGGAAGCCTGGGTAATAGTGTCTTTGTGGTCGCCCCCACGCAGTACTTAGCCGTTGTGCCTTTCCGACTTTGAATCTTCGGGCAAGGCCGCTTTCCCGAAGTCGTCGAAATGAACCGCGCCTTTCGTTCGGGTGACGCACCTCCTTTTCCCCCTCTACACCTGGCTCGCCGCTTGTGCCTCCATGAACGCCACCATTGACGTTTCTTGAAACGGATGAATGGCCTAGTCTCCCGTCTTTGTTGGGACGGAGTGGGACCTGCCTTAGGCCTACGCAGTGCAGTGCGCTTCCGCTTCTTTAGTTTTCGGCGATGTTTGCTTGCCCCCTTTCTCTCGATGCCATCATCAAGTCGCGTCGGGAACTGAGGGGTTGGGAAGCTCGTTGGAGCTTGTGCTACATTTTTCTCCACGCTCAAACATTTTGAACTCGGTGTCATGACGGACTGCTGGACCAAATTATCTTTGTTAACGCTGATATAATCATTACTGGGCCCTCTGCGATGGCATCTCTGCCTTAACTACCTCGTTGTTCGCGTTCTGCTGACTGAGTCGCGCAACAGCTTCATTTGCCTCGCAAGGCAGAACCGTGAGTGGCCCTTGACACCATGTGTCTCGCTCGAATGACAGTTTCTCGCCGGCATCGCCGTGCTCACTGCTGGATCGGCTCACCCTGCTACCCTCACTGAGGCGAATCTCTAATTGCAGTAACTGCACTTCCCGTTCTTTCGCCCTTTCTTTGCGCTCTCTCTCCCTTTCTTCCCTTGCCGCTTCTCGTTCTTTCGCCCTTTCTTCGCGTTCTCTCTCCCTTTTTTTCCCTTTTCTCCCGGGCCCGTGCCCGCTCTTCTCTGGCTTGCGCCTGTTCCTGCTGTTCCTTAACCCATTGTCTTAGTTCGGTGCCCTCGAGGTCTAACTGTTTACCGTACGCGATCCACTTATCAAAATTCATACGCTCCATACTGCAACTGTCACTATAATGCCACTATAAAAACAGCGCAATCATTGCAGGATGCAACCGCTTCAACTGTGCGGCTCTATCACCACGCTGTCCGCACGGTTCTCGTTCACCCCTCACCGTCTTACTCTTGTACGGAACGTCCTGTCTCGCGGACGCCAGTTTTGTTACAAGCTGCCACTCTAGCGTCGCCAGCGCGAAGTCGGCGACGGGAATGACAGCAGGTTGGTTCGTTCCGTACGCAAGCAGAGACAGTGAAGAGATCAGAGACGTGAGAAAACAAAACAACTTTACTCTAGTAATATTGCAGCACACGGGATCTAATACAACACTTCAATACAACTAACAACATACATCGACACTTGATACAACTAAAGAAATATATAACAGAAACAATAAATCAGCTTACGAGAGAGAACTATTACAAACTACACAAAACTAACAAGAATAGAACGACGGAGTAGAAAGTTCGAAGATATAAACAGGTGAAGGCATACGTGTGATGACCGGCAGCGTTGTGTCCCCGATGATTGGATGCGAGAAGTCGAAGAGAGTTCTGGCACGACTGCGATGTCGGCGGTGTTGCAACGCTGGTGGCTCCGGGAGGCTAGTGCTTGCAGGTGACTTCGAGCAGGTTGAGCTAACTTGAAGCTAAGTCCCGATGTCTACGTTGCAGACGTTAATATTGCATCACAGCTAGACGAACGGCTAAGTTTAGGTGGCCAGCCGATACAGAGCCACACTAAAAACTTCTAGAAGAGATGCTTGTTGATCTGTTTCTACACCATCTTGGTCAGCGACTAGTCTGCCTAGCAGGGCAAAATCCTGCGCTTAAATCCCTCTCATGTCTCCTCGCTCTCTTCCTTAGGAAGAAGAGACGTCTACCTGGGTCCAATCATGCGCGTTTAATTGATGGGAAACTCCGCCCCAAAAATATTTCGACCCCACCCCTTTTTAATTGGGAGAGGGCCCGCAACTAGCGAGACTGACAACCTGTCGGGTTGTTGTCATACGGCTTGGCCACCAGAGCGTTTCCCACGCTTTTCTCCGTTGGAACGGTCAACCACTTAGCTCTCAGCGGGTGCGTCTTGTAGTCTAATCCTTGTTCGGGGTATACCGCGGCCTTCTACGACCTTGCAGACGCTGCCACAGTTACAAAAGAATCAACCGTCGGCGGCGACATTCTAAGGAGAGCACCCCATTTTGCACTTATCGGTTCCCTTTCATGTGCCGCCGTTTCTCACGGTCAGTCGGGGAGTACGGCGCCCGTTAATTGCCGTGACGCGTTGTCGCCGAAAATAGCCGTCCGTGACAATGATAAATAATAAATATCACAGCATATCCATGTAGTGAATGATTATGAGTGGCGCGAGGAGCCTGTAGGTTCGAACGTGCTTCCGTCCGTCCGTTCGCTCTTGCTTCCGTCTATCCGTGCGTCCATACGTCCGTCCGTGCGCCTGTTCTTTAATCCGTGCGTCCGTCCATGCATTCGTGCTTCTGTTCATTCTTGTATACGCCCATGCGTTCGTCCATCCGTTCATCCGTGCGTCCATCCGTTCATTCGTGCTTCTGTTCATTCTTGTATACGCCCATGCGTTCGTCCATCCGTTCATCCCTGCGTTCGTCCATGCGTCCATTCGTCCGTCCCTCTGTGCGTCCGTTCCTGCGTTCGTCAGTGCGTCCGTTCGTCTATGCGCCAAACAGACAGACTGACAGACAGACAGACAGACAGACAAACAGACGGACGGACGGACGGACGGACGGACGGACGGACGGATGGATGGACGTGGCCAGCGAATTATTCGCGATTCATTCACCGATTAAAAAATTGGCCCCGTATCTGCATGTCGATTTGCAAATGTCGTCGAAAGACGATAATCGTGCGTGTGGAAAGAAAGAATAAAACATTTATTTGATTTTCTGCGCAAAAGCATCGGTGAACGGTATTCTGGAGGCGCTGCGTTAAAGTGCTTCGAGTGTGCAGTGGAGGTGAACGAGTGCATCAAGTTACGTCACACGTGAGACATGAGCGCTATCTGGCAGTTATCTTGGAAAACGAAGCACGTGCCCTTGAGACCGCCTCAGAGGTGATAAGGTGATAACGCAAGGCGACGGGTAGGTTCCATCACCGTATCGTCTTAGCAAAGTGTTGAAAACACTTGCCTTTTCATGCAAGCGTTGCATGGTCAGCGCAGCGTGATAAACGCTATAGTCTTTAAAATTACTTATGTGTGTCTTTTCTAGTAACAGAACCACATACAAAATATTGCATGTTCTTAAGGTGCTTCAGATATGCACAATAATTGCTTTTTAATTGACATTTGCACAAGTATAGACGCTGAAACTTGAGCAATATTGGTGGGCGCTGCGGATGGGGTTGGCCGTTACGGTTATCGGTAGTTGCCGTTCAGAGTACCTGGCACCATTAAGAGGGGACAATCAGACAAATGTACAGACAGACAGACCAAAATTTTTGCGATGAAGGTCCCCAAGAAATACTATCGCCTTTAACAGTATGATGCGCGCAAGGTGGCGGTGGCTCGCGGTTGAAGACGGAGCCCCGATGTGCGAGCTCGCGAGACCATAGGAATCACGTCACACGAAGACATTGGCGATCCCGTGTTCATCGGTTGTGCCGTACGCTAGGAGGCGCGGTGTAGTAAATAAAAGCCGTTTTGGCGCACGCGTGCATTCAGAAGGTCAGCAGATGGAAAAGGCGGCAGAGTGGCGTGCGCGCAAGGCGGCGGGGGCTCGCCCTCGAAGACGGAAGCCAAATGTGCGAGCGTGCGAGGCAGAAGCGTGCCGTCAAGCTGCGCGGTGGTGCCGACAAGATCGCGGCGTGCGAGAACCGGATGCCGAAACGGCGCGGCAGTGACGTGTAGACCCAGCTTCGCCTTACTCTCCATCATTCACCCCGTGGATAAGCTGTCTTTTTTTTTTTTGCTTTTAACGAAACTGATTTGTCCCAATGAAAGTCATAAGATCCAATTCTTGTGATCATCATAAATTCAAAAGAAAAGTGTACGTGCAACAGTTAATAGTTAGAGGTGAAATTATCTGTCAACATTGATCTAAACTGAACAACACCTCTCAGGCTCGCCTGCTTACGCTGCTAGAAAAAAAATATTTTATTCATTCAGTTATTCATTTCTGGTAGTGTCTATGAACAACTTTGAACAATTTTTGTTCACTGACTGTAACCCATCAGATCATATATGGCAGCACACTGTTGCTTTCAACGGCGCGTTGCCGAAGCTAATTTCGGAGGCGACGCACACGTTGCAGCGAGCTGAGGTCTGAGACGCTCGAGGAGCAGCTGCTTGCAGCGCGTCACAATTTGCTCCGTGCTCGTTTTCTCTGTATTCCGGGCGTGATGCGCGAACGCGTGCGGCATTATGAAAGATGGAAAAGCAGCGTCGCTAGTGCTAGCGTCAGCGGTCGTGTCCACTTCGGAAGGCAAGCGTAATTAGAGCTGCGAAACTGACCTGGTTCCAGAAAAGCTGGGCTGGGGAGTGGTAATGCGGTGGGGTGCTTCGACGGCGACGACGACAGTGGGGTACGGCCCTAACGAGCTTCATTCCTAAAAATAAGAGGAATAATAGAGAGCAGCGTCATGTCTTTCTACTTAGAGACATGATTATTTCAACCATGCTTACGCATATTCTCTTAGCACTTAGCCCTCGTATCCAGTAACCTATAGGTGCAGTAACCAAGTTCTCCAAGAGTAATAGGATATGGCCTGTTATGTTTCTGATATGGGAGATTCGTACATTATTACATGTTAGCTGACGTGTTGCTACACTGGTTAGTATGCTCGGCTGCTGAGCCGAACGTATACAGGTTCGGACCCAGCCGTGGTGGTAAAATATTGATGGAGGTGAATGAACTGCTAGAGGCCAATTTGTTTAGACTTATAAAAAATAACATATTGTCGACGTTTCCGCAGCTTTGCGCAATGGTGTTCTTAATAATCATATCGCGGTTGAAGCACGTAGATTCTAAGACATTGATAGCATCCTTCTTTATGATAAAAATCACGTTCTTAGATGTCCGTATTTTACCATCCACTTCTGTAAATGTTGTTTCTGTGAAATCAGTGAAAGAAAATGTCACGTTATTAAGTATGTATCTAAAGCAATATATTGGTGATTTTTCTTTTTAGCATTTAGCATGGTAACAGGCATATCTGTGAGAGACAGCATGTCGTTTATCAAGCCATTGTGCAAGGCCCAAATGAAAAATTACTCCATGTGCTTGATTGCAGTTTAGACTAACTACAAGCTAATGACTTCCTAGCACTAACCATTTTTCATATAAAGTTGCTTTTTAGGGCTCCAGAAATTAGGTTTGAACAACATTTGCATCATTGAAAATTAACAAAGAAGTAACAAAGAAGTAACAAGAAAAATGGTAGGTGTAACCTTGAGAGACAAGAAGAGAGCGGAGTGGATTAGGGGACAAACGGGGGTTAAGGATATAATAGTTGAAATAAAGAAGAGGAAATGGACATGGGCCGGGCATGTAGCGCGTAGACAGGATAACCGCTGGTCATTAAGAGTAAATAACTGGATTCCCAGAGAAGGAAAGCGGGTTAGGGGGAGACAAAAGGTTAGGTGGGCAGATGAAATTAAGAAGTTTGCGGGTATAAATTGGCAGCAGCAAGCACAGGACCGGGTTAACTGGCGGAACATGGGAGAGGCCTTTGTCCTGCAGTGGACGTAGCCAGGCTGATGATGATGATGATGATGACCTTGAAGAGGGACAAAGATGCTTCAGCGTAATAGATGTTTACCAACCAGCAAGTCTCTACAAATTAAAGCTCTGAGAGTCAGAGAGAGAAAAAAGGTAAAGGAAAGACAGAGAGGATAACCAGGGGATGTTTCCGGTTTTCTACTTTCTACTTGTTAAGAAATAATGTGGTTTAAATTGTTGAAATGCAACAATATCAATTCATGTGACCCCACTACAAAGTCATAAATACAGCACAGTCAAAGAAGGAGCCACTTTCTGCTTTCAGTATAGGCTGTGAATTGCGTGCAGAACTTATGTTGCTTCTTCACGATGTTATGCACAATAATAGTGAGATTAGACAATGATTCCACGAGAAGTATAGGTAATGTTATTAAGAGTCATTGTAATGTGAATGTGAAGAAAAAAAACTGGACGAAAAGATAGCTTGACACTAGCAGGATCCAAACCTGCGGCCTTCGAATAATGTGTCCGATGCTCTACCAACTGAGCTACTGTGGTGGTCATCCCTCCGTCCTCTTTCTAGAATACATATGTTTATTTAAACGTTGGAGCGTGAGTCAGCGCCACCTCTTGCCATCGTGGCGAGTGCGGAACACTCTTTCTGCATGTTGGCGTCAAATTACACGTGATCCTATTACGAGCTGGAAGCGGATCAATAATCTCTCAAACACCACCTGATGGCATAATTTGCTGGAACCAGATACTAACTAATAATGAAGGAAATTGGTTTAGGCTTAAGGGCTCATCTTTATATGTTAGATTCAATAATAATAAAAACTATGACAGTATAATACCATGAGAAGTATAGGAGATTGCTTTTGCACATTGATTTACTTTCTGTCCCTGTTGTTCATGCTCTTCATCGTCGTCAGCCTCTTACTATCTCTTTGCATGTTATTGGCATCAAAAGCATATGTCTCGCTAATCAATTCAGAGGGTCTTGGTATTCGGCTGATGACCCCCAATAGCCCTGTTACCATTGGCCCATCAATAATCTGGAGGCGGGAAAGGGTGTATTGCGGCAACACCGTAGTCGAATTCTTCGACCAAGTCTTTTGAATGAATGGAATATTAAAAATTATTGTGAAGGAGGAATGTTCTGCGTACAAATTGCGTTTACTGCATCAACACTGTACTGCAAGAATGGAATGCGATATGCCTATCTTAAAAAACGGATAAGACAACTTGAACCTCTCCTCTTCCTCTGTTTTAATACAGATAAACAGAAATAAGCTTTTTGTTCTGTCTTAGTGCGTATAATATAAATGTCAATAAAATAGTGAAACTATCGGACACGTGTGCTTTTGCCATGCAAAGTCAGGTTCGTTTGGTTCCGTAATGTCTGTGCAGTTCTGGCCAGTGAACAAAGAATTTGGAGGTTGGAACTGTGAATATGTAAGAAGGTCTCTTTAAGTAATGAGAATCGTGGTGAGCCCATTACAGACCCCTGCATGGTTATACAGAGGATCTGACGAGCGCACAAGTTTAAAAACACATACAAGAAAGGTCTGTATGTCACCTTGATTACTGTACATATGCATTCGGGATTGCATACCGGGGCCAGTGGCTCTGTGGCAAGGCAAGGATGTTTGTCATAGCAAGAGTTTTCACCGAGACTCAATGCAAGTTACTGATTGATTTGTTTAATGAAATCGCGAGAAAGCATGTGTTTTTGTTTGAAATACGACAGTTGGTAGAAAATCAGCTTGCGAACCGCTGTTTAAGAAAGTTTTATAAGCGTGATTATCTCGGAAATCTGCCATGGCTGGACAGTAGACAAGGTCTGGTGCATGCCTAGATGCAAAATAAACAGACCACCACACAAGAATGTCAAATTGTAAGCTTAAAAGACAATAAATTTGCCAACATTTTCATCGAGAAACGAGTGATACCATATTGTACGCATACCTATTTTGTTGCCACTTCCTTGCTGGTGGCTGCAAGGCTGATATGGAGTGTTGTCCGCGGCTTCTACAAGAAAATTAAGGCAGCTTTGCAAAGTTGCTGCCAAGCTTGAAGGAAAAGCGGAGTGGCCGGGGGCACTCTTCCTTCTTCTCTTCATCAATTTAAGGTATTTATTCTCTTTCTTGCTTTTTGTTTGCATGTATGTTTATTACATGTTGTACGACGTTGTATGTTACATCTAATTTACGCATGCATGTATGTTTTGTGTATGTATGTATGTTTCTGTATGCAATTTTGACCTGCACATTTTGTCTTCTTTCTTTTGCTGGGTTTCTGTATTTTTTTTTTCTGTCACTGCTTTCCTAGGTGGTTTTCTATATTTATCTCTTCGTTTCCCTTCCTGTCTCTCTCTTTTACAGCGAAATCTGTTATGAGATCACTACTCGAGTCACGCGCAGCTGTCCGCCACCGCCACTCCGGTGTCTGTAAAGAAATATACCTAGCACCAATGACACAGTGGGGCTCGATCATGGGTCCGTTTGGTGCCAGCCCAGTATTCTACCACTGAGCTACGCCGGTGCTTGTGACTTGTTGGCAAACTCGCCTTAGGCAGGCTTGATGTCGGGAAAGCAATCACGTTAATACGACGTATAAAGCGTTTTAAAACAGTGAAGGAACAACCAGTCATCGCGCAATGCGATTAGCATAACGAGTGGGCCATCCAATGCTCTAACCCATTACAAAAGCTTGTTATCGTTCCCTTTTAACTGTGGTGCATATCCACCTCAGCCATAATTCCTCATCGTCGTCAGCCACTGCATGAACAATTGGCACAAAATTCCTTGCAAGGGTTTAGCGGAAACCACGCTTCTCAGAAGAATGACGAATGACAGCATAGTAAATAAATGCCCAGCCTACTACCCCCCAAAAATATATTTAATGCACTAGTGGATATAAAGGCAGCGTGCTTGTATTTACCCAATGAGTGTTTCGAAAAGGCCCTGAAAGGCCGCTCTTCTAGCTTTCTCTGTGACTGTGCTGCACCTTCCGCGCAGGCCCAGCGTCTTTTTTCTATCTCTTTCCCTTTTTTGGCGTGTATGTTTATATTATTGTGCCTTTTCATCTCTTTGCACTCTTCCGTTCTGCTTATTTTCCTCTTTATTTTCTTCTGATCACATTCTCTCTTTGACGTGTTTCATATGCTCCGCTTCAAAGAACACAGTTTCCGTTTAACGCCTCAGCTGCTAAATTGGGCAGTAGTGTGTTTCCGATTCCTGTGGCGCATATACCCCCCTGTGGCTTTCTGCGCACATTGGCCGATAGGCTTGACTTGACACTTACGTGAGAGTTGCGCGCTGCGCGCGCCTTGCCCGACCTGAACAAAGCTTTACACCCACTCGCTCATCCACCGAAGCTTTTACGGCCGACTTTTACAGCTGTGCTGTTAGAAGTTATGGTTCTAGGAATAATAAAATATTGAGGATATAGAGTCAAATACATGCGTTAAAAGAACATAGCATTGATGAATCAAATGTCGAACACTTGATATTTAACATTAACGCCGCAACAATTCATTGACTTCAGTACACTTCATCAATCGCTGTTGATACATATTTATTTACCTTCCATGTTCTCTACTTTAGGTTTTTTTTTTCAAACTAATTCGCGTTAATTGGCATTGCATTTCCCGTATACACTAATAGTCACATAATATCGATTCAAACCTCATAATACGTAAATTTCACCCTCCGCTCCCTCCTACTCGATGCGTTCTGCACTTCACCCAGTATTGCACAACCTTTTAGACGATCGGCCGACATCACTTTCGGTAATGTTTATGATCGAGCACCACACGCCAGCTTCTTTTATTCGTGAACCACAAAAGGCTTTGACCTTAATAAGAAGCATGACAGTCGCCCAACTTCTGCATGACAAACCTAGGCACGTAAAGATTAGACAAGCTAAGAAGCACCAATCGCTGACTAGTGGAATGTCATTTTCATCGCTTATCTAGTGCCTGGAGATGTTGGCCCAACAAAATAAAGCACTGTAGGATCATGTCGCTGATGCAAGGTGTCTTTAAGGGCTCAGTTAAAGCCATCCTAATAAATAAATGGTAACTTAGTAATGGAACAAAACTTGCAACATTAAATTACGTTATTTGTTAAGAACGAGCTACGGGGCAGATTAACACGTGAACACGAGCACACATATAACCCACATTTCATTTAATGTGTAGCGAAAAACATGAATAGTTACCACAGTTGCTAGCTGCCTCGATTAATGTTAAGAGAAATGCAACACAGCCATATATCTTAAATGACGCCGCAGTTTGATTTCCAACATCTTTGTCGTTCTAAGTACAAGTCCTTGCACTGTTTCAAACGAGCAACGAAAAACTCCAGATAGCTGCCAGAACTAAGAGCCATTGGCGCAATGAAAGTGGCTGGGTGCTCGCGTCAGAAGGCTTTCAAATCGCAGCCTTGAAAGAAATTACGAACCAGCGAGACCATGCGGGCTGCCTCACAGGAAGGACTGGCAGGCAAGAACATAAGACGAACGATTTCAATTAGCACGAGGCGTAGCAACGCTAAGTTACAATTCCTCCTCTAAAAGAAGTCGTAATTGGATCTGAATCTGAGCGTTCGTAGCAGTGAGTGCAACGGACAAGCAGGAGACCTAAAGCGTTGCACTTGCCTATAGTAGCTATAGTCGTAGAGTTAGGAGTAAGCACGACAGACTTTTCGCCCTTAACCCTCTGCGAATCCAGAAGATGTTGCCTTCACGCGGCTGCAAGCACCTAGAAATGATCGCAATCCTCTGCCCAAAGACGGCCAAGATATGGACATTTTTTTTTTTCGTGTACGCGTCCGGCTATGAAGACACAAGGGAACTATCTGTCAACGCCTAATGACTTCCTTGCCGGGTCCGGACCTTGCCGCCACCTCGGAAGCCCGCACGCTTTTTACTACCTTTTGGTGCTTTAATGTACATAGCCCGCAACTACGGACGAGTAAGAAGCAGGCTGGCGTGATGGTTATTGCTTAAAAGTTGTAATTAGGCACATGCGTCGCCATGCGGGCGGCAAGCTGGAGATCCTAAAACCTCCAACGTGTCCAGCGTATCTAGGACGCTCTCATACCACGCGACTCTTAGTACGTGGTGGGTGGTGATGATTATGACGTCGCCAAAGGTGGAGTTGGTCTTGTGGGCGTCGCTGACAATAGCTCCGCCTGAGCGACTCTTTTCATATAGTATGTCTCACGGTACATCACCTAAACTTGTCGCTAGTAGGCAACGTACAAATATATAGTAGTCACTTTCCTGGCGAAACAACTACACACCTGCCGGTAACACAATGCCTTCGCAGCATCCGTGGGGCAACCTTCTGTCTTCATGCTGTCCATTAATCTCTCCCTTTTGCACCAAAAGTGCTAACTCGACCAGATTTGTTAATGTACGTATATGTGCAACTTCATTGCATTCAGTGCATACCTGGAGAAAAGCCACTCCTTACTTTACGTAACCACGCAGAAATATTAGCTAAGCGTGCTGTCAATCTGTACAGCAGGGTTGACTCGGCGCAATCAAGCCCTCTTGCGGCAGAGGACTCATAGAACGAATTCGACGAAAGACGAAAATGACATCTAATTGTCTGTCCTAAAGTTTGGAAGAAATAGGAGAAAATATAGAACAGGCAGGAATGTTAACCAGTATAGAAGAACCGATATTCTACACTATACATAGTGTGCACGTGCGTCACGCAGCGCCCCTTCGTCACTTCCGAAATGCGTCACCGACGTGCCCGGGTACCTACCGACTCCATCGCCTACCGCTGTCGTGTTGTCTCCTTGTGCTTGCGCCTGTTTAGTTTTGCCTCATGATGCAAGTTTGAGGGCTGCTAGCGAGGCGAGTTGATTGAGCAGTCCCCGGAGAGGGAGCAGAGCTTCGGGGTGTTTGTTCGCCAAATGTTATTACCTGAAATTGAGAACGCACATTGCGATTTCCCGAAAAGTACCGCCGTGTTTGGCTGGTGCGGATTAGGAAAAAAAAACTACTTGAAGAAACTCAGTGATATTTGCGTCTTCAGGTGTAACTTCATTCCGCTTAAGTGTCATAGCCAAGCACTTACCTGCCAACTGAGATAGCCTGCCAACATACTGTACATACAAACTTGTCCGCGACCACTGCGTGCACAATCAGAGTGTTAGAGGGGCGGTTAAAATTGTGATGGCGATCGCGGAAATTCGGGTATTGCATTGAAATAAACTGAAACTGGATGCGAAGCAATATTAGTTCACTTTGAAGTATAGCCGATTGGTTCGAGTTGGAGGGTCAGAATTTTGAAAGAAAAATTGATCAATTCCTTAACATGGTCTCCCTTACTTTCAGGGACTCCCCTGTACATTAGCGTACCAAAAAAGTAAAATACCAGGTGAAAAAGGTGTCAAAACATACGCGAACAAAAAAAGCGATGACCAGCATTACCGCGGCACGCGAAGTCTCTATCTGCCTCGCATAATACTTTCCTCGGGTGTTTTCACAAATTTCAATCAAATAGGCTCAACATTAACACTGTTAAAAACACTTGGGGAAGGAGGGGTGCTGCTACTTTGGTGGCGTGGGCCGCAACTATATATTAATATTATATATCTTGTAAGCTTGTCTAGCTCTGCGCGACTCGTTTTCAATGGGAGCTGCTGCTTCGCTCATCCACTCTTAAATTGCGGGAGAGACTTTGGGCTTTCGCTTGTTTTTGGGCCACGCAATTTGTAGTGTTTGTAGTGAAAGCGAGATAATGGGACTTCGTAGGTCGTGGCGGGCAGCCGGTGTACGTGGTGGCTGGTATACTTGTCGCACATCTTGATTTTCTGGTCTTGTATTGAGTGAACAAACGAGGCCTACCTGACTGGATGAGCTCGTTAAAGTACGACAACAAGAAACCACAATGCTTCCCTTTCAACATCGAACACAGCAACAGATGACGAGCTCCCAACAAACCGCGCTGCAGCACGCGAAGTGCCGTATATAGGTACCCAAGGAGATACCCGAGCATGGCGGGAGAGGGCGACAATGGTGGAAGTGACATCACATGAGCACTATATGTACAGGCAGAGGGATGGGCGAGTGTCAGAGATGGAGAAAGTGAGAGGGGAGAACACGCGCACACAAAGTCACACAACTCCAAATTATTATAACCCCGTATGTCTACGATTGCCGCTGCTTGCGTGATGTCTTCAAAAAATGGAGCACCATCTTCATCACCTTTACTCGGGATGACCTCTCAGGACGACAATGCAGAATTATTTCCGCAGTCTACGATCTATGCCAGCTAGCATGACTCCGAGTGATTTTATCTACGCATTGTAGCGAGGACAGTCGCAGAAAATGAACTGTAGTGTCTCCTCGCTACCACAGCTGTCACAAATAAGGTTGTCAGCCACTTCAATTCAAAAGTAGATGGTTGCCTTGAAGGTCCTTCTTTGGCTAGTGTATCTCTTGTTCCAGTCTTCAGGTATGGCAAAGCGAGAGTGAAGCAGTGGTGGTAATTTAGGCTGGAAACATGTTAGAAGGCGCTCGTAGTAGGCACCTTGGGACAGGAAGAAACATGGTAATAATAATGTCACGGAGTCGTGACGTGGACGAAGACAGAAGACTTTTCGTTCGAATTTAACTTTTGTTTGGGCGTACCTGTGCCCGGTAAACGGAAAGTCTGATTACAGAAGCAGTCTCGAACTGATAGTGGCGGGTGGAGCGTCGGCTGTCGATCAACTACTGACAAGCGGCGAAGCGCGTCGGCATTTATACTCTTGCCGTCGAATGTTCTAGCGTTATCGCTGGCGGTGGCGTATGTTCCAGATTAATCTGTACCGTTCGCAGAGTGGGCGTGATCTTATCGAAATGATCTACTACAGCCCGGAAGCTTCTCGAAAACTGCAGGCGTGGTTTGCGCTGAGAATCGTGTAGTGTTTTGGGACGCTAACAAAACTTGGGAAACGGAACGTGGCACTGCCCCCCTCTGAAAAAGGCATCATCCCGATGCTTTAACTAAAGATGAAGGTACAACTATAATGCAAGAAAATACAATGAATAAATTACGATACAATATTAATACAAAAACACTGTTTCAGTTTGTTAACGCGCATGAAACGGCTTGAGGCGCGTGACATGGACGACTTCAAGTCGCGATCGGCGTCGTTGAGAGTTCGTGATGCCGTCGGGGACAACCTCGTAATGAAGTGGGCCGAAACGTCGAACCACCCTGTACGGTCCGAAGTACCGTCGCAGAAGCTTTTCACTTAGTCCACGTCGGCATTTCGGCGTCCACACCGAAACACGTTCACCGGGCTGGTATTCCACGAAGCGTCGTCGAAGATTGTAACGGCGGCTGTCGGTCGTCTGTTGGTTCTTGATATGGAGACGCGCTAGTTGTCAGGCTTCTTCGGCGCGTTGGAGGTAGTCACTCACATCGAGGTTTTCTTCGTCGGTGACGTAGGGTAACATGGCATCGAGCACCATTGCCGGGCTCCTTCTGTAGACCAATTTGTATGGAGATATCTAAGTCATCTCCTGCACCACCGTGTTGTATGCAAAGGTCACGTACGGAAGAATGGCGTCACACGTCTTGTGTTCGACATCGACGTACATTGACAACATGTCGGCAATCGTCTTGTTTAGCCGCTCGTTGAGGCCGTTGGTCTGTGGGTGGTACGATGTCGTCCGGCGGTGGTTTGTCTGGCTGTACGCCGATATCGCTTGAGTTAAGTCGGCAGTAAAAGCCGTTCCTCTGTCGGTGACAAGGACCTCCGGGGCGCCGTGACGTAGGACGATATTTTCGACGAAGAACTTAGCTACCTCGGATGCACTGCCTTTTGGCAGGGCTTTTGTCTCGGCGTAGCGGGTGAGGTAGTCGGTAGCTACCATGATCCACTTGTTTCCGAAAGCCGACGTCGGGAACGGCCCCAGTAGGCCCATACCAATCCGCTGGAAAGGTCGGCAAGGTGGTTCAATTGGCTGCAGAAGTCCCGCTGGCCTTGTCGGTGGTGTCTTGCGTCAATGACGGTCCCGGCATGTCCTCACATAAC
Source organism: Rhipicephalus microplus (assembly GCF_013339725.1). Taxonomy (NCBI): domain Eukaryota; kingdom Metazoa; phylum Arthropoda; class Arachnida; order Ixodida; family Ixodidae; genus Rhipicephalus; species Rhipicephalus microplus. The sequence goes on along the minus strand of NC_051169.1, from coordinate 18,872,232 downwards.
GAGTGACGTCGGTGGTTAGACATGGCCAGTAGTACCTTTCTTGTATCCTCGCGAGCGTGCGAGAAACACCGAGGTGTCCTGCTGTCGGATCGTCGTGCAGGGCCTGCAAGAGTTTTGGTCGCAGAGCTGTAGGCACTGCAAGGAGGTACTTAGCTCGAAGCGGTGAAAAGTTTTTCTTTTGTAGAAGACCGTTTCGCAGGAAGAACGACGCAAGTGCGCGCTTGAATACCTTCGGGTCTTCGGCGGTCCTGCCTTCGAGTTATTCTATTAGGGCCTTAAGTTCCGGTTCGGCCCGCTGTCGTTCAGCGAAGTCATCGGTAGTTATCGTTCCCAAGAAGTAGTCGTCATCCGGGTTGTCGGGTGGTGGTTGGTCGACAGGCGCACGAGAGAGACAGTCGGCGTCGGAGTGTTTCTTGCCGAACTTGTAAATGACAGTAATGTCATATTCTTGAAGTCTCAGGCTCCATCGTGCGAGGCGCCCTGAAGGGTCCTTCAAGGTGGCTAGCCAACACAAGGCGTGGTGGTGGCTCACAACTTCGAAGGGCCTGCCGTAGAGGTAGGGGCGAAATTTCGACGTAGCCCAGATGATGGCGAGGCCCTCCTTTTCTGTTGTGGAATAATCGGCTTCTGCTTTGGATAGCGATCGGCTGGCGTAACTAATAACCCTTTCAAGTCTGTCAGCCCTCTGCACAAGAACGGCGCCAAGACCTACGCTGCTTGCGTCAGTGTGTACTTCTGTCTCGGTGAATTCGTCGAAATTGCAAGTAACGGAGGTGTCTGGAGGCGATGTTTAAGGTCCTGGAAAGCGTGTTCCGGTGGCGTTTCCCACTTGAACTCCGCGTCGGCCTTGGTAAGGTTAGTGAGAGGATCGGCGATGCGGGCGAAAGTTTTCACGAACCACCTATAGTAGGCGCACAGGCCCAGAAATCGGCGCACCACCTTCTTGTCAGGGGGCGGCCGGAAGTCGGCGATGGTGGCTGTTTTCCGTGGATTGGGATTGATTGATTGATTTGTGGAGTTAAACGTCCCAAAACCACCATATGATTATGAGAGACGCCGTAGTAGAGGGCTCCGGGAATTTCGACTACTTGGGGTTCTTTAACGTGCACCCAAATCTGAGCACACGGGCCTACAACATTTTCGCCTCCATCAGAAATACAGCCGCCGCAGCCGGGATCCGAACCCGCGACCTGCAGGTCAGCAGCCGAGTACCTTAGCCACTAGACCACCGCGGCGGGGCCCGTGGATCGGGACGAACTCAAGACTTGCTAATAACGCGCCCTAGAAACAAGAGCTCTTCGTACGTAAATCTGCACTTTTCTGGCTTCAGTGTGAGTCCGGACGTCTTGATGGCTTGAAGTACAGCTTCAAGGCGCTGAAGATGCTCGTCGAAACTCGAGGAAAACACGACGACGTCGTCCAAGTACACAAAGCAAGTCTGCCACTTCAATCCTGCCAGTACTGTATCCATAACGCGTTGAAAAGTTGCAGGCGCTGAGCAAAGGCCGAAGGGCATCACCTTAAACTCGAAGAGGCCATCCGGTGTTATAAACGCCGTCTTTTTTCGATCTCTTCCGTCGACTTCGATTGGCCAATAGCCAGTCTTGAGGTTCATTGATGAAAAGTACTTGGAGTTATGGAGCCGATCAAGTGCGTTGCCTATTCGTGGGAGAGGATACACGTTCTTTCTTGTGATTTTGTTCAGGCGGCGATAATCGACGCAGAAACGTAGGGTCCCATCCTTTTTCTTCACCAACACCACGAAGGATGCCCATTGACTCTTGGACGGCTGGATAATGTCATCCCGCAGCATTTCATCAACTTGTCTTCTCATGGCCTCACGTTCTCGCGTCGAGACCCTGTACGGACTCTGACGGATTGGTCTGGCATTTTCTTCGGTTACGATGCGATGTTTCGTGATTGGGGTCTACCGAATTTTTGATGACGACGAAAAGCTATCTTCGTATTGGAGGGGCAGGGCCTTGAGCTGTTCTTGCTTATGGTTCGGAAGTCTGGGATTGACGTCGAAAGCTATGGGGGGGGGGGGGGGGGGCTTGGTTCCTCTGAGCAGGTTCCGCTGAATCGGCGAGGGTGAAAGCATTGGTGGCTTCGACAATTTCTTCGATGTATGCGACCGTTGTTCCTTTGTTCCGACGCTCCGCTCGCCGCTATCAGTTCAAGACTGCGACTGTAATCGGACTTTCCGTTTACCGGGCACAGGTACGCCCAAATAAACAGTTAAATTCCAACGCAAAGTCTCCTGCCTTCGGCCACATCACGACCCTATGACATCTGCGAGAGGTACTGGGATCGTTACCCAGCACCTCCACCAGATGTCACGGGGTTGTGACGTGGCCGAAGACAGGAGACTTTGCGTTGGAATTTAACTGTTTATTTGGGCGTACCTGTGCCCGGTAAACGGAAAGTCCGATTACAGTAGCAGTCTTGAACTGATAGCGGCGAGCGGAGCGTCGGCCGTCGATCAACTACTGACAAGCGGCGAAGCGCGTCGGCATTTATACTCTTGCCGTCAAATGTTCTAGCGTTATCGCTGGTGGTGGCGTAGGTTCCAGAATAATCTGTACCAATCGCAGAGTGGACGTGATCTTATCGAAATGATCTGCTACAGTCCGGAAGCTTCTCGAAAACTGCAGGCGCTGTTTGTGCTGAGAATCGTGTAGTGTTTTGGAACGATAACAAAACTTGGGAAATGGAACTTGGCAATAAAGCCAAAAGATATTTGTTTTCTGGTGATTCTTGTTTTATTTAAGTTCACGCTGGAAGAGCTAGAGCCGTAGCTGACGGCCATATGAGCTGGCAGTATCTCGTTTGAAACATTCATAAAAGAAAGGTCTACGTTCGCCAATTTTTTTAATATACGACATTATTGATGAGCAGTATTGAGATTTAATATCAGTATAAGGGAGTTTTCGTTGAAGTCTTTAAGTGTTTCGAAGAATGCAACAGCATGTGAAAGGTTTCATCGGCTAAATGTAGTGACGTTGGTCGGCAGTTAATGGGTGTTTAAGCACACTTCAATTCTAGCGTGATTTCGGCAAAACCTGATAGCCTTATTCTCAAACTCGCATTGAAAACTGATCAAAAACAGCCGCCTAGTAAGCAAAGCTATTAATTTCATGCATCAGGCTGGCCAAGGAGTGCCGATAGGCATCCTTGGAAACCCTACGGTATAAAGACCTCTAGGTGTGAGAAAACTTCTTCGAGAGATCCGGGGCGTGCTTAAGCCTCGTTATAGGGAATGCACACCCTTACCCCGCTAACGCGCTCGCTATCACTCGGTTGATGTTGATGCATCTCTCGCCTTTTGTCTCCTTCTGTCACCTACTTTGGTGGCGGGAAAAGTAGTTTGGTGGCTCTGGCGGGCGCTGCGTAAATAGGTGTCCGTAATCCCTTCGGCTTTATTCGAAACGCCCCTGCACACAAACCCCGATTTCACGTTTATGCTTCCCCGGGAAATCGTGCAGGGAGCTTCATGAATACCAACCGGATGGCACGATTCGCAATCGCTTCGTTTTAAACTGGTGATGCTTGAGATGCTGATTCGCATTTTGATGATTTTGGCTTGATCTGCGTAGCTTAGCACGATCCACATAAGTTTTAGAGTCCGGGCGACGTGCCCTTTACAAGCATACCGCAAACCGAGAGCTGTTGTTTTGCCTGCTGCTCACACAAAGCCTAAATGATACTAGCAGATAAGTATCGAGGGGTGTTGTCTTTTCCGACGCAGCTTCAAGAAGATAAAACCACTTGTCGAAACATTGGCCCAAGAGACCATCCATACTTCAAGAACATTTTAGATGTTTTTCACCTGTCTCTTACATTGTAGTTCGTTATCATTCTGAGCGTCTGGCGAAGGGTGAACTGAACCTGTATAGGTTGGGTGGAAAAGACCATTGGCATGAAAAAAAAATTATTATACATGGAAGTTGTGTCGAAATGATACGAGAGGTAGTAACACTTCAGAGCACTGCGTTAATTTACAAACATTATGATTGCCCCAGACGAAATCAAGTTCGCCTTGGTCAGGAATGTAGTGATGAACCGCGTTTCGAGCCGTGACTTGCCTAAATAAATTTTCAGTTCACCCACCACGCCCACAATTTCAGTAGCGTGGTCATTGCTTATAGTGAAGACACGTTCTCAACGCAGCCCTCACCATGAGAAAACAAGGCTGCTCACCAATGCTGCGAGTCAAACCCTTAACCCTGAGATTAATACAGAGATCGTTGATGGTCAGGCTAACCACTACACTATAAGAACTTTTGCATTATGTCCACTGCGGGGGTGTGGAAGTTACGGTTCTCGACTGCTGACTCGTTGGTAGCGAGTTCGATACTAGTTGCTCGATCGCATTTAAATGGAACCGAAATGATAAAAGCCCATGTATCATGCAATGTCACTGCAGGTTAAACAACATTCGAGGGTCAAAATTTTCCGCAGGCCTCCGCAGGTGTGCCTTATAAGGATATCGCAGTTCTGGGACTAAATCAATGGATACAATTATTACTCTTATACTTGTATTACTGCATAAAATTATTATCAGTAGCACTTGTCAAACGCTATTTACGTTAAATATTCCCACAAGGCCTATCAGAAGTCAGAACACCTGCGAACGCCACATAAAACGTACAATATGGTAGAAATCTTGCACGCTTGCATATTTGAACAGGTGTAAACTATCGCCTACACAAAGTTTCTGGAGCTTCACTTTCTCCTCTGCATTTATCTAATAATTTATAAATCAGAGCACAATTGACAAGCTTACTACATGAAACACAATTGCCAGAATAACCCATGTCAGCATTTCTGCTTCTCCAAAAAAATGTCAGTCAAACGCTAATAAAACTATTTTGGATAGAAGCGTAATATGGGTGCAGCAGTACAAAACGCTGCACCTAGAGACAGAAAAAATGATAAGACGTGTTAGGGTCACACGCTTTGGAGGTGATAATTTGTGTGGAATTCCACCATTACGGGAGAATAAAGCCACACATTTGCCAAGGAACGTGATAACTGTATACAATGAAGGCATCCCTGAACATAAAGGAGGCTCTCGACGGGAAGCCTTATGAATGAGCTGTGTGGTTGATTTGGTAATCTCTTTGAAATAGCTTCTCTTCTTTTTTTTGAACCTATCACTGGTTTTGTCCAGATAAATTATCAGTATCACTTTGTCTTGTTTTGTTAAACGTTTTTTTTTACACACTCGATCCCTATAGGTTCGCGTTTCTAAGTTTGGTCAATCACTCAAGGTTTTTTCAATATTTTCAGGAGAATGTTAAGAGAGACACAAAAAAGGAGAGTGAGGGAAAGTACACGTAGTGGTGATACATATCTCAAAGAAAGAAAGAAAGAAAGAAAGAAAGAAAGAAAGAAAGAAAGAAAGAAAAACTAGGCATCGGCTCAAGAGCCATGCTTCTGTCTTGGCCTACTGCTGTTATCGATGGTGTTATCGAACGCCCGCACAGCGCATAGATCTCGTTTATTCGCTTTTAGAAAGGCGCTGCTTGCAGGTTGGGTGTAAGCATTAGTTCATGTAAAAGTTCGAGTCGATTACAAGTATCACAAATTGCGCCTCAAAACACCAGACCACGCCCTTTCTTAAATTTTCTCTATTGAGACACTGCGTATGCCATTCCAAAGTTTCTTGTATGTTCCTGTAAGATAATTACGGAAATATGTGTAAAATATATGAATAGAAATATATACAAGTTTTCAATTGATGCATATAGGATTATGAGAATGGCATACGAAACGTTTGAGTAGCTGTTTTTGTTTTGTTTTGTTTTTTTCTCAGGAAGAAACAACAGGTTGTAATAATTTCGTAACTGCGAATTCTCGTTTGGAAGTAACAAGTTCGCTATGCATTTTTGGTCAATTTTATTATTTTCGTTTAGGACATCCAAGTGATAAATAGTTATTTCGGCAGCAGCTACACTTTCTACCGATAATAGGGCAACTGAACGTAGTTCCCGAAAGATTATGTACTTGCTTGTATATAGGCCGCAGAAAGGTGAAATGGGATTGTAACCTTGGAATATTAATAATATTATCTGTGGTTTTACGAGCCATATAACCACGATATGATTATGCAACACGCCATATTGTGGAGTGGGTTCGGAAATTTGCACCTTCTGGTGTTCTTCAGCGTGCAGTGACATCACACAGTCCACGAACCTTTATCAGTTCGCCTCCGTAGAAATACGACCATCGAGGCCAGGGTCGAACCTGCGACCTTCGCGTCAGCAGCCGAGCACCGTAGCCACGTCATAACCAAGGCGGACGATCGCGACGTCGTGTCCAGCCATCATACCGCAAGATATGACACTTTGACGGCAACTAGAAGAAAGTAGAAAACTCAGCCACGACAACAACGACGACGAAGAAATAATATCCCGCCACAGTCGACAGCACCTCTCAGAGAACGCGCAATAGAGGAAAAGCAAAGACGTGAGAAAAGTTTCAAGCAGACACAACAGGGATAACGGGCTGAGAAATCGACGAGAGAAGCAGCAAAGTACAAGGCTAATCGACTCCAAGTGCTGTCGCCATCTGGCGCTCTCTTCCAGTGTATACGTCATGTGCTCTTGCGAGCTAAACAGAGCCATGATTTATTGATTGATTTGTGGGGTTTAACGTCCCAAAACCACCATTTGATTATGAGAGACGCCGTAGTGGAGGGCTCCGGAAATTTTGACCACCTGGGGTTCTTTAACGTGCACCCAAATCTGAGTACACGGGCCTACAACATTTCCGCCTCCATCGGAAATGCAGCCACCGCAGCCGGGAATCGAACCCGCGACCTGCGGGTCAGCAGCCGAGTACCTTAGCCACTAGACCACCGCGGCGGGGCGAAAAAACAGAGCCAAGCACAAGTAGTAAAAAAAAAGTATATATATAAAGATATATGCCACCGTAATGATATGAAGATCACCACTAGAATTACGGGAAGCCGGTGAGTTCTCTAAATAACCAAGGCACCACGTCCTTGCTAACCAATGTTGCCCTGCTGTTCTGTTCTGTTCTAACTGTTTTGCTGTGGAGAGGTTGAGGTGCCTATTGCCTCGGCTACTCCATATCACAAAGTTCTGCAGCGAAAAATAAAATAATAATACACAACGGTACCCAAAAATTAACAATACGGAAAAGACAAAAACATAATAGCACACTGAAACCAGTTCAAATATCATGCCAATACACAGTTTTACACAGTCATAAACTACTTACACGCACACCTTACTAATCTAATGTCAGTATATACATGACCACATTTTACATAATGCCTATCTCTGGCTGACAGTCATAGGCGCTTGTCCAGTCCGGTCTCCACTAAAAAGTCTGTCAGGAAGATTATTGCCTTTTTCTGGAGATGCATCTCAGGCCATGGTCCAAGTAGTTTCTTTATTGGGAGGGGCCGTCTGTCGAAACTTGCTAATTTGTTCTTTAATTTTTCTCTTTCATTTGCGTATTTAACGCACTCCAAAAGAATATGGCGAACATTTTTTTCTGCATGGCCACAATGGCATTCCGGTGAGTTGGATCGATGTATCTTGTGCAGGAAGCTGTTTGTGTATGGTACTTCCAATCTAAGTCGGTGGATCAATGTCTCTAGGTGTCGTGAGAGGTCTGTCGCTATGGAAAATTTTCTGTGTAGATCAACTTCATAAAGTACCGTTTCCTTTGATTTAGGGCTCTCAAACCACTTCTCCATCGAACAATGGTTAGCACCTTGCGATATAAAATGTCGAATATCCGCCCCAGACATAGGTATTGCGCAATACCGTCCTTCCTTCAATGCTTTCTTTGCCAGACTATCAGCATCTTCATTTCTCTTTATTCCAATGTGGCTGGGTATCCATTGGAATACGATGTTGTGACCCTGCGATGAGGCAAATTCCACAGTTTCTGCGATACATTGTGCTATTTCACCATTTTTGTAAGGTGATCTCACATTTCTGATTAGCTGAAGAGCAGGTTTACTATCAGTGCATATCACCCATTTTCGTGGCTCAGGATTCTCGCAGATAAGCTTAACTGCTTCAAAGATAGCCACCAATTCTGCTGTTGTCGACGAAGATCTGTGCGATAATTTGTACATCTTCTTTTTCTGAATTTCGGGTACAAAGACCACACAGGCTGACGCTTCTTCTGTGCGTGATCCGTCTGTATATATCTTCGTTTTTTCATTATGCATTGCATGAAGCTGATGAAGTACCAACCATGTCGCTACTATAGGTGCCATGTCTGCTTTCTTCTCTATGCCGTCTATTTCACGGATAACGTTGAGAAGTGGCAGCGTCCAAAATGGTTTTGAAGGTTTCCTTTGTTTAAATTCTGGTACTACTGCTTGAAATGATGATATAGTATCCTGTAGTCTCGTTGCCGTCCTTTACGTTAGTACACCAGATAAAAAATGACTTTCATGTTGCGTGAAAATTCTAAATAAATTTCGAGATGTTTCTTCAGTTCGGAGTACTGCCAAAGGTGGCTCTCGAGCCTCCGCATACACTAAAGTACTGGAAGTTGATCGTGGTAAACCCAGACATACCCTCAAGCTCCTTGCCAATAACAAGTGAAGTCTTCTTTCGGTGGAGGCTGGGAGTCCGTGCAGCAGAGGCAGTGAGTAAGTTACGATGGGGCGTAGCCAGGCACCATGTAGGGCTAATAACGACTCTGTAGTACCACCCCATTTGGCCCCGCAGAGATGCCGGAGGATTCGAATGACCTGATTCACTTTTTGTTCCAGGGACTGGACATGAGGCGACCATGTTAGTCTCCGGTCTAAAATTACTCCTAAGAATTTATGAGTTTTAACCATTTGAATAGGCTGATTTTGCAGAATAATCTGGAAATTTCCAGGTCTTTTTAATGTAAACGGAAAGTTGGCTGTTTTAGCCAGACTCAGTGCCATACCTCTTTTTTTTTAGAAAACGGCCTACATAATCCAATCCTTCTTGTAGAGTTTGTTGTACATCCAAAAACGATGAACCAGACGTCCATATACTTATATCATCAGCATATACTGAACATCTGATGTTAGGTAGAAGATTATACGGGAGCTGCGCCATGACTGCATTAAAGAGAGTAGGACTTAGCACGCTGCCCTGTTGCCCTGCCGTGGTGGTGTAGTGGCTAAGGTACTCGGCTGCTGACCCGCAGGTCACGTGATTGAATTCAGGCGGCGGCGGCTGCATTTCCGATGGAGGCGGAAATGTTGTAGGCCCGTGTGCTGAGATTTGGGTGCACGTTAAAGAACTCCAGGTGGTCGAAATTTACGGAGCCCTTCACTACGGTGTCTCTCATAATCATATAGTGGTTTTGGGACGTTAAACCCCCGTATCAATCAATCAATCAATTCGTAACCAATGTTATAAAGAGCGAGGAACAGCGAATATTGGTATCGGAGACGTGTTAGTCAGTGGTAAAGGTGCCAGATAAATGTACATATGATTACTATAGATCAATGACTCTTACCTTGCAATAAAGCATGTGCACGTATTGCATCACTTCGTCATATAAACAGTTACCAGCCCAAACAAGAAAGCAGAAACCAGCCATCCCTTCACATTAGTGGGTTCCAACTTACCTTCTGGTCAAGAACTAGAAAAAAAAATTAGCCCCGTATCTACATGGTAATCTACAAATGTCGTCGGAAGACGATAGTCGTGCGTCTGGCGAGAGTGAACAAAGCAATTATTTGATGTTCTGCGGAAGAAATTGGTGAATAGTATTCTGGAGGCACTGAGTTAGAGTGCCTCAAGCATGCAGCGGAGGCGAACGAGCACATCAAGTCACGTCATGTCACACGTGAGACATGAGCATTATCTGGCAGTTATCTTGGAAAACGAAGCATGTGGCTCTGAGACGAGCGTGATAAGGAGTAGAACGCAAGGCGACGGGTTCGTGCCACCCCCGTGTCGTCTTAGCAATGCGTTGGAAACACTTATCATTTCGTGCAAGCATTGCATGGCCAGCGCAGCGTGATAGGCGCTATACTCTCCTTAAAATTACTTATGTATGCCTTTTGTAGTAAAATACCCACATACAGAATATATACGTGTTTTTATGGTGCCCCAGATATGCGCAATAATTGCTTCTTAATCGACAATCGCACAAGTATGAACGCTGAATCTCGAGAAACATTGGAGGGCGCTGCGGATGGGTTCGGCCGTTAGGGGTATCGCCTGGTGCCGTTTAGAGTACCCAGCAACGCTAAGGGTGAACAAACAGACAAATGAACAGACAAATCAAAATTTTTGCGTCGAAGTTTCCCAAGAAAGACTATCGTAATTTATAAAAAGACGGATGCCTTTACGAGTTGTCTCTGCACTTTCATGTTTAACCTGTGCACCACCGAAATGAGTACATCGACAAAAGCAGTTCTCCACCATCTGCAGCAGCTGCACTTGCTACTTCCTCTCCAGGCATGCGATGCGTCGTCTGCCAAGTTAACGCATATACAAATGCGGCAGTACAAGAAAAAATAGTAATGAATACCTGGTTCATAAACGTTTGCGCCATGGAAGCTTTTATTATTTTTGAAACAATTCATCGTTTATTCGAGCAAGGTGGTTCAAAGTTTGAGTCGTTTTTTGATCAAAAGCATGTGATTGCTTTATCATTATTATGATCTCTAGGACGACAATTGTTCTGAAAATTTTCACCATACAATTTTCTCTCTGATGACAAGAAGCGACAGTACATGTGATAGAAACATAATTTTCACTCAACACAGAAAACCGATAAACTTGACCAAGAAATTGGCTGGTGAGAGCTCTTAACGGTTGTCACCACATATTATTCACAATAGGCTCAATATTTCTCACTAGCGAAAACGTGTTCATTGGCTATTGTTTTAATATTGTCGTTAGTACAACCTACCGAGGATCGTTACCACTCTCTGCAAGTGTTGCGTCGATACAGAGTGAACTGCGTGTTGACAGAAACAGGTGCCTTTCGCACCTGTCTACATTACAACAAACGTGCGGCAAGTTTTTGGTAACAGCTCACTTTACGGCTGTGACTTGTTTCGGGGGAAATAAAAGCCACGTTTGTTATAAAAGACAAGGCCAACTGCAATGACGTACACACATTGTTAGACAGAGAATATTATGAAAACGAGCCTACCACTTCAGATATGATCGAAACAGAAGCAACAAAAGTGTGAAATGGCTTTATTGCTTTATTTTAAAAGTTATAGATTGCCGCGCGAGCACCTGGGGTGTTGATGTAGTGTTTCTTAGCTTTGTGTGTGTGTGTGTGTATGTGTGCATGTGTTTATGTCCATTAACAACCTAACCTAAGCTTGACAGGAAGTTGAATTACCGCCAGCTTACTCACGTATATTTGTCGTTGCAAGTCAACAGTGATCTACAACGTAAGCTAGAACACCAAAGGGTGAACTAAAGTGACAAAAATATACAAACATTTGGAGAAACACAAAGAAGAACAAATAGTTTAAGCTCACTATTATAATGACAGTGATGATAAACAATGTCAAAAGGCAACCACTGTAAAAGATGATCAATAGCACAGGCGACGATAAAATACACCGTCTGCAGCATAAACGTTCAAAAGCAAGCTATAAAAGTTAAGTTTGATCTGAGGCTACCAAATCAATGTGAAATCACTAGTGGGCAATGTGAAAACGTAGGAGTAAAAACAATGCCTTGTTGCTTTATTTCCCATTTTTGCTCGAGACGTGTTCGTTGTTGCCAAGTCCAGGAAAAAATTCTAGCGTTATTAATTTGTTCGTTTTTTGTTTCCACACTACACATTCAATAAAGAGCAAATGCGTGGCGCACAAAAAGGCGGAATTGTTCATAAAGCTGTTCAAGAAGAGAAAGTCTGAAAAAAGTTGTGGCAGTGAGATTAGAAGTAAGCACCTTAATACAAGACAAACAAGGCGCACAGGGTGAAGAGAGTAGAGGGACGAGAAAAGCAGAGGCGGAAAAATGAAATATTGCCAAGAAAGCGACATGCGCCGGAGGCTACTAAGAGGGCCCCGCACTGTTGGTCTGGGCAGGAAAGAAAAAAAAAAGTTCGAGACACGATCAGGCGCACGTACCGACAGACTTGGGAGAGTTAACAACAAACCAAGCGGTTAAGACGCTCATCACGAGGAGAGTTGCCGGCTGCGAGAGCTGGAATTCAGTGCGTACTTTCCTGACCCACTGGGACCGAGGACGGTGGACTAGAATTGTTAAACACGCTTGTAGGCGGTACCGTTGGGAGCAGCTTTCATTTGTAGGGCCCCGTTAGAACACACAGACACGGACCTTTCAGTGTCTACTTGCCCCCGTCAAGGCGGCAGTGAATACAGCGATGGGGTACATAACAGCGCCAACTGCGTTGAAAGACTGATTCAAGAAAAAAACTAGGGTGGACCAGCAAGGTCGGGCACTAAACACAGTGCGAGCTTTCGCTATCAGAAAAATATTTTGGTACATTGCTAAAAGAGAAGTAATGACTTTTGTTTTGTTAAAGGTTCATTATTCCTTCGCGGCAGCAATCACAAACGTTCTTGCGGATAATGTTCACCCAACAACGTCCTGCCCTTAACAGCGGTGCTTTTTATGGTCGAAGTTCACTACGAGGTGTGTCAACAAAAACTGTCATCATCGTTGCATGGCCTTTACCCTATGTGGCATCTCGCGTCACATAGCACCTGGCACCGCTGTGCCGGCGCGCTACGCAATAATTTGGCCGGCGCACACTCCCTTGACAATACAAAAATAAAAAGATTTAAAGAGTCTATAGAATATATAAACTTGTTTTTAGGCAGCCTTTAGGCTGTCTGAAATTGGGTGTGTGTTTTTTGTTTGGTTGGTTTTGTGTTTCTTTTTAGGGGCGAAGCTCCTTATAGCGGCACCCGTTTGTCCCTCGTAGTCGTAGTCGTAGTGTGGAACCAGTGTTACGCTTTGACCTCCAAGGTGGTGCCGCTGGGAGATTTCCCATGTGCGTTGTTGAACAATAAAGAAATTCGCAGCGTGCGCGTTAACTAAAAGCCGAATTCTTCTGTCTCTCATTCCCCATTAGCAGTCATTGGCATGTTCCAGTAGGACACGTTAGTAGAAGTGTTCAAAGCCGACTTCTGCTGTCTCTCATTATCAGTAGCAGCCATTTTTTACCTCCAAGGTAGTGCCTGGTGAGATTTCTCCTGTGAGTTATTAAACAATAAAAAAATTTCTTCAGAACGCCGTTGATTGATGAAATAAACCAACGAAAGACACCAGATGTTTTCTAAAAGCAAAACGAAAAGACGCCAGATGTTTCTAAAGCAAAACAAAAAGAAGACACCAGCTGCCTAACAACAGATGCCATGTGTTTTCTAAAGCAAGGGTTTTATAATCAAAACCATATCAATACAGATTTGTAGTCGCCGATGCTCGTTGCCGTTGGTGTGTGCTCGTATAAATAAGGATGCCGAAAGGCGGGCGCGCAGGGCAGCGGCGGCGCACGCTCGCAGACAGGACCCTGAAGTGAGTTCACGCCAAGCAGAAGCACGCCGGGAAGCTGCACGACGTTGCCGCCAAGATCCTGCTGTACGGAAAGAAGAAGCCACATCAGCAAGGCAGCGTCAGCAAGATCCCGCCGTATGTGAACAAGAAGCTGCAGCGGCACGTCAGCGTCGGCAAGATCCTTCCGTACGGAAACGAGAGGCCGAGGCAGCACGTCAACGTCGCGAAGCAGATCTTGAAAACGTTCGACAATGGGAACTGGCGAGGAAGCGCGCATATCGCCAGGCGAATCAACGGAAGAAAATTTCACGGTATTACTTCTAGGAGCTTCGCCCAATCTGATCATCATTCACCTCGTGGATCTGCCGTCAATGTTTTTGTCATCGCTTATATATGTACTGTAGCCCTTCGAAATGCCTTGTTCATCAGTGCCAAAGCACTTCTTGGTGCATTGGAACTGATGAACAAGGCGTCATCTTCTGTACCTGATTGCGTCAGCCAAGCTGAGTTAACCCATTTAGGCGACAAGGCAAAGTTGCGTCTACTTGCCATATTCAATGCCAGCTGGGAGAGTGGCCGTCTCGAACCTTCATGGAAACGAGCCCGTGTTATTCCTATGCTAAAGCCAGGCAAGCCTCCCGCGGAAATCGACTCTTATCGCCCCATTGCTCTTCTCAGCTGCGTAAGAAAGCTCATGGAGAATATGGTGTCAATACGCCTGGTGTGGTTGCTTATGAACAAGAATGCATGCCCCCAACAAATGTCTGGATTTAGAAAAGGTCGCAGCAGCATTGACAACGTAACCAATCTCATCAACTGCGTAAAGTTGAACAAAGCAACTGGCAACATCACTATCAGTGTATTCCTCGACGTCAAGGGAGTGTTCGATAAAGAGGTTCATGAGTCTATCCTACATGCTCTGAGGTCATTAGGTGTAGGAGGTCGTATGTACCGCTGGATCTTGAACTACCTCAGAGACAGGACAGTCTACATGTCCACACAAGTAGGTGACACAACTCCACACACAGTGCATCAAGGAGTTTCCCGGGGTGGTGTCCTCAGTCCTACCTTATTCAATATCTCTCTCATATGCGAGCATCTTTCGCTTGCTATCAGGCAATGCCGGTGGCTGTTCTGTTAATGCTTTGTTACGAATGTATACACCGCTCTCTGCGAAGGTCTTCTATGTTACAGCCTTCCAGCGATACATGAAATTTCTCGAACAAACATACAGACATTGACTGGAGTCTAGGCTGAAGCCCCGAGGGTGTGCCTTGGACTACCAAAGGACACATCAATCCTCGGAACCCTTGCTGAAAGTAGGCGCCTTTCAGCTCCTGTTCTCCTGCAGCAGGAGTTTCTTGGAGTTCACTTGCGTAATGCCACCAGAGCGCCGGATCATCCGCTTGCTTCAGACAGTACTCCTGTGCAGAACTTCCTCCCGCCACACTATCAGAGAGCATCAATGCATGCAGAACCATCGTAGAAAACTCCTTCGTAGACCATAGTCGCCTTTGTGCCTGGCTTCAAGAGCAATAGACGCACACCCGTGCCAGCACTCAGACATTTTACTGTAGAGCGTTTGGAAAACTTCTACAGAGCTCGTCGTCAAATTGACACTGACGGATCTGTTACGTCCACATCATCCGTCATTGGCGTCTGGATTCCAGCTGCCAATGTCACCGTCTCTGCTGCTCTCAGTCACTACACCTCATATACAGCCACTGAACAGGCTGCACTGTGAGCTGCCATTAATTACATCGTGGACCATACAGCCGAGTCCTGGGTCATATTCACTGACTCAAGAGCAGCGCTGCAGTCACTGAGATCTCCATCCACACGAAACCAACTCCTCATGAAAATCAAACGCCTATGCAAGAAAGCCTGTGACCTTCATCATCGCATCGTTCTGCAGTGGATACCACTGCGGAATACAAGACAACGTCCGGGCTGATGACGCTGCCAGAGCTGGACATGACACTTCAACAGAAATGGTCGAGATACCTTTCTCGAGACAAGACGCAGCAACGTTAGTGTCAGCACACGCCTGGCGCTTTCAGCAATCCCTCTGGACAGACCCTAGCCAATAGTATGAGCCTCTGTACAAGATCAATCCATCGCGTGAATTCAGAGTGCCGCGAAATCTCAACAAGCAAGATGAAACGTGTTTACACCGCATCCGAATAAACGTTGCATATACGAACTACTTCAGGAACGAAATTGGACTGTCCGACTCAGCATTTTGTGCCCAATGTAACGTTGTTGGAGATATCAATCATGCCCTCTGTTAGTGTACTGAAAGACGCATCAGAGAGACAGTCTCTGAAGATGGCCTTAAAAGCACAACAGGACACAAACTTGGAGTTGAAAAATAATCTAGGCCCATGGCAGAACACCTCCAGTGCGTTAGACTCTACAAAAGCGCTACTGACATTCTTACGGGCCACAGGCTTGAACGAAACGTTGTGGATAGTGCAGTGGATGTGAGGGAATTTATGTGTTATGTGACTGTTATGCGTGTATGTAACTGTATGCGTTGTGTGTTTATCATTGTATATATCATTGTCATCACCCGGCAACTGGAGTAGCCTGTCAGGTGAAAAACCAGGCAAAACTCTGCAGCTCCCCGTTAAAGTAATTGTCTCTCTCTCTTCAAAATGAATTACCAACCAGCCCACCAATCCATTCTCGTGTCTAAGTATACTTTCGTTAGGCTTCGTCCTCTTTTTCACTTCCTCACTCCTCGTGCACGTGCGCCCACAAGCGTTCTATCCCTGTGCTGATTTGTCCAGCGTGGGATGCAATAGCTCGAATTGGAGAGAGAATGAATACAAATAGAGAAAAAGAAGAAGAGAAAAGAGTGAAACAGGAAGAAAAAAATGGAAAGGACAGAAAACCAAAATAAAGAAAGAGAGAACAGAGGGAACAAAAAAGAGAGAGAATAAGAAATTGCAAAGCGACAGAAATGAAGAAGAATCGAGAAATAAAAAGAGAAAGAGAGACAAAAAAATAGAAGCGACGAGAAGTACAAAGAAAGATAGAGATAAATAGAACTAGATATAAAAAGAGACAAAAAGAAATACAAAAAACAGAGAGACAGAAAAGTAAACAAAGGTGGAAACAAAGAAAGGACAAAAAATTTAAAGAAACAAGTAAGTTTGCCCAGCTCCGCTGCTGCTTCAGGCTTGGCACCTCTACTGTGAAGCTGTCGTAACATGATTTTACTTTTTTTTTTTTTTTCAGAAAGGACAAGCTGATGAGATAAAAACTTAGGCTGGTTTGGTTTTGCGTGAGTTTCGGCAGGCACTTAGAGCCTTAATTCAACCTTTTAACATTTTTGAGGCTGATATTTTCACGTGTATCCTGTTCCACCCAGAACATGAAATACTCACGATAGCTAGATGCCCTAGTTCATTTTCCGGAACATCCCTCCACCGGAGCACGCTACCTTTACTTAAGGATGCAGGCTGCAGTGCTGTATCTCTGCTGAAGTGTTCAGCTAGCTTCACTGGAAGTGAACGACAATCGCTTATAAAAATATCGTATTCAGGCACGTATAGCGACTAAGCATGGGCACAGGACAAGTTTGTTATTCAGGCAACGGTGAAGGGCGTTTTGTAAGCGCAGCGTGTTCTTCGGTAGATGTGCACCACTGTTCATTTGTTGGTGTAATCTAGGCATGCCTACAAGAAAGTATACTCTGAGAATACACATCAAAGAAGGCTATCTTAGTATTGCCCAGGTTTCTGTTTTATCCGCAGTTGA
This sequence comes from Rhipicephalus microplus, assembly GCF_013339725.1. NCBI lineage: Eukaryota > Metazoa > Arthropoda > Arachnida > Ixodida > Ixodidae > Rhipicephalus > Rhipicephalus microplus. Next base: position 18,854,986 of record NC_051169.1, on the reverse strand, counting down.
ACCCGTCGACATTATCCTTGCCGCAACCACGTAAATAACTCAAAACTCTAGACAAAAGCTTGTATATTTGGTAATGCTTTTCTACAGGTTGAGAGAGCTACAATGCTATAGAGTAATAAACCTGCCTAAAGGAGCTCAGTCACAAAGAGATTCTGTTTCTACTATGTGAAGCTAAAATGCAAGGTGCTTCAGAATTGATCCCACCTCTACATTGTTTTCAATTCGCTTCAAGTAGGATCTCTGCTGGTGACATATAAAGCAGCACGAGGGAATATGTGCAGTCGATTGGGGGTTCTCGAATTTCAGAGCTCACCAAAGAAGGAAAGATTGGTATATCGCGAGGAAGGCAAAATTCTTATTCATATCCATCTCTAATGTTCTGAGTGAAAGTGAAATTCAAGAACTCAAGGGCGGACTGAAAATTATCTTGATTAAGGTCGAAACGTTTTCGATTCATCTTGCGACTGATTACTTTCCACCATTTTTCCCTTCCCAAGTACAGGGTAGTTAGCCGAATATTTCCTTTGGTTAAGCTCTCAGTATTTTCTCTACCTTTCTCCCTTGTTTTCTTGTAGGTATTGTACCCCTTTGATGAGAAATAAAATTTCGAAGATACAACCATAGGAATGACTTCATAGTCAGCATGCTTTTATTGCAGGATGACACGGAAACTGCGCTATCATAACGCGTACGGACGAAACTAAGAAGAATAGGAAGCTCCCAGAACAAAGCACTACAGTCGCGCGACATTTTCACATACAATGAAACCTTCTTGCGCAATATTTTACGTTCCCACAATCACACAGTGCTACAAGTGCTGATTGAGCGATAGTGGCCGCGCCTTACTGACAACTGCACAAATACACTACGACAAAGTCGACACACAACCACATGAACAATGGTTCGTTCGTTAGGCTCTGACACAGCCTTGGCTGTTCGTGTAGGTTTTCATGTGCACGTTTATTGTTTATTCGCTCAAAGTAGAACTGTAAAAAAAAAAAGCCTTATTTTCATCCTTCTTGCATCATTCAAGGTAACGTTGGCAGTTCTCCGCAACTCACACTGTAGTTTCGGCCCTCAAACGCTTTTTCAATTTACCGCAGTAGCCTTGACTCTTTCGTGTTTATTAGTTTCGTCGACAAATATACAGCTGCGAACTTTTGCAACCAAAGCGGTGCCATGACGGAGCCACCAATACCGACACTCATAGCTTTTGTGAAGACGTATATGGCGCCGCAGACAAGCTGTGCCGGTCTCTGTGGGAAAACAATTAGTCATTATTAATTAAAAACGATGAAGTTTAGCTGCCACGCTTTCGAGATAATCTTCATTGTAACATGGCGTTGCATTTCCCGCACTTGTTCTCCGCATAGTGTCACTGTAGCTGTCAGTTTTACTCACAATGAGGTTAAGGTGTTTCATGTGGGACAAAAGTTCTTTCATTAGCCAACATAGTTCGCTATTGCATCCGGGATAGCATCCGGGCCACGTTAGCTGCAGTCTTTTATTACAGCAGTAGAACATAAGTGCCGTACTTACTCTCCCGGAACTGCAGTTTTTACACAATTGTTTCGTCAACTCCTACGTCTATAACCACGATGAAGCATTATGGGCAAAACGGTGGCGCATTCACACTTTCTGAACAATGAATCTTTTCGCCTGAGGTATACCCATGTGCGTTTTCGTTATTTAAATCTACAAAAGTGCGCATTTATGACTGCGAGGAAACGCCCAGTGGCGACTGCAGAAATCCCGTTCCCAAGATCAAAGTACTCCGAAAATTAAATCTTGAGGCAGATTACAAAAGCCAGGTTTATTTTTGTTTTTAATCATAATGTGCTAAACTCCGCTACCAATAGGAACCCACACGCTGAGAATATGTAACAGACGCGTAGCTAATCGGCACGCAGGAACACCGTTGCAGAGAAACTCCTGGCTTTCAGGCCCAGATGTTGGTATATACGGGGAGGCCTTTGTTTCACGTGAACAGAAACTTGAGCGAAAAGCCTGCGTCTACAACACATAACGCACAGCGTCATCTACAACACTTATAGCGTTCACTTCGTCAATGAGACGTTCGCAGACTTAAAGAAGAAAACAAAAGGAGTGGCGTTTGTGGGGCTCACAAAAAGTTTTAAAGCGGATATATCACGTGATCACGAGACAGTTTTCGACATTCCAAAAGTGTGGTTCATTGGAATAGTTGGTCTTACATTTATAAAAAGGTAAACACCACGCAAAAAAGACGCAACACAAGCGAGGGAACTCATAGGACGAGTGCTAACAAGTGAACCTTTAATTGCTTCAATCATAATAAATGACGGAGGAACAAAAAATAAACTTTATTCAAAAAAACCACCTGCAAATTTACCAACCCGGGCTCAGGCTAGCCGAAAATCACGTGCGGTAATGCATAGCTTTTCTACCACTATTTGGGCCCACTGGATTGCCCACAGTAGGTCACGCAGATCTGAACTACTCAGCGCACTTGCCTATCGCTCCTCGAGAAGGTCCGCTCCTAGATTGTCCTCTCGGTATATAACCGTAACTTATGTGCATTGCCATAGCATATGTGCCATATGTGCGTGTTCGTCCTTACAGAGGTTACAGCTCGCTTGTGGGTAGTGTTTTGAATTCACTCTGTTTAGGTGGACTGAATTTCGAAATTTTTTCGTATGCAATATTCGCCAATCTATTTCTTAAGATGTGCCTAGCTATTTGTGGGGTAAGGAATATTCTACTCGATATTTCTCATATTGTGCCAGTGTGTCGTGGTACAGTACCAGTATGTATCTGTCATATTCGTCATTGTCATCGCCTCCATCATTCCCGTCACCTCCATGGAGTTGTCCCCCCTTCCATGATGGTTGCGGGGTGTCGCCCGTCGCTCTCTGAGCCGTGGTGGGTTAGTTCTTGCGAGGTTAGGAGAGATGGTCGTGTCTTCGATGTTTACTTCCACCATGTGCGCTGGGAGCCACCTGAGGTATTTGGGCACAATTTCGCCGTTCCGGCAGTCTTCTGCTCAGCGGTTTCGAATTTTGGCTGCTTCTGTAGAGACCCAACCTTTTTATAAAATTTCTATTAGTGATGTCAGTATTTCGGGAATACCGGGCGGCACCTACAAAAAGCACCCCCTTCCACACGCCGTGATTCTTTAAGATCATTTTTGTGCGGAATTTCGTTTCTTTACGTTGTGTAAAGGATGCACATTTTTCAGGAAGCTTTCCGTGATTATTGTGGATCAAACGTCGGGGTGAAATTGCATCTTGGGGCCTGCAGTCCGTCGTAGCTTCTGTAAATGCTTCCTATAATTTTCTGCCCACCTTGGTTCCAGTCGCGCTATCCTCTGTGCTTCAGTGATCTCGTTCAGCATGTTTGTACCCCGAATAGCAGCAGCCTTTCGTTGCTCGTGCACATAAAACCTTGATTTTATTTCTGAGCAATCCCCTACGCATTAGAAAAATTTGGAGTAACTTCTATCCACTTCAGTTTTTTTGTCAATTTCTTTTCTATGATGTTTCTCACGGCCGTTCCTTAGTTTCCATTTCTACAAAACACCTATTTATTTATCAGAAACTATATCGTTTGCCACGGTACTCACTCAGAAATGTTGGGTCCTACAGTTACTTTTTCTCACTTAAGTCAATTTGCTCACTGACATAACGTGTCCAGTTTTGGAAAAGTAAATACATGGTTCATGTTGTTAGATCTTATCGCATCTTCAAGTTATGTAAAGAAGGCCATTTATCACACTATTCTAGACTTTCCAGAGACAGTAGGTGCATGGACGAAGACAATGAGACAGATTTCCTTTTTACAGAAAACTTTTTTTTCTATAATTAGCAAATCGAACTCCTAGCATTAGGCCCACACATTCGGAAGCATAGAGTCTCATACAATAATACCTAGAGAAGAATCTGGTGCAGCAATCGTGTACCCCAATAGGTAATATGGAAGTTACAGGCTTGATATTGGATAGTGGTAGCTAGTGATGTGTCTGCAGGTATTTTTCTACAGTTTCAGTTTCGTTCTTTGCGCTGCGCGAATAGTGGGGTGCGGTGAAAAGCGCTGAAGCAGTGCATTTGTTGTTCGAAGAAGCTGACGACCTCTAGGTCTCTTGATTTGCTGCGACGTTGGAGCTTTAAGAATTGTATTTGACAGTTCAAACAAAGCGTCTTCCACTCACCGCTTCACATATAGACGTAGCGTCTTTGCCAGTGCAGAATAATGCATCAAGTTCAAGTTTTTTTTCTTTTAAGAAGCGCGTCTTGTCTAAACTAGTTCAAATTGACATAAGAATGACAGCGAAGCTAAGAACACGCACCACCATGCTCCACTGACTCGACTTTGGAACAAAACGAGAGGTGAGTTGGGGACAGATCGCTTGGACAGACGCATCTGGCATCGCAGCAGACGAATCGCTAAGTGCTTCTCACTTGATACTACACTGTTATTTTCATAAATTTTAAATGCGTGCGTTCTAGCAAAGTACAAGCGTGTTTGTTGTCAAGTGCTGTAAAAACATTTCATCATTCTTTATTCCAAATCTGGAACGCAATGGCAAAGCGATCCGCACCATGGTGGTTAAGTTTGTTCAGGATTCACTTCTGCCCCATAGTTACATGAACTCTTTGCAATGAACTTTACAGACAACAGAGTGAAGTAAGATTCAAGGGGATATATTTCCATATCACTTTGTTTTCTACTCGGCAAACAAGCGTTGCGAATCTCAAGAACGTAATCCATCCGAACCAGATCGGAAGCCTGTACTTCCCATAATTCCCATGGGGGTACACGCGCCGCTGAATGAGCCCACATTGAAACTAGCGCCTGATTCTCCTCTAGGTATCATTGTATAAAACTATATTTTTCGAAAGAGAGAACTGCATCCTACACTTATCTAGACCATTAGTCTCATTAACTCACTCACGGTGTTTGTATGGTTAGTAGTTCGCTACTTTGTATCAGCCAGGTGGCACTGGGTCTCCCCTGCGTCTTCTCTGGACAAAAATAAAGTTTTAATTGCCATCATCATCATCCTCATCGTAGTTAGTGGTTGACAAATTCAGTTTGCGGTGCAAGACGCAGCCGAATACTAACGTGTCTCTTCGTCCATGTTTTCTTCATATGTTTGACAGTCTGCGCAACTGCGATAACGGCCACAACATTATATGATAAATGACAGTGTCGTCTCACCAGTTTTCTAGTTTACTCTCGAGAGTAGTCCTTCGGATAATGTGTTTGGATATCAACAGCTGTTTTTCAGAAAACTCTTCTAGATTTCCGTTCTTGTAAGGAAGGCGTAGCATGTATACCTTTTGACCTTTTCTCCTTCATGTACACTTTACGCTGCTTGATTTCTGTTAAGCGCTAACATGATAAATAGCCATCGCCAACTCTCCGTAGTCCATGGAAAATATCACCTCAAGCGTAACTATTTATCCTAATGCCTTCAGATTAAATGTCACTCGCGCGGTGCCACATGGATGTACGAAATGGCATTCGCCCAAATGCCATTCGTCGCCTAATGCCATCGGCAATACTCATTTGGCTAAGAAATGCATACTCTCGACGGTACAGCCGATGAAGCAATTGTATAAAACAACACTTGATTCGAGTGAAAGGAAACTTTTCGCGTATTTCATGTGTACTAGTCACTTAACCAAGTGCTTAAAACTTATCCTCAGCTGGTAGACGCTGTAAAATAAATGTGACAAGGTGCCATTTTCTTTCTACGCTGCGGATCTGACTAGCATTGGCTCAAGTTACTACATAATCAGTTGTAACATCGTGAAACAAAGTAACGAACGAAATATAACGACAGCGTAATATGCATATTTATACATTTATTGATTATCTGATGCATAAGAAGCTTGTAAACGCTGGTTTATTTTTTATTGCTACTCACCAAATGCTCACGAGTAAGATGCTGCGATTGACATCATCAAGTAAATATCATTCGCTTTGAATGTGTAGCAGCGCGGGCCGAAAAAAAATGTCATTCGGTAACTGAATGCCTTTGCTACTGAATGTCATTTTCTATGCCCGTGTGGCTCGGGTATAGCGTGGTGTGACTGCAACCCAAGTATTCCTTGCTGTGTGAAAATTCCATCTTACTAAGAAGTTGATTACCTTTGCGCTCATGACAGCTATGCGTTAACGCAATTTCGGTGATAATTAATACTGTCAGTGACACTAGGTTTCGAAGAAGTGATCAGACAGAACTCGATACTATTCGCTATTTCAAGGTTGTATTTCGGCGAGCTCCTAAGATAACGTTCCGTTAAAAAGCTGCGTAGCCCTGATAGGTTTCATAAATTACGTGAAGTTACACTACTTCAAGTCCAGCGCATCATGTGAAATAATTTTTATATGGTGGCGGGCGTCGAGGCAAGGGACTATTTGTTGTACGCGTGTGAACGCGTCTGACATGCGGTAGAGTTCTACACGCTGCAGTGAAATTACTGTTAGTCTCTCCCCCACCCCCTTTTTTCCCTCTCTTCCCTCTTTCTCGTCTTTCTTGTCCCCTTCTTTAATCCCCCAGTGTAGGGTAGCCAACCAGATGTCTTTCTGGTTAACCTCCCTGCCTTCTCCCTTTTTGTTGTTTCCTCCCCGTACTACAACATAGCAAAGAACTGATAGGTGGAAGTACAGTCAAGCTAACCATCGCTAACAAATAATGTATAATAAATGTGCTATAAGAAGAATGCACGCAATTCAGTGCTGAACTCGAGGCAGCAAGGCAAGTGCTCGTGTCAGAAAATAATCCTTCAAAGCTGGCATTTCGCTGACACCAGACATGGATTTTCCAGGGAAGCTGCTGTGTTCGAAGGATTTAAGTAATCCTTTGAAATGCTGTCAAATATCGTCTTCGTTATTTCCTGTTTCTTCTGATGCTTAGAAGGTTATGGTCAAGTCTGCGTACAAAACTGCTGACAAGCAGCATTCCGGGCCACTAATCTCTCTCAAAGCCTTTCGCTACTTTTTTCTTAATTACTTATTTTCTAATATTTTGGCTGGGGGCAGGATGCTGTCTGAATCTCAGATATTTCTGCCATAAGCACACCACTTTGCGGCTAAGTTTAGCTGCTTTCACACTTAACATACTCTTCTATATACCTATCGGTAATTTAACGCTATTCTTGATTGATATGTGGGGTTTAATGTCCAAAAACCACTATATGATTATGAGAGACGCCGTAGTGGAGGGCTCCGGAAATTTTGACCACCTGGGGTTCTTTAACGTGCACCCAATTAACGCTATTCTTACTCTGGCAACTTCACATTTACTGTTTGACAGAACTGGAAACTTATGAAGTATTCTTAACAAGGCATGCTTTGCTCAGAGATAGCTAAAAGCATATTACCATTCCCCTTTCAAGTATTATAATTTTTAACGCACGAGCTGACGTAGAGAAAACACGCTCAAATTGAAATCATGCATACAAAAGTGTATTTGGGTTATTTCCTGTTCAGACTGTTCTTTGGTATTGAGGACACTGCGCATATACATTTGCAGTGTTTGGATTACTCATACAAGTTGATTTTTGTAGGCTTTCACTTCATACGGCATTATACGAAAAGGAGCAATGGTGGCACTTCTAGGCACCGACATCTATAGAGCTGAGTTCATAACACTTCTTTTTGGTTGGTGAGCTTTTCCATTGTTCAGCCGGCTTACGTAATGATATGTCCGGCGTCTTGATTAGCTGGAATGTTCTCTTACACATTTTTTTACCCTAAGAAGTTTAATTATTATGGGCCCTGAACATTAATAAAAGTACTTCATTGCCCCTGTTCTCCCAGTTTACAATTTTGTTGTCTCTCTTTAAAGTGCGTCCAGGCGTAGCCACGAATTCTTCATCACAGATATTGGCATTTCGCATGCAAACTACCACCAAAAAATAATATATTTGCGTAATCTTCCATTTTTGGCACAACCATAAGCCATTAAAAACACCTTTTCTTTTTGATTGTACATTCCTGTAGAGATCTAATAGAATAGCATCACTTGCAGCTGAACGCTATTCCCGTGCCTAATATGATGAATGTTCGCAATTTCAGGACGAATGGTGGCATTTTTTTTTCTTGCTTCAGTGTAGCGGCTCTTGTCTTTTAAACGTGGTCACACCTCGCAAACAGCAGCAATTCTTCTGAAAACTCCTGCTAACATGACGCGGCCGCCATATTCAGTAATGAAGAGAAAGATAAGTCAGAAAGGAAATTAATTGCCTACCTTGCTTCTTCCATGATTCTCGAGAAAGTAATTTCAACCAGCACACAGTGTTACCCAAGGAGCAATCAATCTTTGTTTTGCCTTTTTCCTTAAACATTTACCAAGGAACATGGCAATGCATTTCACCACTCTTTGTTGTTAGATGTCTGGGAAGCACAAGAACCCCACACAATGATTCATTAAAGCTCGTTCTTCGTTAACCTGTCTGGAACTTTTATTAGTAAACACACATCCCTTCCTTCTGTATACTTTATTCACTTATACGTGCGTATATTTGCCTCAGTTTAACATCCATATTTCAGCGCCACGACCTATTAAGAAATATAAAGTCAGGACTTACGTCTTTTTCGTTGTTTGCTAAGTTCTGAACTTTCTAGGACGTATTGCTGGGTTATAACTGAATAAAGCAGTTATTGAGCGTTTGTTGTGTTATTATAAAATTGCTAGGGGTCGACCACTGAATAGCGCTCACAAGAGTGCTCAACATGCAGACGACTTGAACATCTTCGTTCGTGCGTTTTTAAGGTACAGGGGAACGGTCCCTTACTGTCGAAATCTGATGTTGCTCCTCAGGTGCATGTAGCTTTGGGAGTTCAGGCCAAGCTACAACTGCATCGCTGGTAGAAGTGTCCTCCTCCTTTTACACGGCTACATTTGGTCTACGGGCTAATTGACGCGATGCGTCAGCTCTGTTGCCGGTAGAAGCGTGCTTCAGCATCAGCAGCTGCTGAGCAAGATGCAGACATCAATAGCTCGAAGCGTGTTGCAACAACTGGACATTATCACCACAGTTTTCACAAGCTTTCAGACGTCCATCGCTTGAGAACACGAGCAGCACTTTTATACCTTCACCGCGACAAGATTTTGGGTGCATTGAGTCGCGCATGCAAGTTCAACAGAAGTTGCATGAAGCAACGACTGTGTTGCCCTGACTCACCGTCTCTGATGCCAGGTGCCGAACTGGTGTTACATAGACGGCTGCACTGACTTTTTTCTGTTGTTCTCCAACTTTCTTTCCCTCTCGTTCTTCCCCGTGCAGGGTAGTATTTCGGGTTCAGCCCTGGTCATTCTCCCGGCTTTTGATGTATCTCAATTCTTTTTCTTTGTGGACTTCAAGATTTCCGCATTCAACTATGATAGCCACAAGCATGTGTTCCAGATTACACAAAAGGAGAGCAAGGGCGAAGAGAGGGAGACATTAAAGAAGAGCATAGCAACGTGACCTTCGCAAAAAACCTACGTTTCAAGCTCAATCTTCTGCTGTGGTGGTGGTCACGCCGCAGAAAAAAAGGAATGAAAATGGTGGCAATAAATCAAGCTTGGAGAAAAGATTACAGAATATCAACGAAGTGAATGATGGTGAGTGGGGAAAAGCATTCGTTCCTCTTATGTATGCCCATCTGTCAGTGCGTCTGGACGAACGGATGGACAGAGGCACGGACAGCCAGAATCACGTACTCACTGACGTGAGCATGACTGGACGCAAGAACGGATGGACGGACTGATAGACGCATGGTCGAATGGACGCACGGATGGACGGACTGATGGGCAGACTAAAGGACGGAAACACGGATGGACAGAAACACGCACAGACCCATGCACGGGCGGGCCTACGAAAGTTCAAACGGACGGATGGACGCAAGGACGGACGAATGAACACATGACACACAGACGGACGGAAGCATGCACGGACAGACAGACGGACGGACGCATGGGCGGACTCAAGGACGGATGGACAGAAGCACGGATGAATGGACGGACGGATGGACGGAAGCTTAGCCCCACGCATCATCTTCACTCCATGGATGTGCTGCGAAAACCACTAACGCCATCTATTTCCAAGGAAGTATACACACAATGCCATCAATTGAGGAAGTCATAAACTAGAATTGGCTACTTACATACGGAAGAGGGAATGTCTCACGGCTCAACATGCTTCGCCCCTGAAAATTCACACCTCAAGCACCCCGTAAAAATAGATTACCAGCGAAAGCTGAAACATGCAGCCGCGGTGTTAAGCAGTGCATTCCACCCGACGCGAGGCTAATGTGCTGCAGCACTCTCGCGTCGGGCAGTCTCTAGAATCTCTCAGTCCTCTTACCCTGGTGTAGGATAGCAAACCGGATGCTCGCCTGGTTGTCCTTCCTTCCTTTCCTTCCTCTACCTCCTATTTAACCCCACACTGAACTCAAACCTGTCACAATTTCTGGTTACATATTCGTGCTTCGTAATGAGGTTAGACACACGCCTGGTTTGGGTTTACCATATTGTTGACATATAGCGCAAACGGGTGAGGTGCAGAGGGGAGTACGGCTCGAGCTGCTACTCACCAAGCGACTGGCCCTCGTCCAGATACCCGTGCGCTACTCCAGGCTCCCCACACTTCTCGAGGTATCTTAAAGCGCCAGCGTCGACAATGACGGTGATATGCTCAACGCCTCGCTCGCGGCTGAGTGTAAAAGAAGCGCATGAGTGACGCCGCCTGCAGACAAATACATATCCGGACCTGCATTCAAAGCCTGTGATGCACCTAACCGCACACGCCGATTCTTTCTCGTGGTGTGGAGAACAGCCGACACTTACCCACATTACATGGGAATGTGAGTTAAGGCCAGCCAAAATAAATGCGCCTCAGATTCCGGCGACAAAAGTTCCAGAGCGATCAGTGGGATATGTTCCTCGCCAGCAAGAAAAAGGAGGTCCGAATGGTGCTGCCGGATCAGGCACAACTATGACATGAAAATCATGACATATATGCATACATATCATAATATTATTTGTGAAGCATTTCTTAGTGAACTTCGGTGGCATTGAGCGCATCTATCTATCTATCTATCTGTCTATCTATCTATCTATCTATCTATCTATCTATCTATCTATCTATCTATCTATCTATCTATCTATCTATCTATCTATCTATCTATCTATCTATCTATCTATCTATCTATCTATCTATCTATCTATCTATCTATCTATCTATCTATCTACAGGGTTCGGTTCTTACTCAGATCAAATACTTTCTATAATTTATTTGCACCGGCCCCGCCGCGGTGGTGTAGTGGCTAAGGTACTCGGCTGCTGACCCGCCGGGCGCGGGTTCGAATCCCGGCTGCGGCGGCTGCATTTCCGATGGAGGCGGAAATGTTGTAGGCCCGTGTGCTCAGATTTAGGTGCACGTTAAAGAACCCCCGGTGGTCTAAACTTCCGGAGCCCTCCACTACGGCGTCTCTCATAATCATATAGTTGTTTTGGGTCGTTAAACCCCACATATCAATCAATTTATTTGCACCGCTTCTCCTATTGCATATAGTCAAATGCCATGTCAAATGTAAATGCCTTTCGTGCCACTCATTTTCGGTATACAAATACACAGTCGCCAGCATTCAAATACGTACTCAAGGCACCAAGGCACAAATACGGCGCGCAAGCCGCGCTTACTTTGGGCGTGGGCGACAACCAGGCGGCAATATTGCGAAGGATGCACAATGTCAGAGTGTTGTGGCGACAGCTGCAAGACAAGGCAAGGCAGGACACTTCAATCAATACGCGATACGAGGGCGGCGTAAACGAAACAAGAAAAACACAAGCTAAAAAACCAAGCACAAAGAATAGGCAATGTTTGTCGAGGCAATGGCCAAGGTTTTTTTTTTTTTTTTTTAACCCCAGTATGTATATTGACGTGTTTTCACGACACAATGTCGGGTTGGATGTCAAACAACAAAAATATTTTAAAGAAATTCTCCATTCTGTTTTTCATTCAGGATTTATCCAATATATTTATGCTTCTAATAGTTTGAGAAGTTTTGTTGACATGCCCTGTTTAATGAATAAGTCGGTTGACGAAGGGTGGTGCAGCACAACTCAGGTTAAGCCATGTAATGAAATGATTGTAAATATACAGGTGTATAAATCAAAAACACACACTGAGGAAGGACAAGTGCTTAAATAATTCGTGTGACAAGCTTAATGGCTGTAGTACTACCCCATTGAGATTTCTAACAATATTAAAACAACTAAACTATTTTTTTCCTGATGTTGATTTGCCCTTCCTCCACAACACGCTGTTTTCCCACCGAGTCTTCTCGCTTTAATAACATTCAAGTTATTGTGATGCATTGTATTATTGTTAGTATATAAATTGTTAGTACACTGTACTATGAGTCATGTTAGTAATTTTTATGCATACTGGTAACTCTCGACTTGGCTAGCACGTGCAACAGTCATATGTATGGAGTAAAAGTGGCAACGTCTACACAAGCAAACAATCTCTCACCGGGTCGATTTACTGCCATAAAAAAAAGAACGTCGCGCTTGAAGCTGTCACACTCAAAAAAAAAAAAAAACTGTGACTTCGCCTTTCCTCTTAGGCTCACTACCTTCGCTCTTCAAAGCTGTGATGTTTGTTTCAGCATCTATTAGTCCCCAATGGCTTGGCCCTAATATATTTTTGTTTTTTTTATTTACTGCACGCTTCTTTAGTTAACCTCCCTACAATTCCTATATTATTTATCTCTTTCTCTACTGCATCCTGATAAGGATTGTTGAACTTGTTCGCCTCGTATCACAAGTTGCTTCAGACAAGTACGCGGGCACCAAAGAACACAGATTTGCATGTTATTTTATTGTACTTACGTCAGACGGAGGGGCAAGAGAACGTTAAGAGCCTTGGTTTCCTGCCTGCTGCTTGTAGATTCACAAAACCTACCTTGCCGAGAACCCTGTTACGACAACGTAAATATTCTGAGAGTGCTGGCCAACTATTTCAGGCCTCTACAAAGAACACCGGGTAAACTCTCCAGCGTTTTAGGAGGCAGTTTGCATGCGCAAGTGTTCTGCGTGGCTTTATGTTACTGGAAGCGATAAAAATAATAGTCCCTTGTTTCATAGGAACACTGACTTCGTTCGGCTTCAGAAAAATCAATGAAGTTGCCGTTTCACGTGTGTATACGCTGCACTAAGCTTCTTTGCATCGTTGTATCCTGAAGTTTGCTGGTCCCATGGGTTTACGGGACAAACAACCAGCAATAAAACTCGCAGCAATGCCTATACTATTTTAGAAACGCCATAGGTGCAAGTATTTTTTTTTAGGGGCGAAGCTTCTTAGGTTGTGGGTCATTCTCTCTGTAATAATATGTTGTAGTAGCTTCTTCTAATTAGTTTTAAGAAGGACTCATCAGATGGCCTTGTGTGCATAAGTCCTTGGAAATATTATAACAAGATAATGTTACTGGTTCTCGTATAGGTGGAGCCCAAAGAGGAAAAATGGCGCTGTTATATTAAGAAATTCACATACATATTTCCACAGAGTGAATGATAGTGAATGGGGCGAAGCGTCCGTCAGTCGGTCCATCCGTCCGATGCGTGAATTAGTGTGATAGTGTGATAGAAGTGGACGGAGGGATGGACGAATGGGCGGACGGACGGACGGACGGACGGACGGACAGACAGACGGACGGACGGACGGACGGACGGACAGACAGACAGACAGACAGACACACAGACAGACAGACAGACAGACGCTGTGACTTTTTTTCTAGAAGCGCGAAAAAAGCACATACAGCCCCAATATTTTGGGCCATAGCTTGCGCAATTTGCCGTTTCCATCATGCGCGCTGTTCTCGTTAGCGTCTTTTCGTTCTTTGATCTTCTATATCAGCAGCCTCTTGACATCTCACGATGCGCCGTTTTCAGCTGTCATTCACTCACGAATACCATTCATCAACGAAAATGGTTATGCCTCATTACAAATGAATAAACATCTTAAACCAGAAAACCTTGCGAAGTGCATGTTCTTATTTCCATCGAGCAATAACTTCCCCGTTGTTTTATTGAAGTGCGTAGTTCGGAAAGGGAACGGGATGCAGGTTCTCTGTCTAAAATCGCACAGAAAAATTTAGTGCTAGCAAAAGATTATAGCGGTATTGATACGACACATTTTCTATGCGGCCGACAACAGTACCAATGACGTAGGCTACACCCAGACCACACAGATAATAGCAAAATGTTATACTTCCTCTCCTTCCCTCTTTGCACACACTTTGGTGCCATTCTCCCTAATACAAACAAACTACATTGTTGACCACGCCTCCACCTCCACATAGAAACCAAGCACTATGCCTCCGCCGTGAAAACACACGTATACTGTTACAAGGCAATGTCTGGCGAAATAGCGATAAAACAAAGCAGAGCAATCAATCTCAGAATAATAACTGTATAGATTACCATTCACTCTAACATAAAAAGTGACAAGTTCAGGAGAGCTCATTTGCTCCAGCGTATCTCGACACAAAGCTTCTGGCAGTATGCGCTGCTGATAATGGTAGATATAAATATCTTAGCACACGGTTGACAGCAGCCGTCAATCACCAATTCCTCGACGATATCTAGACGGCAGAATAAATCATCTTATTTAGATTGATTACATTCTTTCCCTGTCTCCCGAGCACCTGACGATGAGGAGAAACTGAAGATGAGTAGGCAGAGCATTATTGGTATCACCAAGAGAACGAAGAATGGGGAAAAAAATTCTCGTAGAATCGTCACGTTACGGCACTCCTTGTCCCTTTTCTCTCTCTTTCTCTCTTAACACTGGAGCTGTTTATAATCAGAGTCTCCATTAGTCGGGTTAGACGGGAACCAAATGTCGTCATCATAAAATGGTACACGCTATCTTCTTTCTCATATTCCCCTTCGTCGTCGTCTTAACCTCTGTTTTCCGCACAGAGAACACCTGCGCAGATTCATCTGATATGACATGCAATAACTATGATGAGTTAGAAAAACAGTGCAGAGAGAGAGGGATGGAGAGAAAAGTACTGAGAGAAAAAGATAGAAAGAGGAAAAGAAATAAAAAGCAGAAGGGGAAGAAAGAGAGAAAGAGAAAGCGCGATAAGAGAACAAGGGAGTGAGAGATGAAGGCAATGACGAAGGGAGAAATAGACGGAGAGAAAAAGAAAGAAAAAATAGAGAAGGAAAAATAGAGACCCAGAGACCGAAACAAAGAGACCGATAAAGAAGGAATCAAGAATACAACACATGAATAAAAGACAGTAAGACGAGTTAAAAAGAAAGAAATCGAGAAATGGCAGGTTTGCGCGGAGCACACTCACAACGGAAAAGTGAAGAGCGGCATTTCCAGAGTCCTTTGTAAACTCTTACGGCGGTATTAATGCAAGTACAATTGCAAGGTACTTACCGCGCCATAAATCATAATTGTTGTCAAGTTACAACGAGAAGTGAAGTGCCCGCTACACATCTGCAAGATATTATGCGCGCTTTGCTGGTGTTGTGAATGGTGACGATGAAGAAACATGGCTAAGGCCTTTGTAATGCGTTGGAAAGCAGGAGCGTTGTGTTAACTTATTACTGCGTGTTTTTTTTCAGAAATGTAAACGTTCTTCATCGTGTATCGCAATGTGCAAGATTCTTTGTGAAGTTTTTAGTCATTTGCTGTAGCGAATAGTTCGTCCTAAGGTAGCTGATGAAAGATCTAAATAAGGGAGGCTTGTTATGAGAGAAAAGCTGTGAGGTCTGCCCGAATCTATTTTGTGACTTACCACAAAGCCTTACGAAAGGGTAGGTGGTGTAAAAGAAAAGACAGGGAAAGTGTTGATGAGGATGAAGGTGGTCATGAAACAAAAGCCTTCAAGGTCCAAAAACTCATCACGGTTTTTTGTCGGGTTCTGTCTCACGCAATATACCATACAAAGCAAATCAACGGCCATCTTTTTGTTGAATTTTTTCATGTGACAAGTCTCGAAAGTGGTAGTTTTCTTTTTTTTTTTGAGGGGGGGGGGGGGGGGGGGCTTATGCATTGTCGTGAGCGCGACATTTTCAAATGAACAAGCTGTATTTTCGGTAACTTGTCGGCAATTTTCACATCCACAGGGTGCCAACAATTTCGTCCTAGAAACAAGCTCCAATCTCAACAGGTAAACTGCTCTTGCGGTCTTGCGGTCAATTTTTTTTTAATTTTTATTTGTTGAATCATACAATACAAAAGATCATCAGACTGCTTTTGTGTGGAATTTGACCTTTCCTTGAACCAGTCATAAAAATCTAACGAAAGTTTAGTGGACTACTTAAAACTCGCTAAGAGGTATAAATGAAAATGGTTGACAAAGACAGCCTCTGTAATTCTTGTACGCCGTTAGCAAAGCGGCAGTCGGCCGGTGTGGCCACAGTTGCCGCAGGAAATGCCAAATACGCCAGTAGTCATTTAGGCTTTCGTTCAATGTGGTGGCTGTCGAAGCCCAATTAGTGACCTAGAAACCTTGTAGAGTGCTTTCCTCCTATGGAGCGTTTACTTTAGCAAACAAATTATTCCCCGTTCATTGTTTCTAACAAGGAAAACACTTGGATCACAAAATATTGTCACTTTGATTTTCAGGTAGCTGCTTGGAGCTTTTTGTTTCGTTTTTTGTATGTTTGGGCTCACCTAAGAAACTTACGTTCGTTACTTCTTTTTTATTTGAACACGAAGAAGAAGCCATCTTTAAGAAGAAGTTTCGCATGCGTACGAAATAACGGTGCAACTCACTAGCGTTGAGTCTTGTCTGCCCCGATTCTCGTTGAGGATGGTAAACACTATCTAATGAGACATAGAAATGAACGCCTTTGTTTCAGGTTTGTCCTCAAATTGAGGCCTTTCTGGTGTACTTGTGCATTTGTGAGAGCTAGATTTTCTTCTTCTTTTTTTTCTCTGTGTGAGCGCGACATTCTATCGTTGCCTTCTTTTGTTTACCTCGTCATCTTCGCTGCTTCAATTATAATTAGGGATGAAACCTGAATGGATTCAAAGGCTCACTAATAAGGGTTACAAGTCTGCGCTTCAATCGAGTAATGAAGCAGGATAAAGTTTGCGCTTGTGATGGTTTTTCAAGTGGAAGACGCTGTCAGCTTGGTGAATAGTACCGAGCCGTGGCTGCGAGCCTAACTATTCGTGTGAAGTTACCTCTGGTTTGTTTCTTTTGTTGATATGCGTGGCCCACCTCCAGACGGGGGTATTCTTTCTGGAATATTTGAAGAGTTGTGGTAAGAGCCAAAAAATTACGACTTCTCTAGCCACTTGTAAAGTAATTATCACAGAGTTTCATACAATAATACCTAGAGAGAAATCTGGCGTGGCGATCGTGCATATCCATGGAAATTATGAGAAGCACAGGCTTCGGATTGAATTGCGTTATCTAGCGAACGGTCTACTGATATTTTTCTCCAGTTTCAGTTTTGTTCTTCGGGCAGCGTGGATAGTGAGGTGCACTGGAAAATATTGCATTGCAGACTGAACCAGCGCCATTTTTATTCGGAAATGCTGAAAACTGCTTGGTCCCTTGATTTTGTGTGACATCGAAGATTTACAGTTTTTATTTGACCGTTTAAACGAAGCGTCATCCACTCACCGCTGCACATAGATGTAGCGTCCCATGCCAGTGCAGGATATTGCATCGACTTGACTTTTTTTTATGCTCGCTTCTAGCCGAAACTTGTTTATATCAACAGCAAAACGTCGATGACACAGCTAAGTTAACCCACCGTCATGCCTCTCTGAATCGACTCCACACCAAAACGAGAGGTGCGTTTGGGGCCGACCACTTGGACAGAAGCAAACGATACGTTAATTCTTTCTCTCCTAATGTACCGCACTGTAATTTCCATGAATAGATGATGTCTGCTTTTGAGAGAAAAACGAGCATGTTTGTTTTCAAGTGTAAAAATAATTCCTTATATCCTGATCACAAAACAGGAATGCAGTAGCAGAGCAATCCATATCCTGGTGGTTAAATTAGTTCAGATTCCACTTCTACCTCATGGATGCAAAAGCATTTTTGCAATAAAGTTTACGTACAAAAGAAACAAGCAAGTTTTAACTGTATATAGTTTCTAATCATGTTGTTGTACATCGGCAATCAAGCGCCGTGAATCTGAAGAACATGATCCATCTAAAGCACCATCTTTGCTTTCCATAATTCCCACAGGGTAAAAACTCCGCTGAAGGAGGCCGCGTAGACACTAGCGCCACATTCTCCTCTAAGTATTCTTGTGTGAAACTCTAAAGTAAATATAGAAAAATGTAGGCAGCATAAAGTATATTCGACAACAATGACAACGAAGAATAGCGTCAAATATTGTAGGAACCGCCTGTCCAAGAATCTGTACATGAAACAGGAAAAAGTTGTGTGAGACAGGAAAGAGACTGAGGGACACCACCCTCTTGGGAAGGGATGTGCATGCGCAATGGGAGAGCGAGCGCAATCAGGTGGGAGGACAAGAGTGGAGAGATTAACACACCGCTATTAGAAAGAGAGAAGGGGGAGAGTTGCGCATGCATAGTTTGAGTGCGAATTATGACCGCGTGGCATACCCGCGAGCAAGAGATGCTTCACACCTGAAACACCAAATCACACCATAATTATCTCACATGAAAAATTCTGTCTTATTAGCCAGACGAAGTGGTATGCTGTCAAGTCATGTATATACAAACAGCTTTTCGGCGTCTCTAGAAGCGCTGACACCACTTCCTGCAGAACGACTGTAAGTGCAGAACGTGTCGTAAAATCTAACCAACGCTGATTCAAAGCTTTTTGGCATTGTTAAATATTTTAGTAATCAATACACTTCGTTTTGAAGAGCAGGACTGAGTCAAGCTACGAAATGCAGAAGAGCCTGATGAGTGCTGGCATCGTAAAAGCAACGGCTCTAGAACCTGGAAGCACCTTGGTAATTAGCTTTGCTTGGTAGCATCATGATTCGCACTGCCAGCCCACATTAGTGACCTCTCGCAAGGGCTTCTCGGCTGTCGGTCGAGGGAGTCGGTGTCGACGATTCAGCTCTTCAAATGCACAAGTTGCCCGATGCCAAATAAAGGGCATAGCCTGCAAAAGGAATCCACTGAGTGCTCAAGCCACGGCTGTTTCTGGCTAGAAGACACTGGTAGAGCCATTGGTCACTTCCTAATGATCCCTCCTCACTAGATCAGACCTTTTATTCACTCTCGGCTAGAAGAGTACGGAATCGCTTCTGCCACTGTGCGCTCTATGCTTCGTCAAAAAAAAAATTATGGAAATTGCGTTCATTCATTAAAAGAAGCAATTAGCTGCTGCTTCGTAAGCCATCGGCATGTACGACCGACTTGTGAACGAATATAAGAACTCTTATGAACGTATGCCTCGTCGCCGAGGTGTTCACTATCGTTCCTCCGCCTAAGCGCAGAGCCCGCCTTTCTTTGCTCGCATAAAAGAAAGAAAAAAAAAAGAACATAGCCAGGTGGCGTCACTAGCATTATTGTAGTGCTATCAGACTTCAGAAGTATTTGAGGCTTGAAGTTTATAAACATTCTCTATATGAGGAGCTAGAGTACGATATTGTATCATACCTCATCACTCGCTGTTTGATATGGACTGATTGTTTGCCAAAAGCATGCACGCACACCACACATACACGCACGCACACACACGCATACACAAACATATCCACACACACACACACACACACACACACGTGCACACGCTCACGCTTCAGAAAAAAATGTCATAGAGTGATATATACTAAAGATGCATTCGTCGGCTCGTTGCTTGTTATAGTATATGACAGCGCATAATTAGTGAGACGGTGGCACATAATAGAATATATACAGAAGCGCTCAGATATCGGCGCTTCTGTATGTCTTTCTTGCTTAATATCGTCATTTCGGCCCGCAAAATATCGCATTGCAAGCATCGGACTAGAAGAGTATATAGCTGTGCGATGCGTCAATAAATCCACACTACCTATTATACCATCAAAATATGACTGAAAGCTGTCGTGAAATAGTAACGACACTACTTCGCACCTATTTGGACCATTCATGCCACTTACCTGGTACGAATGGTTCGTGACGCCTCAACGATGTGTTGTCAGGGAAACGGCGATTTCTCTCCGAGAACCCAAATGCTTGTCTATAGAGAACACCTGGCGTTGAGCGAGACACGATTACACCGCAGGGTTCGAAAAACGATCCGCTTGCGTTAGGGGTATTCCAAAGACGGGCGCTCTGCATGCCTTTGCATGACTCGACGGTGAATATTTCTACTTTTCAAAGCTATTTAGCTCCTTATGCCTGTACTTCGTAAGCCCATACAGCGATTGCTGAAACCCTGTTTTATTGGCGCAAGTAGCGCACACGTGCTGTGGCTGAAGGAGGAAAATCAGCCTTTGTTAAACCGGTGGTGAACGGCCAGTTAATGAAGCGAAAACCATTACGCACTGTTACAAATGTTGAAACCTTCAAATTCAAAGGACCAATTCTGTCATGAAAATCGACAACAACTGCCCGCCAACTGTGTGTGGGTGTGCAAAACAAAACTTTCCTTTGATATCTTTCTGCAAGAAAGCCGAGATTGATTCTCGCAATTCAGGTGACCGTACCCATGAGCCAAATCAGCAGACGTTGACGCCTACTTTATACAGCATAATAAACAAGGAAAACACTGATTTTTCTCCTACAAATCGGCGTGTACTTTCAGCAATAAAGCACCACTGACATTTGTGTAGAGAAACAATAAGAAATGACGGTTTTAAGCAAATTATGTCTTTTTGGTTATAGATTAAAGAACTTTGGCTTCAGGCGGAACCTTTTTGAGGCAAAAAAAAAATCCGAAGATTCTCCGTACCTTGGGAATAGATTTTATGCGAAGTATGCTGAATAAGGTGACTGTTGCAATTTTTTTTCTTGAGTGAAACGTTTCAAAGTGTCACTAAAGATACGTGCAAAAGCACGCAAATGCCTACGTGAAACAGCCGCACGTGTTTTATATAACTATAGTGTACAGTTGTGTAACGATGCCAAAAGCAACATGGGTATAGCAACACCAGAAGCGATAAGCAGATATGAAGCGCTGGTGCTCACGAAGACACCACCCTGGACGCCGCTACATAAATCAACTTCGGTGTATTGCGCCTAACTATAATTGGCATTGACCAACTACTGTATCATAAGAGAACATATATAATCCTTATAGAATGTGGAAGCCAGCATTGCAACCACAGTTTAGGTTTCACAATCATTAGGTTATATTCCATAAGTGTATAGCTTCAAACCTGGTGTGGTTCTCTGGTAGAATACTTGATTGCCGCGCATACTGCTGGCGTTCGAGTCCTGCTTAGACACTGACACAAATTCGCAGTCGTCAGGTCGACGCTGCCAATGCCATCTAAACTACCCATTTGTGTTGTCGGCGTTCCTGGGTACTTGATGGATGGGTTAATGGACAGATGGATGAATGAACTGATGAACAAACGCACGTATGTATGGACGGACGGACAGATGGACGCTCTAAGTGGCTTAAGTACGTAAAGAAAGGCTTCGCGTTTAAAAGAGTTTTACTCCTTAAAATTTACGTACCTTTGGGATACCAATCCTTATTTGAGAGATGCTTTATCCAAGAATGAGGCAGTTGAGGGAAAAGTTGATGCCTGTTTTTTTTTTTCCTTTGTGTTTTGACCGAGCTCAGCGACAGAGCCAATTCTGGCCGCCAGACAACAAATGGACAGATTCCCAGACAGGGTGTGTTTCGAGCAGCAGCACCGATCCCGTTCAGGTGCTTCAAGGTCCAGGAGACGTTACCATCGAATATTAAATCAATACTGCAGCTAACTTGAGGTAAAGGCACAGCAAGCGCTGCATTAAGCTTTTTGTAAGCTTCTCAGAATGTAAAGCACCGAATGGGGACATTAATGAATGAGTGACGACTCGACACGCGCGCAGTGATATGATTTCACGTGTGTCATTTAGCCATGCTGCGCGACTAGTTTAGAGAAACAGGAAGTTGGGCGGGAGAACAGGATCAAAGAATAGCTGACTCGAAAGAGAAGGCGAGCGTTGAAAGTGTATCGTTTGCGCAGTGCCTCCCAGGTAACACACGAACGAGCAGCGCAAAAGTTCAGTGCCCTATAAAAATCGTAACGGTAACTACCACGTCACACGAACAGTCGCGCTGTGCACGACGCCTTACTGCATTCATCTATATGCTTTGCGCGAGATTCTGTTCGTGTTCCTTTGAGCGCTGATTGAATCACCGCTGTGAAAAGGGTTCCACCTCGGGCCATACAGCGCCGGGAAGCAAAGAGATGGAAACCGACGCGAATATTGGGGTGCACCCCTTGTTCTGCTTTCGGCACGCGACCAGACCTCACGGTAAATATGTCGAATAATACCATGGCAGGGAGGAAAGAGGAAGCAGGCTTCTACTGTCGGCGTTTTCCAAGAAGCTCTGAAAGAGAACGCCCCTCATTGCAACAGCTCTTTCATATACGCTTCTGCTTTGTGATCTTGGCTCGGTTTGTGAAGTGCTCTACACGCTGTTATGATATAATGGCCGCAGGCCGAAAAATTTGGTGTTTCAAAAGAGGCATAAGACGCTGCGCCTTGTCTTCATCGGGGTGTCTTGAGCGAAACTAATGCAGACAGCCTAGAGAAGGTATGACGTAAAAGTGAGAGAGTACATATTGAAAGAAAGTTTATAGTCTCTAAATGAAGTTAGATAGCATTATAACAGTGTATTACCCGTATTCAAGAATGCAGTTATTTTTTCTAGGCTGAAAACAGTCAACTAAACCGAACTGAAGTGGTTGTACAGAATCAGCCATTGGTACAAATAATGAAAAGATACTGAAATGAAATAGTAATAACGCACTTATCATCTTTCTTGTAACAATGAATTACTAATTAACATACTGTAACATGGACTGGAGGCGAAGAGAATTCCTACAAATAAAGTCAAACAATTTACCATATATTGCCTCAATGATGTAGCAGCACTGAGCAGGAAAAAAAAAGCTGTCCTGAATCGCAGAAATAAAAAAGGTGCCTCTTATATGGAGCATTGCCAGGTAAAAACTATATTTTTTTATTCATACCCGAAATATCTTATTAGCATAAAACAAAAATATCCTTTACAGGATACCTTGTTTAATTACACCAGGCAATGAAAAAAGGGTAAATAAATGCTGGCACGTCTCTCAAACTCGCGGCGTTGCAATACCATCCGAGGCATGTTTGAAATTCCCTTTTTTTTCTGTGAAAAGTTCTTTGCACGCCGAACTCTCAGCATGCATAATTTTATTGCGCCGTGGGCTTCCCGTTATCGGAGCATGCGGCATCTTCATCTCAGCTTCCGGGATTCTCGTTGTCAACCGTGGAGCACTCGCAGATACCGAACACAGAAGCAGAGATGACGGCTGCGTGACTGCCGAGGGGCCAATGGTGGACTCTTATAAGAAAGAATAAGGGCATGGGAGAGGCGGGGAAGTGGAAACCCAATAATGCGCCAGGGAAGAGCCTGCGACTGGCACGGTCCACCTTTTTCCACCCCATCTTTCCCTCGCTATCTCTCTCTAGAATCGCAATCAGCCTAGCACGAAAGGCGCCAAGGCACGTCTCTCTCTCGGTGACAGGCCGCGCGTTCCTTGTCCACTTCCTGTCCACTCGCAATAGCGCGGACATCGGGTCTGTACCATTCGGGTTCTTGCTGCGGGCGGCGTGCGACCAATATGTGATGGCTCGCCAGTGGTGCGTGCGGAAATAGCGATGCGTCCGGCTGAAAGTCTGCAAGGCCCTCAATCGAACATGGAGTGCTTTTGCGGTTGGTCGAAGATGTCTGCTTTTTGTGCGGCTCTCGCTGCTATGCCCCACTTGGAAAAGGTTTGCCTACTCGCACTTCGGCCGCAACTGAGACAACGTTTCCACACTTCTTGATTGATATGTGGGGTTTAACGTCCCAAAGCCACCATATGATTATGAGAGACGCCGTAGTGGAGGGCTCAGGAAATTTCGACCACCTGGGGTTCTTTAACGTGCACCCAAATATGAGCACACAGGCCTACAACATTTCCGCCTCCATCGGAAATGCAGCCGCCGCAGCCGGAATTTGAACCCGCGACCTACGGGTCAGCAGCCCAGTACCTTAGCCACTAGACCACTGCGGCGGGGCGTTTCCACACTTCTTACACACTTTTCTCGGTTTTTAACTTATAGCATGGTTCGCTAAACAAACCAAATGTTCCCTCTTTTTTTTTCTAGAACGTAGGTCATGTCTCTTCTTTTTCGTTATGAGCACACTGGAAGTTTGAAAAGCCCCAGAGAACTAACTAACTAACTAACTAACTAACTAACTAACTAACTAACTAACTAACTAACTAACTAACTAACTAACTAACTAACTAACTAACTAAATAACTAACTAACTAACTATATAACTATCTAATTAAATAAATAAATAAATAACATGGTACTTTAACACTTTTTTCTGTAAATGTCTTCATTATGTTTAATGTCCCCAACCTTGCTTAGTATGGTTCACATAACAACATAACAACAAGCTTACAATTCATTGTCCTTATGAAGTGTAGCCGATGTTGCAGATGGAGAAGAAACCATTCCATTCAAAACGTTTATAAATTGGGAGAGTAGTGGCACCAAGTCGAAATACTCTACGCTACGTACCTGAATTATCCTTCGGAACATGCAAGGTCACTACAGCCATGTCCACGGTTTCACATCGAAACCAATCGCTGTAATTTTTATACATATTCAGCTCGCCTATGTTGCATGCTTGTCGTTGCATGAAATTAGTGGTGCCTGCATATAGCGAATATAGAATGTCTTCCACATACGCGAGTCTTTACTGACGCGCATCGCTGCGTGGCTACAAATGCTGCTAAGGCAGGCGAAACGCATTTTCCTCCGGCGAAACTGCCATGGTGCAGTGACACGGCTACCCTGGAAAAGCTTTCTTTGCACGCATTTATTGAATCGCGAGAAACAGATATAGTTCTGGAGGACATGGTGCTCCATCAATCGCGCTTTTTGCGATCTTTTCACAATGTTTGCATATCTCGGCAGATGATGCATTTTCACTATGCTTCGTGAAATCAATGCAAAGGTTGTGCGATGCACAGCCTTTGTTTTGCGTACGCATAAGCTCACACACCCCAAAAGCTATAGGTGAAAGGACTTTCAGTTCTAAATCAGAGCGGTTTTTTTTATTCATTCATCGTCATCGGCGACATCGCCGCTCATTTTAGTGCTTTTATCTGTAAGTCAGCGTTTCTGAAGTTCTTCTGGCAAGCTGCACTTTAATCAGTCTTTATTTTTCTTTTTAATATTTTGTTTCAATTATCCATATAATGTGTAATCTAACCCAATGTTGACGTCCATACATCGCGCATTTGAGAACATGAACGTCGTACAATGTTTACCTTTACGCACAGCATCGAAAGGAAACCCTCACACAATGGAAACAGGAGTCCACAGGCCAGTGTACAGAGTGAGACGTCCGTATAATGATGTACACAAGACCAATCCGACTTCTGATATTTGCTGAGGAAAGGGTGAAGAAGACGGTTACTGTGTAAGAATTCCCATACGTTAACCATGCTTATAATAGTGGTTTCCAATGTTTTATGTTTTGTTCTCGCCTATTTTTTTTCTGCTGGCCTCAAAATATAAAAGAATGCACAGTCAGGGAACCATCGCAGCTTCTGTGGCATGTCCCCGGCTGCTTGTGATTCGATATCGACTGCAGCAATCATGGCAAGCAACGTGAGCGTAGAACGCTCCGGTTGAACCAAATACCGCTCATAATCAATGGCCCATATTACTTGAGCCTTCGTCGCAAGTCGTCAGGGATCGCTTTCAAACAACAAAATGTAAACGCTCTTCTTACCATTTATCCTGTTCACGATGTCCGCCGTGGTGAAGCAGTGGCTTATGGGCCTCGGCTGCTGACCGAAAAGCCGTGGGTTCTATTCTGGTCGTGGCGGTCGCACGTCAAGAATTGACGTAATGCTAGTAGCCCGTATACTGCACTACGTCAGTGTACGTTGAAGATCAACAGATGGTTAAATTTCCCGGAACTCGGCCCTACTGCGACGTAAAAACTCTTACGTAATTCATTAGCGCTGTTCTGGACTTATTATTATTATATTATATTATTATTATATATTATTATTATTATTATTATTATTATTATTATATATTATATTATTATATTATTATTATTATTATTATTATTATTATTATTATTATTATTAATATTATTATTGATGATAATGATAATGTTGACGATGTTGTTGGTTTATTGTTGCATGCACCAACACAAATACATTATGGTTCCTCTTGGTCATGCTAAATAAATGATTGATTAATTGATTGATTCATTATTCACGAGCACGTACACCCCATAACTGCGCTCCGCTAATAAATCTGTAGTTGCCTCAAGTGCTTTATAAGACGCACTGCCTAATCGTTCAAACCATGGGAATAAATGGTTCAAAGCACAGTTTCACGAGTGTTTACATCAAAGATCGACAGCTTTTTGAGGTGGAGGGCCGAGTTGAATGAGGCCGACATAGCGGGGGATGCAAGGCGTAATTAAAAAGCGGGGTAGGGAAGATTGCATTCGGCAGGCGAAGAGAACGTATTCAGTGAATCAGCAACAATTATACACAAAACTGAAACGGTAACGTTTATTTTGAGCAAGCATGTCACAATGTTACAATGTATAAACATTCGTTGCGAGCACACCAAACACACAAGACGAAAATAAAGTCTTCTGAAACAGAAGGCGAAAAGAAAACGACGGATGTTAAAGGCAGACACAAACACACTTTGGTCGCCTCCTGTAAGAATGTTACGCCATTTCCAACAATGTTTATTGCGACTTTTGGGGCAGAACGTCCTTATCCTACTCGCCAACATCTACATGAAGGTTGCTCATCAAAACGCAGAAATTCGTGGGCGTGTTCCCTGGTTATTCGAGAAGTGTTGGTCGGTGTTAAGGGGGAGTGGGAGCTGCCGTCATGTCAGAAGCCGCATAAAATAACCTCGCGGGCGCCAAGTTGCTGACACCTGTGTTGACGTAATGTCCTTAAAGAGCTCGTTTTGCAGAAAAATTCGGTGTCGGTGTCGGGCGTCACTGGTGGTGAGAGGAAAATCGGCACCATCCGTGAGCTTAAATCGGAAATAGATGGCAATCCATCAATAATAATTTCTTTGCCCGAGTAAGGATCCAACCCCAGTCTTGTGTTCAACCACGATGATGAGCCAGTGCTTGAAAGTGCATCGGAAAAAAAGAATACCTAATAGATTTTAGGTCGTTGACGGAATGTTTTTAACACGTGTAATATTGCGCACCAGAGAAGTAGAATCGTGCAGAGAGTCGGAAGACGTGAATTGTGGACCGAGTGGGTAGTTCAAACTTGCCCACCACTACAATGTGTGCAGGTGTGCATGGTACCTTACGGACGCGTGGTGAATACTCCGCGAGTTTGCAAAACAAAGCTTTGTGTTGCGGGGAGGGGGGGGGGGGGGGGGAAGGGGCACTTCGACACTGCACTGGCAATAGGCATTATAGGATACGGTGATACGGGCAATGCTACACACAGAAACATTCATTTACTTGCGGCACAGTTGAAGGCGATGCTCGAGGGGCCCGATTACACTACCTGTTCTACCTTTAAGGGCGAAGCTCGAGCGTCATCCAAGTTTTTGTAATGCCTTGCGTACAGACAGCATCCCAATTTCATTCACAGGAGAACTTTCTACAATTGAATCAGTTCTTCTGCTGGTAACTGCCCTTGATATACGCACTTTTGTAAAAATACTAGGGTATTTGTTGTTCTCTCACCTGTTCACCAAATGTCATCCATACTTTATGCAGAATTATATTCAGCCTTATCTGAAGATTTGTTCAGTCTAGGTATTCTATGAATTGAGCTGCTGATTGAGCTGCTATGAAGAGCTGATGAGGGATCCTCAGCAGCGCATCTGAATTAACGCAAGAACACTTCCTTTTGTTGAATGACGCGAACGGTCATAAAATGGCTGTTCAATACTTTTTACTCTACCGTAGATTTCAATTACCGAACGCTTTATTCATGACGTGAAGGGCGCACCTTGAGGAACTGATGAACCAGGCACTCTCCTACGAAGATACCTGCTGCGATCATCTGGAGGAGCCAGTAATGCTTCGTGAATTCTATTAGCTCTACGTTGTGCTTGGTAGACGCTGCTGTATCGGAATGGCAGCCGAAGTTCATTGTGCGTGTCAAGGAACCTTCGCGTATCACGAGGAGCAGCCTTCTCAGGGCCGGAAGGTAGGAAAATCCGTGACGAAGCGGAATGCCATTCAGCATCATCGTCATTGGTTCTTGAAATGGCTGGACTCCCGCGACAGTTTTCCTAACCATGCAGAGCGGCTGCACGGCAGAATAACAGACCCTGTCGGGCCGACCAGCCAGCCGAATGCAGTCGTTCATCGTTTGTACGAGCAATTGTTTTCCCGAGAGGCTTTTGTAGGATGAATGCAGCTTTCTTAGCAGCGAATAAGGGTGGATCAGATGCCTTTTCAAGAATATCCCATTTCGACGAACCAGCTACCACGACAGGAGCGACGTGTCCTGCATCCAAGGCTCTTTCAAGCTCCTCCAGTGTGTCCATATGATCGAGTGGCTTTGTCGCCGTCACCAGGGCTGTCATCTGGCTACGAATGTAGACAGACAGTGACAATATGATTGTCATCCAAAATGCGTAAATGGCCCGCCGTGCCCAAGGACGCCTGTGGTGATGAGGTTCGGGTGTCGAGGTGGCCAGAAGTGAGGCCAACAAAAATAGAATTTCCTGGGTGACACCATGTAAGAACGATTTCGCAGTGTTGGCACAGTTCAGTGAGGTCAAAAGTAGAGCTGACGCAAGCACTGAGAGTAGAGTCAAGGCGAAGCCCTCGCCGGAGTAAAACAAGACAGCGAACACCGAAACGGAACGGGTGTTATTTGCTCGAGCGTAGAAAGTGTCGTAGTGGATGTTCGTGTCAGAGAAGGAAAATAGATCCAACATGCTTTCACTGAGGCTGGTCAGAAAGAAAAATACGTCGGCTTGCCCTCCTATGACGAAAGAACCGGCGGCTGGGCCACTTGTGTGGTAAGTGTAGGCTACAGACACATTCTTTTTCTTCAGTAAGGAGCTCAGGAGGGTGAAAGGCCCTGTAATGCATGGTCCATGCGTTTGTCGCTGGGTCTGCCAAGCGATTTCCGTAATACCAGCTGGGCGCGTGCAAGCAACAACGAGCTTGTCTTCTGCGAAGCTGTCTTGTTTTGGCCTCCAGGTTATTTCTGACAGTGAACTACTGTTGAGAAGTTCTTGTGCGCTGAGAAACACCGGTCTTCTTAATTTGTCGGAATAAAGAAACGCACTGCCTATGCCACGTTTGCAGCGAGCAAGGACAGACAGCCTGGTGGGGACTGTACTGTTCGCATACAGCGCCATTTCTTCCATTACCGTAGTGATGTCTCGAACCAGGATCCAGTGAACAGCCGCACGATACATTCCAGTCGGATTTGAGGAGCAGGAGAAAGTGCGGCTGTGTAACCTTCAAGGCTTGGCACAATCGCCAACGTCTTTTTTCCTTCTATAGCGTTGGTTCGCAGAAATGGTATGAAGCCCCTATCATAAAAATACCACGAAGTCATCTTGCATGGCAGAAGGGGAGGCCACTCATGGTCATAATTATTCCAGTGGGGCGAGAAGGACACCATCACTACATCCGTATCATTCGAACAGAATCGGTGAAGCACTTCTCCCGCTTCCGCATAGGCAGTGCATCTTTCAATATCGCCCTGAAGAAGTGAGCACGGCAGACATGAGCAGAACACTGCAAATGATATACAGAAATGTGGGATCAAACGCCAAATCATTGATTCTGTTTCGAAGCACCGTGTAGAAGCTTAAGTTGCGCACGTTCACGACAGTCTGTGCGCTCTGCCAGGTGTGGCGAAGAATCTGCAGGAAACAACAAGGCGGGATATTTCGTAGAAGGTGGCATTGACTAATTGTGTTGACGTGTTGACAATTTTTCAAAAATAATCTTCATCGTATGATGCGTACACGGTAAGTTCATTTGACAACACTGCGCAGCACTTCCGCATGGGGACAGCATGACTACCTCTTTGTACTCTGTGTACGGTAAGTAGGACCTTGGTTTTTCACCTCGTACCTAATTCTGTGAAGACACATATTCGACATTATCAGAGAGTGTTTACTACTTTTTGTCATCTTTGCTTGAGCCTTTCCGGCATCAAAACAACGGGAGCCAATTTAGCTCTTCTTTCTACAAGATTAATGGAACAAGTTTCTCTTGTTTCATCAAGGCGCACGCAGATGGGGGCAGAGAACAGCACTTAATTACTTTCTACAACGCTTGTGTTAGAAGCTACGTGCCTACAATTCTAATTAGGAACAAGCACTGATGGCGTCTATCAAGGCGACTTTGCAAAAAGTAGAACTGTGTACCTGTTCTAATTGCAGCCAAAGCAGAAGCACAACCACAAGCGTAGTTGCATTTATATGTGCAAGTTTCTACGTTACCAAGAGCAACGCAGAATCGTTGAGGAGAGTGAAAACCGCATGACGCACACCTAGCTATGGAAACTACGAAGCGTTAGGAATTGTAAAAAAAAATACGTGTTTCTTAAAGCGAATGAAGGGTGTGTTGCTCTATTAGTGATAATGATGATATAATGGTTGCTCTACTAAATTGGGAAAGTGTGCCGGTTGGTATATCTAACATATTGCTTCGGAAGTATGTGGTGAAAATGAACTGGCCAGTATTTCGTATCACATCAGAAGCGGAACATATAAAACCATTTGGCAGGTATTATGAAGTAAAAGCAAACCATTCGTAGAAAAAATTTCAAGAAGGCAAAATGTCACCCTTTTAAAACATTTGAATGTGTGCGTTAACCAATAAATTAAGAACGTGACGTAGCAAAGACTTTTCCAGAACGCTGAGTACTAGCTCTGATGTCCTCCGTCATGAAGAAACTTTGGAAGTAAGACTTGAGACACATACGTTTTTGCACGCTACACATAGGACACACTGTCAGTGTGATACATTTATCAGGGCGAAAGATTTGAACGGGTCGTAAAACGTAAACGGTTGCCACCAGCAGCATCGGCGTCACCATGAGTGATACAAAAAAATGGTGATCATATGATGACATCATGCTATGACGTGTCGTCACGTGAAATGTCGCCAAATTTGTAAGTACGTCATCACGTCTCCCGTACTTTCCATTACGCGACATCACATGATGACGTCATCGTATAACATCAACGCATCTTCAAAGCTGGACTGACCCAGGAGGCAGTGTGAAACTGCGCTGGATTCGTAACTTTTTCTTTATTGGAGGAAGGTGGGAAAGAGTGTTCTTTCTCTTATCTGCTTGTTCGTATAGTATCAGGATGCTTCAGAAGTTAGATTAGTTTGTGAAGCATTATGATCGGTATCGAAGAATCTGCCGGCTTCGATGAAGCCGGCTTTATAAAGTGTAGCTTTTCCGCATGGGTTCCTGCTTTGCTTCAGTACAAGGAAAATTGAAGATTTTTGTTGTTACTATTCTTGGGTGATCGCAATTTTTGAGAGACTCTCGCCAGTAATATTGTATGTTTGAAAATCTTGCTGTTACATACGCCACCTAGGAGATTTTAAAATCTGCAATTTCAAACATCCTATATAATGGCGTGAATCAAGAATAAGTCAAATATCACTGCAAAGTTTCAATAAAGACACTTTAGAGTTAACGCAGATAGCTCATTTGTTGTTGTTGTTAATTAAGTGTGTAAACTCAATCTAGATTCCAAAATTTTGTGTGTTACCACCAAAAATCTCTTTTTCTTTAAGATACGACGTCTTCATTACCATCAAATGTGTGCGTACGTTTTAAAACAAATGCATAAATATCCCTCCCCTAACTTAAAAACAGCCTTTACTGACGCTTTGACCAATTGCGTTGGCGCATTACGGTGACATCGCCGTAGAAGTGAACTTCATATGTGTCGCTCAGTACTTCGAAACGTGAGCGAACAGGGGCTCGTGCACAGGAATTCTAAGCGCCAAGATTGTCCTTGATTCTTAAGTCGCCTCTAAGTGTAGAGAGAACTGCTTGACCCATACGGCTCTAAACACACCTGTGATCTCTTAATGCGCTGTCCGTGAAAGCAGTTCCCAAGGTCCGAAGTTTGGAAGTGGTTTAGTCCATTTCCAATGCCTAAGACGCGCCTTGAAGTTATGCGGTCCAATTTGACAGGCGTCAGCTGCTGGTGAGACACTCGATCCACACGGAAGAGTTGTACAGCTAATCGCGGCTTATATCAGTGCGACAATTCCGCAAGGTGGCTTCAAAGAGAGATTTCCTATTATAGCATCTTTAATGCACGCTAATTGAGCATTACAGAAAAGCTTCGAAGCCGGAAGCGCAGCATTTTCACATCGTTTGCGGTGCCAGGCGCCTCGAGCTTTAGATTCTTGTGGTCAACACAGGTCTTTGGAATCAGTTGTCACTGAGAATATTGTTTCACTAATTATTGATGAGGCGTAACGTGCCAAAACCTGAGTATGATTATGAGAGACGCCGGACTGGAGGGCTCCGGAAATTTTGACCACCCTATGTTCCTTAACGTGCGTCTAATTCTAAGTACACCGAGACCCAGTATTCTCGCCTCTATCGAAAATACGGATGCCCCGGCCAGGATTCAATCCCACAACCTGCAGGTCAGCAGTCGAGAACTATAACCCCTAGACCACCATGGCGGGCCATGTTGCCTATAGATAGGCATCAATCTATTACATTATAACGATGGTGTCAAGAGTTGCCATATGTTCTAAACACTATGTCTACCAAACTCTCCTTCTTTTTCACCTTGAATACGTGCTAGATTAAAAACTAAACACGCTTTTTTTACATCTCTAGTTTCTTTATGTGCATGCTTAATGAACCACATAAAAAAGAAAAAGAAAACACACGACCTCTCACTAAATCGAACCATGAATAGCAAGCGAAGCAGCGCATGGGTCGACTTAAATTTCCGTTCAGCACGAGAACCTTGCGCGATGTTAAGACGTCCTTGCAAGTAGAACACACCATGAATTCACAGCAGTTTCTGTTACTGTTGCTCCTCCCGAATTCTTGTTAGAGCACGCCACCCGGGTTCATCGCCACGCCACGCGGGGAGCACGTGGGTTCATCGCGCGTCCGCAGAATCTCGTTCCCCTAAGCAGTTACTTTATTGCGGACATGGTGTAAGGAGGAGATGCCACAGCTTCTTACACATCCACTTACGCATGCCTGACCGCGCTAGCACGTGCCAGTGCGTTCAGATTGGAATTGGCATTCTTTTGACAGCTGACACCTTCTTAGTAATGTACTTGAAATTCATGAACTTTGAAATGGTTTTGCAAATAGACACGTTCAAACTGGCTGTCAGAGCTGGCGACTAATGTCCACCTTATAGCGCGCTTACGGTCTTCAATTGAAACGCATTGATTTGATTGATTTTAACATCCCAAAACCACCGTATGATTACGAAAGATGCCATAGTGGAGGGCTCCGGAAATTTAGACCACGTCGGGTTCTTTAACGTGCACCCAAATCTGAGCACACGGGCCTACAGCATTTCCGCCTCCATCGGAAATGCAGCCGTCACAGCCGGGATTCAATCCCGCGACCTGCTGGTCAGCTGTCGAGTACCTTATTCACTAGACCACGGCGGCGGGGCTCAAAATAAACAAACATTCACCGAGTGTCCTTGGTGTAAGAGGGCCGCAAATATGTCGCCATCGTTCAGCACGACGCATGCTTGAGATTTGTTTCGGTAGGCTTGAAAATTAGTAATCCCCGTGCCTAACACTGATGTGCATTGTTGAAAAAAAATGTGGATGCTCGAGCGAGCACACATCAATTGCTGAGGTTTCACTTCCCAGGACGACGATGTGATTTTGAGGGACGCCGTAGTGGAGGGTTCCCAAAATCAAGAATACCTGGTGGTATTTAACTTGCACATAAACACAAGTACAGAAACATGCACACATTTACCCACGCCGAAGTGCAGCCGCCATGGCCGGGATTCGGTCCCACAACCTTCGGCTCAGTAGGCGAACACCACAACAGCCAGACATTCATGGCGGCTACGAATAAAGAGTTAGGCTGTTGCAATTAGTCAAGCAGTACAAAAGAGTTCTGATCATCAGGCGAATGACCCAGATCTTCTACTGGGTTTCGCGCGCACCTGTGTATTTCTTTTTCGAAGTCAGAACAACAAACGTGTTCTCAAGTACACGGTTTTGTGCGGGCACAAAAGAGCACACTGTAGCGTTTCCTTCTGTTTTCTTTCTGCCAAGGCAAACAACGCAAATACACGTTTCGACGAGGCCAGTATTGAGTGCAGGACCGTGGGCGTAGGTTCAAAGGAAGACATACGAGAAGTAGGTGTGTACGTTACGCGCGCTCAACTCTCACTCCCTGGTCGTAACTATGAGCTTTGTCGGCGTTGAGAGAGGATACTGTCGTGTTCTGGACCTGACATTTTTCGGAGCAAGGCAGGAGGACAGCCTCGGAGAAAAGGTTCCAGCTACGGGCTAGAATTCATTTCCCCAAAGCAAGCAGCGAGCGGCCCCCGAACGGCATGTTCGGCAAACACTGGGTGGCCTGCAAACAGCTGCCTAACATTGAACACAAAAGGAGCTAAATTGAGATATTGATGCGAGATGATAAACCAATATCGTTGGCACTCAGGTCGATAATATGAGGTAGACAACAAAGAAAAGGATAATTACAAAGATGCATATAGTCGGCGTTGGCACTGTTCACTCGTAACAGGGATAAACATCGATATGATCATTATAAAGGAAACACGTTTGGAGAGACATAAGCCCGCTTCTGTGCAATACCAGATTGTTTATTTTTTGTTTTTTTGACGAGTACATTAATTTCTCGTACTCTCTCGCAAGATGTGGTGTACTGCAAATGTGACACATTTACGTTTTCGGGTGCTTATAACTTCAGTGTGTATAGTTAAGGCCTTCCTGAAAGACGTTTCTTTTTTATTTTGGGGGGGGGGGGGGCGAACAAGTCCCAAGTCATTTGTTGATATTGTCACGGGGTCGTGACATGGCCGAAGACAGGAGACTTCGTGCTGGGATTTAACTGTTTATTTAGGCGAACCTGTGCCCGGTAAACGGAAAGTCCAATTACAGCAGTAGACTTGCACAGATAGCAGTCTCGGACTGATAGCGGCGAATGGAGCGTCGGCCTTCGATCAACTACTGACAAGCGGCGAAACGCGTCGGCATTTATACTCTTGCTGTCAAATGTTCTAGCGTTATTGTTGGCGGTGGCGTAGGTTCCAGAACAATCTGTACCATTCGCACAGTGGGCGTGATCTTATCGAAATGATCTACTACAGTCCCGAACCTTCTCGAAAACTGCAGGCGCGGTTTGCGCTGAGAATCGTGTGGTGTTTTGGGACGATAACAAAAACTTGGGAAATGGAACGTGGCATTGCTCCTCTCTGAAAAAAAGGCATCGTCCCGATGCTTTAACTAAAGGTGAAGGTACAATAATAATGCAAGAAAGTACAATGAATAAATTACGATACAACAATAATGCAAAAAAAAACACTGTTTCAGTTTGTTAACGCGCATGAAACGGCTTGAGGCGCGCGACATGCATGACTTGAGGTCGCGATCGGCGTCGTTGAGAGTTTGTGAAGCCGTCGGGGACAACCTCGTAATCAAGTGGGCCGAGACGTCGAACCACCCTGTACGGTCCGAAATACCGTCGCAGAAGCTTTTCACTTAGTCCACGTCGGCGTATCGGCGTCCACACCCAAACACGTTCACCGGGCTGGTATTGCACGAAGCGTCATCGAAGGTTGTAACGGTGGCTGTCGGTCGTCTGTTGATTCTTGATACGGAGACGCGCAAGTTGTCGGGCTTCTTCGGCGCGTTGAAGGTACTCGCTCACATCGAGGTTTTCTTCGCCGTTGACGTTGGGTAACATGGCATCGAGCGTCATTGCCGGGCTCCTTCCGTAGACCAATTTGTATGGAGATATCTGCGTCGTCTCCTGCACCGCCGTGTTGTATGCGAACGTCACATACGGAAGAATGGTGTCCCACGTCTTGTGTTCGACATCGACGTACATTGACAGCATGTCGGCGATCGTCTTGTTAAGCCGCTCGGTGAGGCCGTTGGTCTGTGGGTGGTACGCTGTCGTCCGGCGGTGGTTTGTTTGGCTGTATGCCAAGATCGCTTGAGTTAAGTCGGCAGTGAATGCCGTTCCTCTGTCGGTGATAAGGACCTTCGGGGCATCGTGACGTAGGACGATATTTTCGACGAAGAACTTAGCTACCTCGGATGCACTGCCTTTTGGCAGGGCTTTTGTCTCGGCGTAGCGGGTGAGGTAGTCGGTAGCTACCACGATCCACTTGTTTCCGAAAGCCGACGTCGGGAACGGCCCCAGTAGGTCCATACCAATCTGCTGGAAAGGTCGGCAAGGTGGATCAATTGGCTGCAGAAGTCCCGCGGGCCTTGTCGGCGGTGTCTTGCGTCGCTGACAGTCCCGGCATGTTCTCACATAACGAGTGACGTCGGTGGTAAGACGTGGCCAGTAGTACCTTTCTTGTATCCTCGCGAGCGTGCGAGAAACAGCGAGGTGCCCTGCCGTCGGATCGTCGTGCAGGGCCTGCAGGAGTTCTGGTCGCAGAGCTGAAGGCACCACAAGGAGGTACTTAGCTCGAAGCGGTGAAAAGTTTTTTTTTTTGTAGAAGACCATTTCGTAGAAAGAACGACGCAAGTGCGCGCTTGAATACCTTCGGGACTTCGGCGGTCCTGCCTTCAAGGTATTCTATTAGGGCCTTAAGTTCCGGGTCGGCCCGCTGTCGTTCAGCGAAGTCATCGGTAGTTATCGTTCCTAAAAAGTAGTCGTCATCCGGGTCGTCGGGTAGCGGTTTGTCGACAGGCGCACGAGAGAGACAGTCGGCGTCGGAGTGTTTTTTGCCGGACTTGTAAATGATAGTAATGTCATATTCTTGAAGTCTCAGGCTCCATCGTGCGAGGCGACCTGAAGGGTCCTTCAAGGTGGCTAGCCAACACAATGCGTGGTGGTCGCTCACAACTTTGAAGGGCCTGCCGTAGAGGTAGGGGCGAAATTTCGACGTAGCCCAGATGATGGCGAGGCACTCCTATTCTCTTGTGGAATAGTTTGCTTCTGCTTTGGATAGCGATCGGCTGGCGTACCTAATAACCCTTTCAAGTCCGTCAGCCCTCTGCACAAGAACGGCGCCAAGGCCTACGCTGCTTGCGTCAGTATGTATTTCTGTCTCGGCGAATTCGTCGAAATGGGCAAGTAACGGAGGCGTCTGGAGGCGATGTTTAAGCTCCTGGAAAGCGTGTTCCTGCGGCGTTTCCCACTTAAACTCCACGTCGGCCTTGGTAAGGTTAGTGAGAGGATCGGCGATGCGGGCGAAGTTTTTCACGAACCGCCTATAATAGGCACACAGGCCCAGAAATCGGCGCACGGCTTTCTTGTCAGTGGGCGGCGGGAAGTCGGCGATGGCGGCTGTTTTCCGTGGATCGGGACGAACTCCAGACTTGCTGATAACGTGCCCCAGAAACAAGAGCTCCTCATACGCAAATCTGCACTTTTCTGGCTTCAGTGTGAGTCCGGAAGTCGTGTTGGCTTGAAGTACAGCTTCAAGGCGCCGAAGATGCTCGTCAAAACTCGAGGAAAACACGACGACGTTGTCTAAGTACACAAGGCAAGTCTGCCACTTGAATCCTGCCAGTACTGTATCCATAACGCGTTGAAAAGTTGCAGGCGCTGAGCAAAGGCCCAAGTGCATCACCTTAAACTCGAAAAGGCCGTCCGGTGTTATAAACGCCGTCTTCTCTCGGTCTCTTTCGTCGACTTCGATTTGCCAATAGCCAGTCTTGAGGTCCATTGACGAAAAGTACTTGGCGTTATGGAGCCGATCGAGTGCGTCGTCTATTCGTGGGAGAGGATACACGTCCTTTCTTGTGATTTTGTTCAGGCGGCGATAATCGACGCAGAAACGTAGGGTCCCATCCTTTTTCTTCACTAACACCACGGGGGAGGCCCATGGACTCTTGGACGGCTGGATAATGTCATCCCGCAGCATTTCATCAACTTGTCTCTTCATGGCCTCACGTTCTCGCGTCGAAACCCTGAACGGACTCTGACGGAGTAGTCTGGCATTTTCTTCGGTTATGATGCGATGTTTCGTGATTGGGGTCTGTCGAATTTTCGATGACGACGAAAAGCAATCTTCGTATTGCAGGAGCAGGGCCTTGAGCTGTTCTTGCTTATCGTTCGGAAGTCTGCGATTGACGTCGAAAGCTATGGGAGGGGCTTCGTTCCTCTGAGCAGGTTCCGCAGAATCGGCGAGAGCGAAATCACTGGTGGCTTCGACAATTTCTTCGATGTATGCGACCGTTGTTCCTTTGTTCGCATGTTTGTACTCATTGCTGAAATTCGTGAGCATAACCGTTGCTTTGCCTCCCCGCAGCTCTGCAATTCCTCTTGCAACGCAAATATTTCGGGTGACCAACAGATGCTGACTGCCTTCAACGACGCCTTCCAAGTCAGGTGATTTAGGAGCGCCGACTGAAATAATGACGCTTGAGCGAGGCGGAATGGTGACTTGTTCTTCCAGCACATTCAAGGCATGGTGTCCTGACGGCGTGCACGGCGGTAGTGCTTCTTCTGTGGATAACGTTATCGACTTTGTTTTTAGGTTGATGACAGCGCCATGGAGGCATAAGAAGTCCATGCCAAGGATGACATCTCTCGAGCAACGCTGTAGGACTACGAAGTCTGTAGGATAAATGCGGCCGTTAATGGTGACTCTCGCTGTGCAGATTCCTGCAGGCGTTACGAGATGACCTCCGGCTGTGCGGATTTCAGGGCCTTTCCAAGCTGTCCTAACTTTCTTTAACTTCACGGCGAACGACCCACTGATGACCTTCTTCTCGCACAATGTCAGCGATTGAATCCACTTGAGGCTTCGCCGAAGGCAACAGCTTGCTCAGCTCTTCCCGCACGATCGCTCGGATCATTTCACGCAGGTGTCCGGAGTTACTGGCTTGAGCAGCAGCGCAGTCTGCAGTCATGCGACGACTATACTATCTGGTGCGCATGTCCAGAGTCTTTTCGATAGTGGTCGCTTCGCCTACAAATTCTTGGACGGTTTTCGGTGGGTTTCTCATCAGTCCCGCGAAGAGCTCCTGTTTGACCCCTCGCATGAAGAAACGGACTTTTTTCTCCTCGGGCATGTCTAGGTCAGCGTGACGGAATAGTCGGGTCATTTCTTCTGTGAAAATGGCGACATTTTCATTTGGTAGCTGAACCCGGGTCTCTAATAAAGCAGCGGCCCTCTCTTTGCGAGCGACGCTCGCGAACGTTTGCAGGAATGCGCCGCAAAAAACATCCCACGTTCGGAGCGTGGACTCTCGATTTTCGAGCCAGGTCCTTGCGGTGTCTTCCAAATAGAAGAACACACGACGCAGCTTTTCGTCATGGTCCCAGTGGTTGAGGGCGGCCACACGGTCGTATGTTTCTAGCCAGGACTCCGGGTCTTCGAACGATGACCCATGGAAAATTGGTGGTTCCCTGGGTTGATGCATTACCATCGTGGGCTGGGACGCTACGGTTGTCATTGTCGCTGCAGTCGCGGTCATGGCCTTGGTTTTCCGCGCCTTGTTTTGTAGAAGCCCGTACTCCGGTGGTAGCCCTTGCTGTCGGCGGCTTGTTCGCTGCTCCTGGTTAGCGTCGGTGTCTTCTCCGCGACGTGGGCTGGGTTCACGGCTTGACGGGGGCGTCCGGTACATGAACGAAGCAGCACCTCCACCAGATGTCACGGGGTCGTGACGTGGCCGAAGACAGGAGACTTCATGCTGGGATTTAACTGTTTATTTGGGCGAACCTGTGCCCGGTAAACGGAAAGTCCAATTACAGCAGTAGTCTTGCACAGATAGCAGTCTCGGACTGATAGCGGCGAACGGAGCGTCGGCCTTCGATCAACTACTGACAAGCGGCGAAACGCGTCGGCATTTATACTCTTGCTGTCGAATGTTCTAGCGTTATTGTTGGCGGTGGCGTAGGTTCCAGAACAATCTGTACCATTCGCACAGTGGGCGTGATCTTATCGAAATGATCTACTACAGTCCGGAACCTTCTCGAAAACTGCAGGCGCGGTTTGCGCTGAGAATCGTGTGGTGTTTTGGGACGATAACAAAAACTTGGGAAATGGAACGTGGCAATATAATGTGCACTCAATGCTGTCGTCTCCATCTACTCTTTTTTTTTCAACTTGTGACTCGGCTGATCTCATGAGCTCTTTTCAACAGGCTTATTTGGTGTACTGCACTTTGGTATTTCTTTGAAAACTAGGTCGTTGTATGATTGCCGAAAGAGGAATGAAAAACTTCTATGAAGAAGGGGGAGTGAGGAGTGATTTTTCAAGAGTGATCGTGCGCAGAGCTGGACAAAAATGCTTTGGGTGTTTAATATTCTACGCATATATAGCAGAAAATACGGAGTTCGAGCACCGAAGGACCG
This sequence comes from Rhipicephalus microplus, assembly GCF_013339725.1. Classification (NCBI taxonomy): domain Eukaryota; kingdom Metazoa; phylum Arthropoda; class Arachnida; order Ixodida; family Ixodidae; genus Rhipicephalus; species Rhipicephalus microplus. The sequence goes on along the minus strand of NC_051169.1, from coordinate 18,814,305 downwards.
GACATCGGCCTTTATTAGCCTTTTGCACAAACACTATCGTATTAGCGAAGGTGAAAACAGATAGAAAATGTGGACCTTAGTTGAGCACCTCATATCATTGGCATGCTGTTTCGACAAGTTATGTCTCAGAATTTTAGCACTGTCTATCAGAATGACGCTACTAAATGAGCGCAGTTCATAGGAATAATAAATTTTCAGATTATTGTTAAATTTGTGATATACAAGTTTTTAAACTACAAAGGCATGCTCAAATACAGTTTCTTCTTTCCAGGATTTTCCCTCCCAAGCAATATTTAGTTTTTTTTTGTTTTTTTACGTGCTGTAAGGAGATGTTGGCGCACAAGTCAGGCGCCGGCTACTACTTATCCTTTAGAATTATGTAACATGAAGCACGAAGAGTTCAAGTCTTCAAGCATGTAAAGTTCACAGAACCCTCAATGTACAAACAAGACAAGACAATATAACATATACAACTGTTAGGGCATGTGACTTCAAAACAATGTATTCAACAATCCCATATATGTGCATATGCGGTACAGCAAACAAATTCAGGATCGATATATTTTAAACATGCGATTGCGCCAATCTTCCTACAGACAGCTCGTGTGAACATTTGATATAACAAATGTCTTTCATCCTTGTGTATTACTTTGTGTAACGAGCAGATGAAATGTGAGATATTTGAGGTAAACGTAAGGCTTGTCATTCTTTAACCAATCCCAGAGATTTACACTAGACTGCTCTATTTTTGTAATACTAGGCATCGCATATTCCTTATGCTAAGTCTATCAATGCGCGAAGAAAAAAACCCATTTTTCAGACCCTTTGCGAATCTTTTAGCAACAGGACCCTTTCGTGCTAATGAGATCTGCCGTACATCTTTGCGTGAGGGCAAAGCAGGCCACATGAGCGGTCCTCCGCACCACCTAGTGGCGGCTCACCACAAAAGTCCGAAAGCGGCATCGTGCGTAAACTGGCGAAGCCCTCACGCGTGCCTTGACCAGTCGGGCGCATGTGAGCGAAGCATTGGGCTTTCCCTAATGAACTGAGAAGCAGGCATTAGCGCTGCACCCAGTGAAAAACGAGGTGATTGGGCAGATAGTTGTCGCTGCCTCGTCGGTGTACCCAACTGCCCTGAGTATCGATCCTCAAGATCTGTAACTGATGTTACATATCTATTTTCGGACTCATTGTGCGTAGTCATGCAATGACTAGTGTCCTTCATTTACGTCACGCAGTATGAAATTTTCGAAACCTCGTCAAGGCGCAGTAACATTTGCTTTTTCAAACTATTCCATGAAAAAACAGCGCTCAATCGTGAGGAGTTTTCACTCGCGTCGTTTACGCTGTCGACTCGAGAAAATAATACTGTGACGGAGCGAGGTCTTGGCTTACAGGACAGCGTCCACCGAGAGTCGGCAGCCGAACAAGATGGCTGAGTTGCCTCTCGTGGAAGCGCCTAACGCACAGGCGTCTTCTTCATCTTCGCTAAGTGCCACGCTTGCTCCTGTCGATGATGCACCGTAACATCACTCCCCTGCGGCGGAAGCGCCGTCACGGCGCTTAGTACGGCGGCGGCGAACGAGGAGGGTGATACGGTTTCAGTCTGGAAACGTGTACAACGTCTGTCTGGAGTGAGGTGGTCGAAAAGGCATTGTTTAGGGGTGCGATCTTGTAGCTCACGTCACTAAGTTGTCGTAACACTTTGTAGGGGCCATGGTAGTGTGATAGTAGCTTCTCTGATAAGCCGACTTGGCGGTTTGGTGTCCAGAGAAGTACCAGAGACCCCGGCGAGAAGTGCACGCTTTGGTGGCGACTGTCATAGCGGTCTTTTTGCTGCGCTTGCGACAAGTGCAGCCGATCACGGGCAAGTTGACGGGCTGCATGGGCTCGAGAAACGACATCGCGGGCGTACTCAGTAGACAAGGGGGCAGCCGAAGGAAGGAGCGTGTCAAATGGTAATGCTGGATGTCGGCCGAATAGCAAATAAAACGGCGAATAACTAGCTGTGTCGTGCCGTGAAGAATTGTACGCGAACGTGACAAAGGGGAGTGCTTTGTCCCAGTCACGGTGATCTGGCGAAACGTACATTGACAGCATCTGCGTCAGCGTTCGGTTCAGACGCTCGGTCAATCCATTTGTCTGTGGATGATAAGCGGTGGTAAGCTTGTGCTCAGTGGAGCAGGCGCGGAGAATATCATCCACAACACGTGAAAGAAAGTACCTTCCTCGATCAGTAAGCAGCTGCCGCGGAGCGCCGTGATGAAGAATGACTTCATACAAGAGAAAGTCAGCGATGTCAGTGGAACAGCTTGTCGGCAGTGCTTTAGTGATGGCAAAGCGTGTGGCGTAGTCTGTGGCGACTGCAACCCATTTATTTCCGGAGGTGGACGTAGGAAGCGGGCCCAACAGGTCAAGGCCAACACGGAAGAATGGTTCCGTTGGTATGTCAATGGGCTGTAGGAGGCCAGACGGTAGCACAGAGGGGCGCTTGCGGCGTTGGCAGCGGTCGCAAGCAGTGACGTAGCGAACCACAGAACGATACAGTCCGGGCCAGAAAAAGCGACGTCGCACACGATTGTAGGTACGAGAGACGCCTAGGTGACCGGCTGTAGGTACGTCATGTAGTTGTTCGAGAACGCTGGTACGCAGGTGATGGGGAAGCACGAGTAGTAATTCCGGGCCATCAGCGTTGAAGCTGCGACGGTACAGAATGTTGTCGTGTAGTTCGAACAGGCGAACGGAAGGGTCTGTCGGAGCAGAGGTCAGACGCTCGATAATGGAGAGTAACGACGGGTCACGTCGTTGTTCGGTGGAGATATCACCCAAAGCGTGGATGGAGAGAACGCAGGGGTCTGAATCAAGGTCTGTCAAGTCGGGCGTTTCAACCGGATAACGTGACAAACAGTCTGCGTCTGTGTGGAGGCGTCCCGACTTGTAGTGGACCACGAATGAGTATTCTTGTAGACGGAGCGCCCAGCGACCAAGACGTCCAGATGGGTCCTTTAGCGATGACAGCCAGCAAAGAGCGTGATGGTCCGTAACAACAGAAAAAGTTCGGCCATACAGGTAAGGCCTGAATTTCGCCACGGCCCACACTAAAGCTAAGCATTCACGCTCAGTGATGGAGAACTTCCGTTCGGCAGGTGAAAGAAGACGACTGGCGTAAGCAATCACGCGGTCCTTCCCGTGCTGTCGTTGGCCAAGGACCGCTCCAATTTCATGGCCACTGGCATCGGTCCGAAGCTCTGTAGGTGATGCTGGGTCGAAATGAGCCAGTACTGGTGGCGTAGTCAGCAGATGGATAAGAGCCGAAAAGGCGTCCGCTTGCTCTATACCCCATGCGAAGGGAACGTCCTTCTTTAAGAGATCAGTAAGCGGTCGAGCGATGTCGGCGAAGTTGCGGACAAATCGACGAAAATAGGAACATAGCCCTACAAAACTTCGGACGTCCTTGGTTGAGCGTGGTTCAGTAAATTGTTGTACTGCTCGCACCTTTTCGGGATCTGGTTGAACACCATCGGCACTGACAAGGTGGCCGAGTATGGTGATTTGGCGACGTCCGAAATGGCATTTTGCAGAATTGAGCTGGAGAGCAGCTCTTCGAAAAACATCCAGGACAGCTGACAGACGTGTTATATGGCTGTCAAAGGTGGGCGAAAAGACGATGACATCGTCTAAATAACATAAGCAGATGGACCACTTATATCCTCGGAGAAGGGAGTCCATCATGCGCTCGAAAGTTGCCGGCGCATTACACAGTCCAAACGGCATGACTTTGAACTGGTAGAGGCCGTCGGGCGTAACGAAAGCGGTTTTTTCACGATCCATGGGGTCGACGGAAATTTGCCAATAGTTGGATCGAAGGTCGATAGACGAAAAGTATTGGGCACCATGGAGGCAATCGAGGGCGTCATCAATCCGAGGCAAAGGGTAGACATCTTTGTGGGTCACTTTGTTTAAATGGCGATAGTCCACGCAAAAGCGCCAGCTGCCATCTTTCTTCTGAACGAGCACGACTGGGGAGGCCCAGGGGCTGGATGAGGGTTCTATTACGTCTTTAGTAATCATTTTATCCAGTTCATTTTGGATTACTTGGCGTTCCTTGTGAGATACGCGATATGGACGCCGCCGTATAGGACTGGCATTACCAGTGTTGATCCGGTGAGTCACTGCAGTTGTTTGGCTGAGAGGGCGGTGGTCAAAGTCGAAAAGGTCTCTATATGATGTTAGCAGACTACGGAGGCTGGCAGCTTGCACTGCAGTGAGGTCGGGAGCAATCATCTTGTTAATGTCATCTGCAGGCAGAGTGTAATTGCGGCCAAGACAGGGGGATGTAGTATCGGTGTCCAAACTAGTAACGTTGCAGCTGTCAAGTGGAGATAGGGTGGCCAAAGACATGTCTTGCGGAATAACTTGAGTCAAGAGACTCACGTTGAGTAGTGGTATAACCACTGTATTATTAGCGACGGCGACAACAGTGTGAGCAAGGGCGACGTCTCGGGCCATCAGTACGTCGACTATAGGAGTGACGAGGTAGTCACCGTCGGGCACATGATGTGAGCACGATAAAGTGACATATGTAGCAGCTTGCGGAGGCAAGCGAACGTGGTGACGAGAGCGTAAACGGGGAGAATAGTCTGCTGTAAAATCGGCAAACTGCGGCAGTTCAAGCTGAAGAGCACCAGTGGCACAATCAATGAGCGCAGAATGACGTGACAGGAAGTCCAAACCAAGTATTAGGTCATGAGGACACAATTCAAGGACGGCAAACTGAACTAATGTAGGATGACCAGCAATGGACACACGGGCCGTGCACATCCCTTGAACATCAGGGGTCCTCCCATCAGCGACACGAAGTTTGTGGGAAGCGGCAGGCGTGAGCACTTTATGTAGGCGTCGGCGAAGGTTCGCACTCATTACAGAAATGTGCGCTCCAGTATCTATAAGGGCAGAAATAGGCACACCGTCAACGGCAACGTCTAACAAATTTTGTCTCGTCGGAAGCGTCAAGAGAGGATTTGTGGAGGGAGTCGAAGATGCAGCGTCACCTCCGGGCGCTGCACCGTTTAGTTTTCCGGGTAGGCAGGAGCGGGGTTGAATGGAGATGACGGCCTGCGAGTCTGCGGTGAGCGAGACGACTGGCGACGTCCTGGAGGCGAACGCGACTGATGACCATGCGGTGACGGAGATCGGCTGTTGAACCTTCTGTAGTTGTTTTGCGGAGAAGGCTGCACGGCAGACGCGAAGCGGGTGCTGTCCTGTCGGTAGTGAGGTTGAGATGAAGTCCGAGGTGGCGAGGACCAGCGGTAATTGCAGTAACGGACGACATGACCGATACGGTGGCAATGAAAACAAATTGGTCGATTGTCGACGGTTCTCCACGCCGCAGGGTCGCGAGATCGGGCCGTGAACTGCTGCTCGCGATAGGACGAGGGTGGACGCCATGAAGCTCGCTGCGGGCTGGGCAAAGCGCACACCGAGGGAATACCTACGCTGGCGAGTTCTTGGCGGACGATGGCTTGAACCATGTTAGCAGTGAGTGGGGTGGTGTCACTTGCAGCGGTGTGAGCCGGAGGAGAGGCGATGGCTTCAAGTTCGCGCCGTACAATTCGGGTCACCTGATCCGATGAATCTAGAGGTGGTGGCTGTGTTCTTGCACGGTCTTCGCAAGATGATGTTGCGGCCGTATTCGGAAGGCGGGTGAACACGCTGTTAATACGCCGGCTCTTCGCTTGCTCAAAGCGCCGACATTCTTTTATAATGGCGTCCACTGCAGAAAAATTTTTGCAGATGAGGAGGTTGAATGCGTCATCCGCAATCCCTTTAAGAATATGCCCAACCTTGTCAGCCTCCGGCATATCGGCATTGGCTTTGCGACACAACGACAACACATCTTCTATATAGGAGACGTAAGACTCGGTCGAGGTCTGCGCCCGAGACGCGAGCATTTTGTTCGCGGCCATTTTTCTTCCAATCGGCTTTCCGAACAGGTCTAGCATTTTCTCTCTGCACACTGCCCAACTCACAAGTTCTGTTTGATGGTTCTCATACCACGATTTGGCGGTTCCCCTAAGATAGAATAACAGGTTTGCCAGCATAAGAGTCGGGCCCCATCGGTATCGAGTACTCACACGTTCGTACTCTGCCAGCCAATCTTCAACGTCAACTTCATCTGGATCGCCGGACCCGCTGAACGTGCCAGGATCCCGCGGGGGTTCGAGCACAAAGGTTGTGGTCGCAGAAGGAGATGTAGTTACCGCATCATCTCCGGCCGCAGGAACACCAGGAGCAGATGCAGACGCCGTACTCTCCGTCATCGTTGTGGAATGACCCTTCAAACGTCGGCCGCTGCGAAGTTCCGTTGCGAGGCGGTTGCCCAGCACTTCCACCAAATGTGACGGAGCGAGGTCTTGGCTTACAGGACAGCGTCCACCGAGAGTCGGCAGCCGAACAAGATGGCTGAGTTGCCTCTCGTGCAAGCGCCTAACGCACAGGCGTCTTCTTCATCTTCGCTAAGTGCCACGCTTGCTCCTGTCGGTGATGCACCGTAACAATACTATTATTGGCTTGCAAATAAGGATGCTTGAAGATAAATATGCTTCCTTTTAATTTCAGCTTTGGGTTTTTAGGCAAGAAGCATTTTAAAACCTAGGAATATTAGTCAAGTATGGAGCTGCTACTACGTACAGAAAATAGCACAGCGATTACATACCTCTGAGCTTTCATGTCACAAGCAAAATGGCCCGACAGGAAAGCACGTATGAAAGAGACAGTGAAGGAAATATTTATTACATAACTGAATGAAAAGTTTATATAAAAAAGAAGGTATAAAATGTTCACAATGGGAGAAGAAAATCGACACACGGATGCAAATAACAGTCATTGCTAGGAATCGACATCTAAAAACCACGATGTTATTATGAGAGACGCCGAAAAGAATTGATCCGGAAATTTCAAACATCTGGTGGTCTTTCATGAAAACCTAAGGACACGTACGGGCTTCTATAGTATCTCGCCTTTATCGGAATAGGCCCGGCGGGACCGAAAATCGATCCAGTGACCTTTGGTACAGTAGTCGAACACCATAATCATAACCATCGCAGCTATATTAGAAAGCTGGATGCGAGTTGTCAAGGAGTACCAGCATATTTGTATGCGTAACTTGCCATGCACATATGAACGATATAGCGAAACAAGTAACGCTATGAACCTTATTACCATGTGTCAAAAAGCAAAAGAAGATAATAATAGGACATACATTTTTCGACAGTCTTGGATGTAGGAATAACGAGAATACAGGAATAATCAAAGTGGAGACGTCGAGACGGTGACAAGCACTGCTGGTGAAGTAAGGCCACCACCAAGATGGCGGGCAACAAATGGCTTTGCGCAAATAAACGATGCCAGATCAGCTGTCTTTCCTTTTCCACATTTGGACATTCTTTTTAGTTGTTACTATGGCAATCACGCTGCTTATTTTTTCGTCATTGCGGACTGAGTGAAGAATAATCGTGAAAGATGGCGTCTACATCGAAAATAATGCCTAAGAGAGCGGCAAACGGGTAGTGGTTGGGACACTGGTAGAACAGCTGATGCCGCCATGGATTGATGACAAGTTGTCAGCTTTGGCGAAGGAAATAACTCTTATTGTTTTCGTTGAGTGCTGCATAGTCTCAGAGCTCTGTTTCTTCATCTATTCTTCTTTTTAACTATATAATGTTTCAGAGACCTTAGTGATTTTATTCTGTACCAGCAACTTATTTTTACTGTTGGTTGAATTTCTGAAAATTACAGCAGTGAAGTAAAATTACATATTACTTAGGGATACCTAAGGATAGTTCATGTAAGTTAGTCAAGCAAAAATCTCTTAATCACGAGTGCGATTGACGTAGTGAAACAAAAAAATTACACTTGATGCAGTCCAGTCACATAACATTCTAACGTATACAAACTTTCATTGGAATGAGCCCCTAATATTCTTAAAATAAAGCCACACACAAAGTACAGTCACGTAACAACGAAAGCATTTTCAAAGTCCAGAAACAGAGACACGAAATGATTGCACATAAAGCGAACATGACGTCACACAGCAGACAAATGAACCGCAAGAGAATTTTCGAGCAGAGAAAAGCACACATTAGATTTTTTTTTAGTTCGCGCTAACATTTCTTCTCGAATTCAATGAGAGTGATCCTTATCGAACGTGGCGCAACTTTAATGTGCAAGAAAACTTCTGCTGTTCCAACTCGTTCATACGAATAGAAAAATATACACAACAAGCAATGCTCCATGCTCAACGGATATTTTAAACACAGCTCCATATCGTCAAGCACCGATTCTAGCAAAGCCAGGCCAAGTCGTTTCACACACAGTTAGATCTACTGGAAACTAGCACAGGGCAAAAGGTCATTTCTCAAAGAGCCAACTGTCCGCTTGTTCTTATCATCGAGAAACAGTAAGTCGCCTAGTTGTTCCCTTGAGATCCTAGACTCGTCTCGGCCGACCCGGTACGTCCATAACGTCATTTGTTTCTTCTGTTCATGTGGAAGGCAGTCTGTGAATTTGCTCTTCCCGCGAACAAGTCAACACGCAAACATGCCCTGTTGCGTATCACCCTTGCTATTTCTTTCAGTCAATTATAGGTTACTGTTCCAACTTAATTTTTTTTGGCCCTGCCATCTTTTGTTTTTGTTTCAGTTTTTAATAGAATCTACATGTGAGCATCACACATATCACACGTTATATCTATCTATCTATCTATCTATCTATCTATCTATCTATCTATCTATCTATCTATCTATCTATCTATCTATCTATCTATCTATCTATCTATCTATCTATCTATCTATCTATCTATCTATCTATCTATCTATCTATCTATCTATCGATAAGCGGTAGGCCAGTAAGTTAATCGGTGAGATTTTCAGACTGATTAAAGACAGCTGTTTCACACAATCTTACGTAATGCACCATCATTGCACTATTCACGGTAAGGCTGGAAGGTCTGTGAAGTGTTGTTATCTAAATTGTCAGTAATGCGACGTTCATGCTGGGAATAGGTCTTGCTGAAAATTCGAAATAGCTATATACGTACTTTACGACATGACCATCAGTTTTTCAACATTCCGTGCCACGAGCGTAAGGAGCAATAGAGGGTTAAAAGCACTATTAGTTAATAAATGAAAAAGGTCGGGCACCCCGTAGGTAGTCTTAGAAAAATGGGAAACATAAAACAAATCGTTCAAGTGCAAACACTAACATACAGCACAATAAAAAGATGTAGGCTTTACAGAAAACTGAAGAGATTTGAAAATTCAATCGAACTACGTGTTTAGGAAGGACCGGCAATATTGTTGACGATGTCATAATTGTTTTCGCGGTTGTAGCAGCAGGAGCTTTAGAACAGGTGAAATAAAAGCTTGTCTTGCTCCACCCCCGCGAGTGCGCTGAATGTGTGGGCGTGGAAACATACGTCATCTTCGTTTCCTCTGGCCCGGAGAAGTATTATTTCTTATATTCAACTACGGCCTCCGATACTAACCCATAAAGTGCCGTTGCTGGAACTAATCGATGAGGCCACACTTCAACAGTGCTGCTGTTGCAGATGACGCGGCATACTGAGAATGACGTCACCGTGTTCGCTCGGCGTCTCAAGAAGCCCGGCGGCCACAGCCACTGTTTTTTCCCCAAAACGTGCTATTGGCGTTCACTTTTGAGAACTCTCACATCGCTTTTCTAATTCGGCAGTGATCAAACTTTCCTTGCACGCTCCTAAGACATTTTTGTAAAGGAGCTTCAGCTTTCCTTGAAGGATGGCTGCGCGTGCACAAAAATGTCAGGTATGCGGTCACTCTCAGTAAGAGGTTCGACGCGCTTAGCGGAAGTTTTGTAGTCCTTTTGTCTAGGTCAATGTCATCACGATGACCTCAGTGAGAAGAACAGACCAACTAACCCGAAGATCTGTACTCCTAAAGAGTATACTTTGTGCGTTCTGCGAACAGAAAGAGCATTTGGAACGTGTCCGACAATACAATGTTAAACTTTCCAGAAATATGTGTGAACTCCTGCTCCGAAACAAAAAAAGTTCATTCAGAACATCGAAGAACTCAGCTTTCTTACTGCTTATATTTTATGCCTGTCCCATGAATTCTGTGCGACTGTTCGCAAGAGGATGCTGCTGAAGTATTGCATCGATCGAAATCTAGCAAATTATATTTCTAACGCCCTTGGCGTATTTCCTCTCGAAAAAATTCACTAAGTGAATTTTCCACTTCTTCTATGGCTGCTGTTGTAGAGATCGTCTGATATTTCCTACTCGTAGAATTGCTTCATACTATATAGTGGCACAAAATCGCATGTCTTGTTTAAATGCCCTTCCAGCTATTCTCCGCTGTTACGACTGTTTCTTTTTGACGTCTCTTTACATCAAATTTATTAGGCCCGAGCGAAAAAAAAAAGGTTTGCTCTAGTGATGCTGGAGTCCCTTTTTTAAACTTTTTCATTGCTACTTTATTGAAAAAAAATGATCTGCATGATTTTCGTTTTATGCGACAATATAAAAATAACATCAATTATTATTGGACGTTCATGTCCAGAAGCCACGACACAATTATAAATGACGCCGTAGTGCAGGGCTGCAGAAATTTACACCACCTGCTTTTCTTTAACGCACACTTGAATTTAAATACACGGTCCCCAAGCATCTTTGCCTCAACTGAAAATGCTGCCGCCACAGCTGGGATTTGATCCCACGACCTTCAAGCTGGCAGACAAGCACTCTAACCACTAGATTATTACAGCGGGTGCGGCATTATGAGAAACCATGTGGTCTCGGTCAACGACATACTATTGAATGAGTTCTTTTTTTTTCTCGCCGATTAAAATTTTTTACTCAGTGTTTTTTTTCTCTCAATCGTTGTCAACAAGTGCAATTGAAAAGCTGGCGGCTAGTAGTCTGTTAAGAAAGAAAGAGCGGTTTATCTTTTTAGTTTGTTTCACTTCTTTTTTGTCTGTGTTTTTGTTAAAAAAGATTGTGTGCCAGCAGATTACCCGAGCAATAATCGTATGCAGTGGTCAATGTAGCTCATCAAGGAAACTAAGCATGGGAAAATGAATGTTGTCTCGCATTCAGAAACAAAAGCGAGGACATTAACAACCCAGTCATACAGTGAAACACAATTGTTTCGTGCCGTTTGAAATAACGCTTAACATTTAGCTTATATATTAGATGATAAGCATTCACGAGATGAAAGTATATTTAACTTTCCGTCTGCCTTAAGGACATGGGCAATACATTTAGTGACTTGGAGCATCGCATATTTCAGTTGTTATACGTAAACTAGTTTAAGTGACGTTGTTCACACCCACACACGCTCCTTAAAAGAAAAGAAAAGGAATGCCAGCGCATAACAATTCAGGTTCCCAAGATAAAAACGTACCTAACATTCGTCTATTCTTGCATACAATACAGGACCCGATGCATTTAAGGTGCCTTTAGAGCTACAAAATACTATCCGGTTCGTCGAACTTCTTGCCTATTTTCTTTTTCTTGCTTGAGTAGCAATGATGGTCTAAAATTAAGGTTGCTGCTTGGGCGTAGGAAGCTCTAAAGGTGAGCACTTCAAACTTTTGGCGCCGCTTGCACTTACGCACAGCCCGAAACTAGAAAGAAAAAGAACAAGTAGTGCGTATACTAGGCTCGAATCCAAGAGAAGCTTGAAGTGGATATACTAGTATACACAGCTCTATACACGGCATTCCGAGCAGCTGCCGGGCACATCGTGCCACGAAAGTCTTCAGGGTATCGTGATAGATAAATGAATGCGTCAGCGTCAAGGCAGCTTCCGGTGGCGAATATAGACGTACAGCTGGGAGGATATATGATCCCGGACCAATGGTCGACATTGCAACTCTCCATCCAATGTCTCAGACGTGACCGCAACTCGTAATACGTTTTTTCTACAGAGAAAAAAAAAGAGATCAGTTCGGCAGAATGTCCCGAAAGTCCTGATCATGCGCTGTCACTCCTGACGTTTTTGCTGCTCTCGGCTCCGTAGGAAATGATCTTCCAGCCACACACGTGCAGTCGATCTGTTCAGCCTTTGCAGATCGATGCTACAACCTTGGGACGTGTAATTATATCGTCTACATTTCATGTGTGACATCTTTTTAAGCTGTATTCACTCGTCAGTTATAACCCACTGGCTGTTCCATTAGGTTCTGTTGTAACTGTCTTGCTGTGGAGAGGATTGATATTGATATTACCTCGGGCACTTCATATCGATGAGTTCTGCGGCAAAAAAATAACTAATTTACCCAAAATGAACATTAAGCGAAAAAATAACATCAACTTGCATACGTACTTTGACGCTTCCTGTGCCGCATCCTGTCAGAAGGTCGCTACTCATGCTCACGTGCGTCCGATACGGCGCGACGGGGTTCTCAGGCTAGACCTGTCGTTACTCACGTGAGAATAGCTGGATGAGGGTGGGAGAAAATCTCCCATACGTAAGTAACGGACCCCAAAAACTTGCATTCTCTCTCTTTCCACTTACAGTATATGTCCTAAGACATCACTCCTTATATCACAAGTAGATGTCTATCAGAATCACTTGTCCAGCCTGGTGTTCACTGAAAAGTCTTTTAAGAAGATGTTCCGCATTTTTCGAAAGACGCCGCTTAAGCCATTGTCGAAGTAATTTCTTTACTGTAGGGAGCCGTCTGTCCAAGCTTACTAGTTTGGACCGACAATATCATACAACAAAAGTCTAACGGCAATTCAAACAAGAAAAGGCGCTTGAAGTATAGGATTAGGACAGTATTATCAGATATTAACACTAACCTGAATTGAGTACATTAATGTGAGCGTTGAGAAAATGCGCACAAATGTACAGCTACTAGCGATAGCCCACAAAGAAGGGGAAACAAATAACACAGTGAAAGAAGGAAATAAATCATTCATTCTTAAAGCTTCACTTACTCAGCCTTAAAGATGCAATAGCTTCGCAGCGCGTGTTAAATGATGATGCAGCAATGATAGCGTTGCAATCGTCAAAACATTCACGGGCTGAGCTGTTATTATAAGTGTGACCACCTTTAACTTTTGTGTAGTGCCACCGCTGCATACGCGTCAGCCCAATGACTGACAATCCTTTTTTTTTCTATTTCTCTTCTCTTTCCTCTCTCTTTCTCATCTTTATGCCCCCCCTTCCCATTCCCCCAGCGTAGGGTAGCAAACCGGGCATGTGCCTGATTAACCTCCCTGCCTTCTCTCTTGTGGTTCATCTCTCCCCCCCCCCACCCCTGGTAAAGACCATTGAACGTGCTAATATTCCTCTACAGCAATTCGACTTCATAAAGGCATTCTAAAGAAGAAGAAAAAAAAACACGAGCACAACGAAGGTGAAATGCAAGGCATTGATTTATATGTGCCTTCTAAATCACCTAAACAGTATACATCTAATCTTTTAGAGAGCGGGGACATACGATTTGTCCTCTGACCCGTACCCACTATGCTTAATGAAAAGACAGCCAGTCGACTCGACATTTCTTTAGCAATCTACCGGTACACCTTGAAAAACGAAACTTCATGATCGCTTGAAAACGGAGTTGTGTCTGGTAACGCTTCGCATTATGAAACCAACTGATTTCAGGAACACCAGCTGAACAAAACATAACGCTAACGTAACGAAAATGGGAAACCACGATTATTAAAGTGGATGTTTTTTTTTTTCAATAGGTGGGCTTTCGCAAGGGGCCTCGAACTTTCAGACGTTTTAAGAAAGTCTAAAGCCGCAGCAGCAGGAAAACACATTTGGCTTGCTCACCTGAGAAGCACCTTAAACTGTGCTGTGTAAAGATTTCGAGATGGAATCGAAAATCGGGACGTACTGAGTGATGTCACAGTGAACATATAACAACACTTTCAAAGCCTAGAGGATATTCGTGTTGGAAATGGCAATCGTAATGTACGAAGCTGAGATGAAAAACTGTTACCAAAGACCACTTACGAAATAAAATGGCAGCTCTCTATCCATTCCACGATGTTTACGGGGGGGGGGGGGGGGGGCATTGTTAAATTTTAGGTCTTTTAAGCCAAATTAGTTTTCTTACAGAAAAGCTATGTTGGAGAAAAATTAAGGTTACAGCAAGTGTAATAATTCTTTTATTCGGAGCTAAGGAACCAAATAATTATGTACTATCTTTTTAATGCGATGGGTGATGGGTATTAGGTTGCACATAGTTGTGAAAAGCATCGTGCAACAGCATTGTACTCTTTCATCTTGATGTCTACGTCGCTACCTTTCGTCTGCTCTATGAGCAGTAAGCAGCTAGAGACGCACTTTCAGAGCCATCTCTGAGCTTTCGCTTTCAATAACTACTATATTTATCTCCATACTTCACATAATCTGCTCTAATTGTGTCAACCAAGTGTGCCGCCTTTGCACCCTGTTTTAGTATAATTATTCTCTTTGTCGTAAAAACCCCTGCTGTTTATTGGTTGGTAAGTAAGCTGTGAAATCTGGAACTTTTGAAATCGACGAAAGCACAAAGCATTTTCTCAATTTACCTTATTTGTCTTACCTGCCATTTTATTCCTAACAACAAACTAAAATAAGTGACTGTCACCAAGAAATGGCGAAAACATCATCGTTTAATTTTATTGAAATTAAACTATGTCTTACATTGACCCGACAAATGTCATTGATTTTGAAAATCATTGCGGAGAGGCTAGTGCCCTGTCACCTGTCATAAATTCTTGCTCTGTACTTATGTGACTGTTCTAGTGTGCGCATGAGTTATATTCGAGCGATTTTTCAAGCTCCCTGGGGTCAGTATTGTCGACATAAGAAGAACGCTTCGATAGCCAAGAAGTAGCTAACAAAGACTAGTGTACTGTAAATTGAAAGAGAATTGTGTTATGGGCCGGAAGTTAGAAAATATTACAGCCTGAAAGACAGCTGATTGGACCACTTCTTGGATTTATGAAAGTGGGCAGCCGACAAAATTTCTAACGTAGGACAACGAGTGAAGAAACCAGACCACTTGGTGACCACTGAAGCTAGGAAGAAAGCAAAAAAAAAAGGGAAACCACTTGAAAAATGGACACATAAACTTGGACAATAAATTAAAAAAAAAAACGTTGAGTATTCGGTGAAAACAACGCAAGAGCGTACAAGAAAAATATCCGCAATGAAACAGTTCCTTTAGTTACTCAAAGAAGTATTTTTGAATGCGAAGCATTTGTTTGCGTATAGCAGGCCCCTTCAGCATCTATCTATCTATCTATCTATCTATCTATCTATCTATCTATCTATCTATCTATCTATCTATCTATCTATCTATCTATCTATCTATCTATCTATCTATCTATCTATCTATCTATCTATCTATCTATCTATCTATCAATCTATCTATCTATCTATCTATCTATCTATCTATCTATCTATCTATCTATCTATCTATCTATCTGTCTATCTATCTATCTATCTATCTATCTATCTATCTATCTATCTATCTATCTAGCCCTCTACGTCTGCGTGCTCTTGTGATCACCCCTTAACTCGAAGTGAACCAAAATTAGTAAGGGAGGGTAACATGGTTTGGCGAATATGACTGGCTGATCACGACATAAATAATGTCACATGCCCATCGCCTACGTCTTCAAACACCTTCCACCAGATTTGTGGCACATACGCCCGGGCGGGTATGTGCCACAGGTATGCGGGGAAGTGTCACAGGCAATTGAGAGCTTGTCCACCCAGGAACGGCGAGAACAAAAATGGGCAAGCCTAATGCGTCAGCGAAATGAAAAAGCTGACATTGGCAGCGTTTATCCGACGAATGCAAAGAACATATGCTAGGGTCCCAGCAGGAACACACCTATTCTGCGTGGCGATCAAGCATTCTACCACAGAGCCACGCCAGGTCGGAACTATCTTGAATGCGAAGCGGCTTACTTTCGAGGTTACTTCGGTGTGTGGCGTGACCACCCTTACTCAACATGTACATACTCTCTCTCACTCTCTCCTACGCTCCCCCCTTTTTCACCTCTCATCGCTGACAGCGTCTGCTACTCTACGCTCGCCCCCCCCCCCCCTTCTCTCCTCTAGGCATCCCTCCCAGTGGCTTGTCCATTAAACGCCGCGGGGAGGGATGCGGCTGTTTAACGGCTGTTTAACATGTGGCTGGTGAGTGCATTTTTACATATGTTTAGCGTCACTTCATAAGGTTTTGCTCCATGAAAAAATTGCAACCCAGTCACGTTCCATCAGCATGCTTCGCATAACATTAATTTCCAAAGTACGGGGTATCTGCTGAATTTTTCCTGTTGAAGCGTTGGTGTCTTCGTTATAGTACTGTGCGGTATTTTTGTGGCACACGGCAACTAATCGTGTTTATATTCGTGCAGTTTTATGCATTACGCTTTCTTGTGAAAAGTCTTATAATCATTGTGTAGGTGTGTATTTACATTATTATTCAGAATTATACATGCAGAATATTTCAGGCAAAGTTGCGTCTGATGTACAGTTTTTGTAGCGGTCTTTCCGTTGTTCTCCACGAATCAATTATCAGTGATCAGCCAAGTTTAACTTATGTTCTCTTCAGCATGACATTTCATACGCAGCGTTCCCATATATGTTTCTATTGCATTAATCTCAAATGAGATCACCTGTTCTTAATAAATAAATAAATAATATTCAAATATTTAAATAAATAACTGAATTTTCTGAGCTGGAAACGGCATAAGTGGTGATAAGCGTTAGCTTCAATGAGGAAGATTTTCTTTGAGATCACATACGGCTGCATTTTGGCAGTTTAAGCAATATCGAATGCCATTCAAAGTTTACTAAAATTCCTGCTAAATATTTATGTGATCCGTACGTGGTGTCTACTGAGAAGCCCATAGTCGCTCACATACCAATGCTGAAGTTTATAGAAGAACATTCCACAGATATCGTGTACCATGGGAATCGATGTTATTAAGTGAAGCATGTGAGGGAAGGTCACTGCCACGTGTTATTTTATAGAGCGTGTAGGACCGCGGTTAGAATTGGTTGCGCAGCAGTTAGTTTACTTTCATTTACTTTGTGCCGTAAGCTTGGAGATGCATGTCAGCCGTTGGCAGGCAGCTTTGCTTTAGTTGCACTCGGTCGAGGCGTGGCCGACTGGATGTGACGTGAACACAGACAGTACGGCGTCACCATGGTACCCCGCATGTTTCTGCAGTGCCAGAGACGGCCGAGCGTTTCGAGTTCCTGTTGACTCAGGATAAAGAAACTAATCACGTGGGCAACAGAGATTAGAAACGTTATTTTGACGACGCCCTAATTGCCTCAAGGCACTGGCAGTCGGTGCATCAATGGGCCTCTTCCGAGAGCTAGAGCGTCACGTTGACTCCCCCCTTCGATTCAGCTGAAGCCCAGCCACATGCAGTGTCCATGCACGCCGTTTAGGGGGAGTGCGCGTTGCAAGTACTCGGAGGTCACCGACAACCTTTTGTTCCCGTACGGCTTAGCTCCGGCAGCTCTCGGAAGCGGAAGGGCTGGCGACACGTGAGACCCTGGCTGATGTCGCAGCAATCAAGCGCACGGTCCCCGTCTTGGTGCGTATTGTCACATTTACATGTCTTCGACTGCTCCCGCATGGCTTCATGCAACTGAGCCCGTAAGTGGAACCACGGATGGCCAGCGAGCGGTTCTTCTTACGGCGCACAGGGGACAGGCGGATTGTTGCCCCGTTGTCAAGAAGTTGATGTGTTATGGGGAAGCCGTTCTATGGCCGCCAAAGCTCGGTACGTGTAGCCCTAAGTCTAGATAGGTGTGCGCTCCTGAGCTGGCCCTTGCCTCTATGACATTTTCCAGTTCTGTCTTATTTACGTTTTGGTTGTGTTATTTGGGGCGAGGGCATGAGCACTTGCATAAAGGTTGCGTCCTTGTGGCTGGTTTTTGATCGACCAAGTGCTGTCCTACCAAAGGACATGCAGGTGACGATTCGCCGAGATATGTGTAAGGGCGGAGCACCGAGGGAACAAGAAACAGCCACGGAGCTCTTCCAAGCTTTCGAAACTGGGCTTGAGGTGTTAGGCACCATCAGCTTTGCCAAATACCGTAGGGTCCCCTTACAAAAGACGGTTCATTTCCAAAATGTTTTTCTTTTCTTTTTTGTTGTAACATTGATGTTCGTTTTCATGTAACTTCTGTACAGTCGTTAAATTCAAATCTTTCTCAGCCTACAAGAACTTCTCCAGTGTTTCTGCTTCATCTTCAAGCGACCAGCAAGTCAATCGCCGCTATTGGAATAGCGGCAGCCCGTTTCGTCCGGGCGCCGAGTGGTGATAGTCGGTTTCTGCAACACCAAGAACCTGTATTTGACTGAGCGAAACATTGCGAAAGTACAGCGAGAATATTTACAAATGCTGTGCGCACAGAAATATGTTGAACAATCGTATGTTTTGCATAAACAGTTGTTTACAATTGCGTAACTATGCCAAGAGCAACAAGGGTATTGCCAATACCGAAAGTGGTAAGCTGAAATGCAGCGCTTGTGTTTGTGAAGATGGCAGCACTGGATAGTGCCGCGTAGACAACCTTCAACGAATGGCACTTAATTATAATTAACGCTAATCCGACGAGGCTTCTGTATCATTGAAGTACATATGTAAAGCTTACAAAATTTGATGGGCAGCACTGCAACCACAACCAACGTTCCGCGAACATTTAACCCGCATAGTGTATTTTTCAAAATATTGAGTAGCACACATTTATTGCCAGTTTATAATAATGAGCAATAGAAGTACAGGCCTATACATGGATTTTGCTTACAGTAATTCGCAGCGTGAACTCAACAGAAAAATTTTACCATGCTGGCCACATTTTCTATGTCATCGAAAATGTGTGAGATCCCAGCACTAAGATTTAGTTTCACGGTAAAGAAGTCCAGGTGGTCCAAGTATACGGAGTCACATCCCTCATTTTCATATGATGATTTCAGGACTATAAACACTAACCATATTTGTTATATAAAGATCTTCAGATTTAGAAATAGAGGCGTGAGTGCGTTACGTATTTGTTAAGTAAGCACAAATACGGACACTGGTTACCTTGCTTATTCTCATTTTCGCTTGCGATTTGAATAATGTTATGTCTCGAAGAATGGAAACACTAATGAGACGAATCCACGTATGGGGCTTTCAGAATTTTTCTCCACCTATTCGATCGTTGTAAAGCTGACTGTGGCGCCAGCGTTTGACCGGCTAGTGGAACAGGGGTCGAACAGATGGCGCTGTGATACCAAGCGCATTAAAAACTCAGAGAACGCGAAGGGAAAGACCGGTGACTCTCGGGTTATTGGTATGGAGGGAACTCTCTGCGAGCGGGCCGGGAGGAAGCAGGGCTTGTGGAGCTCGGCAGCTGACCCGAAGGTCACGAGTTCGACCCCTGCCGTGATGATCACATTTATACGTTTACGAAATTCCAGAGACCTGTTTACTGTGCGACGTCTGTAATCTGGTCTGTAATTGCCTTTGTGTATCCTTGTTCGACCCCCCCCCCCTTATGTAATACCCCGTAAGGGGCCCTTAAGGAAAAATAAATGAAGAAGATGATGATGATGACGATAATGACGATGATGACGACGTAAGTGCACGTTAAAGAACCCCAAATTGTAGAAATTTTGGGAGTTCACCACTGTGCGTTTCTCATCTTTATATTATTGTTTGAAGATGTAAAACCCCAGATATCATATTTATTAATACCGAAGCTCTTAAAAACATTGTTCCTTTTATAACGTATCACAAAAATATCATCATCATTAACGGGTGTATGCAACGTAAATTGGGTGATTCTCACTACTCAACGCTGGTCCACTGAAAATTAAGAAAGCAGCTGTTAGTCGAACAAATTACTGCGAAGCCGTTGAGCCATCATGAGAGCATCGCAGTCCTTCTCAGACACGAATATGGCAGGTGAAGAATCGGGCACGTTAAGGCAAATATAGAGACCTAACTTGCTACAACCTCGCTAGAGCTAAGTTCAGGCCATGTTCAACCTCGCTCAGCCAAGTTCAAACCAAGTGAAACCTGACCTAAGCCAAGTTCTGCCTTAATACAGCACTGCTGACCCGCAGGTCGCGGGTTCAAATCCCGGCTGCGGCGGCTGCATTTCCGATGGAGGCGGAAATGTTGTAGGCCCGTGTGCTCAGATTTGGGTGCACGTTAAAGAACCCCAGGTGGTCAAAATTTCCGGAGCCCTCCACTACGGCGTCTCTCATAATCATATGGTGGTTTTGGGACGCTAAACCCTACATATCAATCAATCAATGCCTTAATACAGCAATAAACAAGCATGATACCAATCAGATTCGCTGTGTATCGATCTCGGTGTAACTCGGTGCAAGTTTTTATCAATTGTTTTTTTTTATTATTAGCACTTTACACGTGTATGAAGACAAGACAGAGGAAAAGAAAAGCGAGTTATACACGAACCGATTTCGCACAATCAAGAGAGAAATGAAAGAGATAAGAAGATATTTATGTTCACGGCTAATTTGTGACTGATGTTTTACACATTTTTATACACAAAAAATTAGTGGACATTAACATCCCTAGGACTGTGTGCACACTATTTTACGCATCACATAAATGAGGGCCTAAAAGTAATTTTAGCAACCACTCTAGAGTAACGTTCATCGAAATTCTTTTCGAAAGACATTTCTAATGCATAGTAACTGGTCGTGCCAAAAATACACCGGTAAATTGGCTCCGTATGTAAAGTCTAATAATGATTGGTTTTAAAGTCCATAGAACTAGCGTTCGAGGTCGGGCACGATTTCAAATTCACCCTTCATAAGAGTAAGACCACGGGAATTCAGAAAACTGTATAAGCACTACGCGTAGAACCACAGAAAGTCTTGAACATTTATGTAAACATGCGGATAAAAAAGAACAAAAGAAAACGGATAGATAAGCTGGTCGCAGAGCACGCTGTGCAAACGCCCCGGAGCTAAGATGAAAGCGGCGAGACCATTATAAAGAAGTTTGACATCAGTTCATCAACAACTTATTCATGAAATCACATTGGTGGCATTCTTGTTTGCAATACCTAGTACCTGAATGTTCTCCTGTTTTGATTGCGAAACATGAAAACTACTCGTTGATTTTACAATCGGCGTGGCACAACATTCTCACAGTGGTCATTAAGGAATAAAATACACCAGAATCGCTACAAATTCTGCAAATATTTGTGAAAAAAATCACGAGAGATTGATATACCGATTACATTTGAGTGGTACGTATGCAGAGACATCTTAATACAGCTCCAGTAAACAGAGATGCCAAGGTCTCAAAAAAAAAAAAAAAACGTTTCCGTCCCTTTTCTATATTTTTTTTCGTTTGAACATAGTGTTGACTGTCAAGATATGTATTCACATTCGAAGAAATCATAGACCTCGTTATCCGTAATAAGCTGAATAATTGCATTATCAAGCGCCGAACAAAATAAAAAACACCAGGCCTGTGCTAAACGCACTGCACTTTCAGAGCAAAAGCAAGGAGAGCGGCCTTTGAGAAACCTTTTTTAAACACTCTTTGGGCAGCTGATGCAAGCACACTTGCACGATGCCGACTACGCTATTAATAAATGAGTAATAGGCAGGCATTCGGTATTCCATTCTCCGTCATTCTTCGGAGAAGCGTGATATCCAATAAAAAATTGCAACGAATCTCGTGGGAATTTTCTTTTTCATGAAGCGGCTGACGATGATGACGAATTCCGCCTGAAGTATGTGCCAAAATAATAGGTGATGTAACAAATAACAGATGAGTAATAGGTGATTACAAGCTCTTGTAATGGGTTGGAGCATCGGAGAACCCACTCGTTACGCCGTTCCCATTGTGTGACACCGGTTGTTCTTTTGCTCATCTAAAACAATTTATTACTTATAATAACTAGATTTTTCTCCCGACATAAAGCCTGGCTTGAGTAAGTTTGCGAACCGGTCTCAAACACCGCTATTTGTTCAGAAGTAGTATACTGGGCTGGCACGCAGCGAACCCACTCCCAGTTTTTCGCTAATGATTTTTTTTTATTTTGTACTATAGTAGTTACGGACATCAGTGGCGGTGGACAACTGCAGCGCCGTGCATGATCCGTGTTGTGATCTCATAAAAGCTTTCACTGTAAAATCAGCACGAAGAGGGAGACCGACTGTGTATCCGACAACGCCGTGAAACTAGGTTTTTCCGCACTAAGGCAATACTTACACAAAAGCACCATTTGCAGAAGTGCGAGCATAAATTGGTGATGAATTCTTAAGACAATCGCCGAGAAATTCATGTTCACTAGTTCTAACGACTAAGTAGCCCCACCTTAATACAAAAATTGAAATCAGAAAATGTTGACTAAGAACGCTTAGTTTTTGTAGATATCAAAGGACGCTACACTCTGCATGCCTAATTTTTTTTTCTATGTGTGATGTTTTTTTCTGTATCGTGGTTACGGACACCGCTGGCCGTGGACAACTGCAACGCCGCGCGTGATCCATGTTGTGATCTGATAACAGCTTTCAGTGTAAAATCAGCGGGAAGAGACAGACCAATTGTGTATTCGACTACGCCGTGAAATTGGGTTTTTTCCTACTAAGACTATACTTACACAAAAGCACCCTTTACAGTAGTGTGAGCATAAATTGGTGATAAATTCTTAAGACAAATGACGAAAAACCTATGTTCGCTAGTTCTAGCAACTAAGCAGCCCCACCTTTATATATTGATTGATATCTAGAAAAGTGCACTAAGAACACGTAGTTTTTGTAGATATCAAAGGCCACTACAGTCCTATTGCCTAATGTTTTTTTTTTGTGCTATAGTGGTTACGGACAGCGGCGGCGGCGGACCACTACAGCGTTGCATGTGATCTGTATTGTGAACTCATAAGAGCTTTCACTCTAAAATCAGCAGGAATACAGAAACCGACTGTGTATCTGACTACGCCGTAAAATTAGGTTTTCTCGCATTAAGACTATACTTACAAAGAAGCACCCTTTACAGGAGTGCAATAATAAATTGGTGATAAATTCTAAAGACAAATGCCGAAAAATCTATGTTCACTAGTTCTAGCTACTAAAAAGTCCAGCCCTTATATATTAATTGACACCTAAAAAAGTGCACTAAGAACACGTAGTTTTTGTAGATACCAAAGGCATTCTACAGTCCTACTGCTTAATTTTTTTGTGTGTGTGCTATAGTGGTTACGGACAACGGCAGTGGCAGACAACTACAGTGTTCCACGTGATCTGTGTTCTGACCTCATAAGAGCGTTTACTCTAAAATCAGCAGGAATAGAGAGACCGACTGTATATCCGACTACGCCGTGAAATTAGGTTTTTCCGCACTAAGCCTATACTTACAAAGAAGCACCCTTTACAGGAGTGAAAACATAAATTGGTGATAAATTCTGAAGACAAATGCCGAAAAATCTATGTTCACTAGCTTTAGCTACTAAGTAGTCCAACCCTTATATATTAATTGACACCAAGAAAAGTGCGGCACCGACGAAAATATGTTTGCGGCACCGACGAAAATATCGAACACCTGCTGTGCCATTGTCCTCGATTTGCCTCAGATAGACAAGTACTTGCCAACGCAATGCGGCGACTGGATGATCGGCCTCTTTCTGTGCAGGTACTATTACAGCAACGTCCACATGCCTCGACATCCCACAAGGCAGTGATAGCCCTACTGTGTTTCCTGAGAAAGACAGGCTTGTGTGAACGCCTCTGACATGCGGTAGAGTTCTACACGCTGCAGTGAAAGTACTGTCAGTCTCTCCCTCACCCTTTTTTTTTCTTTTCCCTCTCTTCTCTCTTTCTCGTCTTTCTTGTTCCCTTCCCTAATACCCCAGTGTAGGATAGCCAACCGGATGTCTTTCTGGTTAACCTCCCTGCCTTCTCTCTTTTTGCTGCTTCCTCCTCCTAGAAAAGTGCACTAAGAACGCATAGTTTTTGTAGATATCAAACGCCACTACAGTCCTATTGCTATATGTTTTTTTGTGCTATGTTGGTTATGGATAGCGGTGGCGGCGGACAACTACAGCGTTGCACGTGATCTGTGTTCTGATCTCATAAGAGCTTTCACTTTAAAATCAGCAGGAATAGAGAGACCGACTGTGTATCCGACTACATCGTGAAATTATGTTTTTCCGCAATAAGCCAATACTTACAAAAAGCACCCTTTACAGGAGTGCAAGCATAAATTGGTGATAAATTCTGAAGAAAAATGCAGAAATATCTATGTTCACTAGTTCTAGCAAGGAAGTGGTCCCAGCTAAATAAAATATTTGACATCTGAAAATGTGCACTAAGAACACGTAGTTTTTGTAGATATTGAATGCCGCTACAGTCCGCATGCTATGGAAAGAGATGAAAGCTGGTAGGTTAACCACTTATTAGTATTTGGTTTGCTACCCAGCACTGGGGTTATAAAATAGGAGCGAAAAATTCAGCAGGTCCCACGTACCGGGAAATAAACGGTACGTGAAGCATGCGGAGGGAAGGTGATGGTGTTGCAATTTTTTTAGCGACACGTCATGAGATGGCAATAAGTATATGTACAAA